>ML794400.1:213987-302139 GCA_009831015.1 Picea engelmannii
TGAATGAGTTTGACATTAGAAACCCCGAATCCCGATATTTAACCAGGGGTTGGCATTTCGCAAATGTCGGTTTTCTGGAGATTTCTCACTTGTGGGAGATTAATCCAAAGTTTTTAAAAATTATGATAGTGGGTGTGTTACACACGGTAAGTTCTGAATTGAGATTCTTGCTCCTTTTCCAATTCTGTTCTGGCAATGTCTATTGTTTCCATCTCAAGCTGAAGCTGTCCCAGATGCTGCACTGACTCCTTTCTTTGGGTATTGGGGTTGCTTTCCGGGAGTTTGCTCCACTCCTTGAGGGATTTTTTTGTTATTTTTAGTTTTTGTTCCCAGACAAAATTGGGGGAGCCATTAACTAGGGTAGACCAAGCCCAATGAACCATGTCTACGAACCCACTCTTTGATTTCCATAATGGGCTGAACCTGAAAGGGATTGGGCCTAAATTTTCTTCTTCCTCTAGCTGGAGCAATATGGGTTTGTGATCCGAGGTGAGCTTGGGGAGGATGGCAGTGGAAATCAGCTTCCTTTCCAACAGTAGAGTGCTTTGGACCAGAAACCTATCCAATCTGGTAGAAATGTGCTCCTCCCCCATCCTGTTATTGGTCCAAGTGTACAACCCTTTACTTGGTTTAAAGTCCATAAGGTCCCACTGCTGTATGATGTCTTCTACTACAAAAATAAATTGGTCCTTGCTGGGCCTTCCTCCCCTTTTTTCTTTTCCATTCATGACTAGGTTAAGGTCTCCGACAATGATTATATTGCATGGGGAATTTTGCTCTAGAAATTCGTTTAAAGTTTTCCAGCAATCTTTCTTTTCATTATGCAAAGTTGGAACATATAAATTGAAAAGTGCAATGGTTAACTTACTTGCTGTGTGCTTGAGCTCTGTAAAGCTCTAATGCTGTGTGTTGTAGGAGTTGACGAGACTGAACTGCTCTGCCTTCCACAGTGTTGCTATGCCTCCGGAAGTACCCCTTGTGCTAATTGCCTTCCCTGTGTTTTTCTGCGATTTGTGTTTGCTGATCTCTAGGAGGGCTTCCCCTTCGATTTTTGTCTCTTGGAGCATGAGGATATCTGTTGATTCCACTTTCATCAGGTCCTTGACCGCTTCTATTTTTGTCGGGTTCCCCAGTCCTCTACAGTTCCAAGAGACGATTTTCATTACTTACTATTGGGGGTGATTGGGCCTCCTCCTTTTAGAGACCTCATTCTTGTGTTTCTGCTAATTGACATTTCTATGGTGGGCTGGCTTCCTTGGGTCTTTTGTCTTTTTGCCTCTTCCTCCCTTGCTTCTTTACGAGATTTCCTCCCTGCTCTTTTGGCTGGCCTTTCTAGGATCTCGTCCTCCGAGGAGCTTGATGGATCTATTACTTTCTTTCTGGCTACGTCAGCATATGTTGGAGAGGGGACTACTTCCAAGGTTCCTTCCGCTTGCCCAGGTGCCCCTGTGTCTTGCCCATTTGGAGGGGGGCTTGAATGTGTCATGCTGTCCATAATTTCTGGTTCTTCTATGTCATTGTTGACCTTTTCTGTCTGAGGTTCTGCATGCGGTGGGGGATTAGAGCTCCCATCGATTTTCTCTGGCTCTTTTTGCCCGGAGTTGTCGTTCTTGGTTGCTCCTTTGGATCTGGATTTTGCTGTCCCTGTTTTCTGTACTACTATCCACTGATTTGATTTCTCATTTTCACTTTCTTCTGCATTCTTTTTCTTGCAGTTCCTTGCGAAGTGACCGTAGCCATGGCAGTGCCGACATTTGAAGGGCAGTTGCTCGTAGTCTAGCTCCTGAATGTGTGTCCAGTCTGCGGCCATAAGCTTAATTGCCTCCGGTAATCCCACTTCCAGATCAACCTCCACGCAGATCCGTGCGCATGAGTACTGATCTTTTCTTACTGCTTGATCTATATACCTTCCGAGCGTGTTCCCGATTGCATGCAAAGATTTTTGGTTCCAGCAATGTAAGGGGAGGTGAGGTAAACAGACCCACACTGGGACGACCGAGGGCACATCCTGGGATGGGTCGAAGTCCGGGGTCTATTTGTTCAGGTATAACCCCTGAGGCCCCATGAAGTACGACCCATTTCTGAAGATGAGATTTTTGTCCTTAGGGTTGTCGAAGACGAATACAAAAAATCCTTTCCCTACGAAGTGGCTCTTTATTCCTTCTGTTATGAGCGGATTCCAGTTCCTCTGCACCCATGCGTCTACGGATTTGGGAGAGGGCCAGAGTCCGGTAAATTTCCCAATAAGTCCCCTGTCTGCTAAGTTGACTGCTGTTCTGCAAGTTTCTTCCAAAGGCAATTCAACACTGGGGATACTGTCCAGTTTCTTCACGAATTTCTGCTGCACTGCTGACGGCGGCCTCTTGGAGGCTGCAACGACCAACTTCCTGAATGCTTCCAGTTCTGGTAATGGGGGATGGTTAGGGATGGCGCCCCCACCAGCGTCCATGACTGGGGATGCCCTAAACGTTGCAGATAGCCCGAGCTGGATCGCCTCCTCACGCCCCTGCGTGCTAGGTCACGATTTTTGTGAAGCCTAATTCAAATATGGGCTCGGGCCACGCAGGAATACTCTGGAGGTGCCGAATCGCGGCTTTGTATGCACCAGGGCCGCCGAAAAGGGGTCGCGACCTTCAAACCTTCAAAACGGGAGTTCGCTCTTGAGCTAGATCCGAGGAGAAAACTGCTGTCAGCGAGCGACCTGGAGCAGGAAATGGGGGTCGGCCAAGCTAAGCCTGACCGCCGAGAGGGCCGAGGCTGCCTGTGCGCGTGGCTAGGGTTCCAGATTTCTCCCTAGCTCGGGCCATAGTGGAACTATCGCCTTTAGTTGTAAAGAGTTATGTACATTATTTCCTTTCTTGATCAACTATATAATATATATTTGACTAGTTTATATTTCTCCATTTAAACGAACACATAATAATTAAATGCTCTTCTACTTTAAATTTTTTCATATTAAATTCTTATAGGGTATTTTTTTTAATATCATAATTCAATACATATAAAGTATACTTTTTTAATATCATAATTATGTTTAAATGATATTATAATTATAAACCAAAACAAAATTCTTGTTAAAAAATTAAATTTGAATTTACTACTCAAAATTTACCCTAAAGAAATTAAATTTGAATTTATATTACAAATGCATTATCGATTGTCTATGTATTGGTTCTCTATTACATAGGCCAATCTTAATATATATTAATTTGAATTTACTACAAATGCATTATCGATTGTATATGTATTGGCTTTCAATTTACCCTAAAAAAATTAAATTTGAATTTACTACAAATGCATTATCGATTGTCTATGTATTGGTTTTCTATTACATAGGTCAATCTTAATATATAATAATTTGATTTTACTACAAATGCATTATCGATTGTGTTGGTGTCGGAAGTCACTCCTGGATTGCAGTAGGAGAAGAGCCTGACGCCCATCAGTTTATGTCATGATTTTGTTTTAAAGGGATGATCAAATGTGAGTGAACTCAGAACAATATCATTTAACTCAGAAAACTAGGCCATAAATGCATAGGGAAGTGAGGGCCATAACTAACTTCAGTCAAAAATTTGAGTTAAAGCGAGAGTAGAGGGAAGACTAGGGAGAAAAGAGAGGAGATTTCTCTAGGCATCAAGCCTTCCAATAACTTGGGAAAGAAAACCGAGACACTAAAATGTGCCTGAACGACACAGTGATAATTGCACACTGATCAAACCTATCATACTATGCAGCCACAACCATTCGACTGGATCCTCCAAGTCCGAATCATTCAGTGTAAGATGAAAAAGACAAGGTGGGAGACTGCTTAAGACTGGTGCATAGATTGCAGTGACCAACCATACGTCATCCTACAATATGCAACCCTCGACTGGATCCTCCAATCCCGAGTGTTTTAAACAACTAAAAAACAAAAATAAAAAGGAAAATGAAGATGACTTCCATTAATTTGACAGTCTCAAATCAAAATACATAACCAGAGCTTCCTCAGAAACTTTATAGTCGGGAGCCTAGCTCAACCATCGATGCTTACAAAAATAGAAAAACTGAGTATATATACTCAGAAAAATTTGCCCAACAGAGGCGTGCTCGAACCTCCAAGGCATGGCGTCTTTTCAGTCAAACCTAGACAGAAATCCTTCGTCAGACGCCACCTTAACTCAGCATGGCTCTTGCAGGGGGGGAACCTGCACACAAGGGTACCACGGGCTGATTTCTCTAGGCCTCCCATACCTTCCATTTATGGCTCGAGCTGAGGTTTCATCTACCTGCTCGATTTTTCATTAATTGCTTCCCTAGGGAGTGGCCGAGACGATATGGTGAGGAAAAGACCACGTGCCTGCTCTCTAAGGCTTGGAGGCTAGCCTCCCTTTCTTCTGGCACCACCATCAATGTAACCCAGGGCCATGACCTAACGCCTCTCTCCAAGGGTGCTTCGACATTTCTTCTTTCGGGGATTTCTACTTCCCCTGCTTTCAAAATTCCTAGTGCCCAATCTCGCGAAACAACCCTCCAGGATCAATAGTTGGATGGGCTTTAAAACTGACGACCACGATCATTTTTCCTTGAAAACATTGGCTCCACACCCCTTTTTCGCTTTGTCCCCTTTCCATACGACCCAATGCTATGATAGTGGGCCCTCACCCAGAGGCGCCTTCACATCTCGCATATCATGGATGGGAGGGAGTTGATCCTTGTTCTTCAAAGTCTCGATAGGCGAAGTGATGATATAGCCCAATCATACACCACGTGCTCCTCCGGGATGGACGGCCTGGATTATTTCGGCGAGATTGTGGGCCTGATTCCTGGGCGCCTTCGACACTTCGCATCTCGGGGATCCCAGTTGTAGAGAAAAAGAGTTTGAAGGTTGCGATAATAGCCCAATCGTGTGCCACATGTCTCTCCTTGATCGGACGTCCCAGAACACCTTCGGTGATACTGTGGGCCTGAATCCTGGATGCTTTCGCATCTCGCGTATCATGGATGGGAGGGAGTTGATCCTTGTTCTTCAAAGTCACGATAGGCGAAGTGGCGATATAGCCCAATCGTGCGCCACGTGCTCCTCCGGGATGGGCGGCTTGGATTAATTCGGCGAGATTGTGGGCCCGATTCCTGGGCGCCTTCGGCACTTCGTGTCTCAGGGATCCCAGCTGCAGAGAAAAAGCATTTCAAGGTTGCGATGGGCAAAGTTGCGATAGAGCCCGATCGTGCGCCACGTGCTCCTCCGGGATGGACGACCTGGATCATTTCGGCAAGATTGTGGGCCCGATTCCTGGGTGCCTTCGGTACTTCGCGTCTCGGGGATCCCAGCTGCAGAGAAAAAGCATTTCAAGGTCGCGATGGGCGAAGTTGCGACAGAGATCGATCGTGCGCCACGTGATTCTCCGGGATGGACGACCTGGATCATTTCAACGAGATTGTGGGCCCGATTCCTGGGCGCCTTCGACACTTCGCGTCTCAGGGATCCTAGCTGCAGAGAAAAAGCATTTCAAGGTCGCGATGGGCGAAGTTGCGACAGAGCCCGATCGTGTGCCACGTGCTCCTCCGGGATGGACGGCCTGGATCATTTCGGTGAGACTGCGGGCCCGATTCCTGTGCTACACATGGCGCAACTCCGTCGACTACAAATATCCGTCGACCGACGATCTGCTCCATCGATAGATCCTCGCTGCTAAATACTGGAGCCGCCCGCCTGCTTGGAATTTTAACCTGAAATGGATTTTCTGTGTGTTGCACATTGCGCTCATGGCTGTGACCTTGGACACAATGCATATGTTAGGTTTTTTAAGCACCATTTCTTTGCATTTATGCCACGCTCTCGAATCTTGGAGAGAAAACACCCCCTTGCAAGAATTTGCGCTAACAGATTGTATGTGTATTGGCTATCTATTATATAGGCCAATCTTAATTTTACACATTTTTAACTTTTTCATTTTAATAAGAGCATAATAATAATAATATTCACAACATCAACTTCTTATCTTATTTTTTCTTTGATGATAGATAAAGTGTTCATTCGAAATGTCTAAAAAAAATTCTAATGGAAATTTTCTTTCTTTTATATAAAGAATTACCATCTAAAAACACATTGTTTAAAATAATTAAAGGTAGAGATTAACCAAATTTTTTAATGTCATGTAATTTTATATAGATATTATAAATAAATTAAATTTATTATGCAATTATATATATATATATATATATATATATATATATATATATATAAATAAATAATATCACGTTACATTGTTTAAAATAATTAAAGGTAGAGATTAACCAATTTTTTTTATGTCATGTAATTTTATATAGATGATGTTATTTAAATAATAATTACTTTCAAACTTCATTTTATAATTTGAATATGGTGTTATTTAAATATGATTGCTATTAATTAGTTGAACCATATTGCTTCATTGTTAGAAGATATTATCCAAATGATAGTGTTGAAATATGGTTAACATAGATTATTCTTTAACTTTTAAATTTATAAAGTATTAAAAAGATACAAAATAAATATATATTTTTTTACAGGCTTAAAACATTTATATTTTGTGAGGAAATAGACTAAATTTATATTTTAAAATACTAGTATAAATTACATAGTTTTTTAAAGATTTACATTTTGTAGTTAATCCCGAAAATAATATCTATGTTGCACTGTGAAAACCTTTTTATACTTAAACAAAATATTTATTAAGCTCAAATAAAAATAAAAACTATAAATATATATCAAAGTGAGAATTAATATAGATCTTTTCTAAAATATCAAATTTAAATAAAAACTATAAATATAAATCAAAGTGAGAATTAATATAGATTTTTTCTAAAATGTCAAATTTTGTATAATTTAACGTAATCCGAAAAATGAAAATCTTGCATACTCCTCTCTCCACATACTATACCAACTCCCCACTTGAAATTATAGCATCTTCTCTAAGTAGTTTATTTTTAGGTTTATAGTTTACAACGATTGATTAACATTTATATCCTTTACTTTAATCAACGTTAATATATTAACGTTAATCCTAGCAAAACCACATATATACATTGATATATGCCGATATGTATATACCACGTATATACGAAAAGGCATTGATATGCCACGTTAATTGAAAAGGCGTTGATATATGATATTCAATTGATATATGAAAATGTCTATAGATGGAAGCGGATAGCCTATCTAAAAAGGCACTCAACGACATTTTAACATTTTAGGTTGGTTTTATTATGAAGACTTTGATAAATGGATCTATTGTTACATGTACTAGGATGAAAATGTAAAGATGCAATATTTATGTTAAAATTGTGTATATGTTATTTTAAGTGATTTTTATGGACATCACAGGTAATTATTGTAGGAGTAAGTACAAGTTACTTTTTGAAAGACACATTCTTGAAACAATTGTAACAAAAAGTTTTATTTGATTCTAATAGAATAAGAGTGAAACTATTTTTTTTCGCATGAAAAAAAACAAATTGATATATGAAAATGTACTGATTTATGTCCATATCGGTGCAGTATATACATTAAAATAGTTGATTAACATTAAGTATATACCGATATCAACGTATATGAAAATCCTTACAAAGATCCAATTGTCTACAATCCTCTCAAATTAAACATGCCCTTCATTATCAACAACAAAAAAAGGCTCGGTTCATATTGTTGCATAAATATTGAGTACTCCAATGAGATACATGATTCAACAAGTCTCTACCAAATAAGAATGAAGAAACACAATCTAAGAATCTATGATTACATAATTAGTGAAATATGAATGCACGATTACATAATTTTCTCATTGAATGCTTGCATCGTCCACCGGAAAATAACACATTTTATTTATTAATGAGATTGATTTAGCAAATGATAATGCATCGATTGTCTTGACCTACATAATATAACGTTATTTTTGGGAAACCCACTGTGTATTTGTTTCACATGTTGTTTGTCCTTCCTAATAAATTAAGAAAATTATTATAAATAACAAAACCATATCCTTAGATCGACACCATTAGTCTAGTATGTTATATTCGTAAATGTGGAAACACAAATATCACACAGATTATAAATACAGAGATTTATGTGGTTCACCCAAACATTGGGCTACGTCCACCAAGCAGAGGTATCGATTGTCTTATTACTCAGATCATGGAGATTACAGCAGCTTACTCACACTCCTGTCTGCCTCTACAGGCTTACATAAATAATGAACATAATTATATTAGTTACATAACTATTTTGTAAACTTGTGCATTCATACCAAATTGGTAGATTTGGTTGAACATACTACTACAAAATAGGCTTCACTAAATCTTCTCATATCTACCGAATCTAGGAAATTCGTTGGTATATTCAACAATCTCCACCTTGACAACAATTAACCTGATACCTTGCTCCTTCTTTTTATTCATCACCTTTTCTGCAAGCCAATAAAAGCCAAGCACCATCGTATCTTCTCTAACAGTACTGGTTTTGTGAACATGTATGTGCAGTTCTCTTTTGCATGCACTTTCTCAAGAGAGATGCCACCTTCACCAATGACCTGTCTTACAAAATGGTACTTGATAGGTATATGTTTTGTTTTACTGTGGTAGGCTGGATTCTTAGCCAAGTGAATAGCACTTTGACTATCACAAAGTAACTTTACTTTGTCTTGCATCCTTCCAAACTCACCAAACAAACCTTTCAACCAAACTGCCTCTTTGCAAACATGTGAAGCAACTACATATTCTACTTATGTAGTGGATAAAGCAACAATGTTTTGTAGCTTTGACATCCAACTAATAGCTCCACCTACAAGAGTAAAGACATACCATGAAGTCAACCTTCTCTTGTCCAAATCATCTGCAAAATTAGAATCAACATATCCACAAACTAACTCACGACCACTATTATAGGTGATACAGTAATCACTTGTGCCTCTCAAATACCAAAGCACCCATTTCACTACTACCCAGTGCTCTTTACCTGGATTTTCCATATACCTGTTGAAAACCCCAACTGCATGTGAAATGTCTGGCCTTGTACTAACCATCACATACATTAGCCTTCCTACTACATTAGCATATGGTATTCTAGATATATATTCCTTTTCTTCTTTTGTACTGGGACATAAACTTGAATAAAGCTTAAAATGGGAAGCCAAAGGGATTGAAAATGGTTTCACATCATTCATACCGAACCTCAAAAGTATCTTCTCAACATACTTCTATTGTGACAACCAAAGCTTACCATTCCTCATGTCTCTAAATATCTCCATGCCCAAAACCTACCTTGTTGCTCCTAGCTCTTTCATATCAAACGTCCTAGCCATATGAGCCTTTAACCTGTTGATCTCAGTTTTGATTTTTCTTGCTAAAAGCATATCATCAACATACAATGCTAAGATAATGAATATTCCATTATTCAATTTCTTAAAGTAGACACAATGATCATACTCACTCGTATAATTCTTGCTCACTATGAAAGAGTCAACATCTAGTTTCTCCAACTCCAAATCAAGTAATGCAACTAATGCTAACACAAGTCGAATTGAAACAGACTTAACAATTGGTGAAAAAATCTCATGAAAGTCAATACCTTCTTTCTGAGAAGATCCTTTTGCAACCAGCCTTGCTTTGTACCTTTCCACCTTACCATCAACACCCTTTTTCACTTGTAGACCCACTTGCAACCTACAATCTTTCTGTCTCTTGGAAGTTCTACCAGGTCCCATGTGACATTCCTCTCTAATGCCTTCATTTCATCCTTCATTTCTTCTTTCCATTTATCATTGTTAGAACCCTTCATAACTTCCTAATAGCACAAAGGTTCATCATCATTAGTACTTAAAGAAACTAGCGAAACAAAATCATCATACCTTCTTGGAGGATTCTGACCCACATAGAGCTCCTTAGGGAAGTTTGTGTCTCATCCACATTCTGTTGATTGTTATCATCAACCATGTCTTCCTCTGCAGGAAACTCCGAATGAACATCTTTAGAAAATTGTTCATGTTCACTTTGATCTGTATTTGAACTGATTTCAAACTGAATCTATTGATACTTAGGTACTTCTTTCTGTTTCATTTGAACATCTACATCTGATTTGATGAGAGATGATTCATCAAATATTACATCTCTTTTAATGGTGATCTTGTGGGCAGTAGGATCCCACAACCTATACCCCTTAATACCATCACCATATCCAACAAAGATAAGCCTTTTTTATTTTGGATCTAATTTAGAACGTTGATGTTTCGAAATTAAAGCATAAGCTTCACAACCAATAACTTTAAGATTAGAATAATTACAAGGGTGACCTTTCCATACCTCTTCAGGAATCTTGCATTCTATTGTTGTTGATGGTGATCGATTCACCAGATAACAAGTTGTAGTTACTGTTTCTTCCCACAGTTCCTGCTACAAGTTAGTGTTACTAAGCATACTCCTTGCTCTTTCTAAAAGAGTCATGTTCATGCGTTCAACCACTCCATTATGTTGAGGAGTGTAGGTAGTGGTTTTATGCCTATTAATCCCAAACTCCTTGCAATAGTTGTCAAATTCCATTGACATAAATTCACCACCATTATCAGTTCTTAAACATATAATGGATCTACTAGTGCTCTTTTCCACTAAAGCTCTAAACTGCTTGAAAATAGTAAACACATCAACCTTTCTTTTCAACATATAGATCCACACCTTCCTAGAGAAATCATCTATAAAAGTTACAAAATATGATGATCCTCCATACGAAATAGTAGGGGATGGTCCCCAAACATCATAATGGATGTAGTCAAGGATTCCCTCACTGGTGTGTCTTCCGATTTTAAATTTCTGCCTATTCTGTTTTCCATAAATACAGTGCTTGCAGAAATCTAACTTTAAAGACTTTAGACTAGGAAGTAACTTGCTATCAAATAATACCTTCAATCCTTGTTCACTCATATGGCCCAACCGTTGATGTCACAATCGAACATAATCACTGTTGTTTTCAGATACCATTGTCGCATGATCTAACTCAGTTCTTCCTTCTAACATAAACAAGTTACCAACCTTCTTCGCTTTCATAACCAGTAGGATTCCTTTGTAGAATTTCATAACTCCACCTTGAACAATACTCTTATATCCTCCAGTGTCTAAGAATCCAAAATAAATTAGGTTCTTCCTGAGCTCAGGTACATGTCTAATATCAGTTAGTATTTTAACAATTCCATCAAACATCTTAATTCGAATGCTACCAATTCCCACAACTTTACACGAGATATCATTTCCCATGTAAACTATTCCATCATCTATAGACTGGTAAGTAACAAACCAGTGTCTATGAAGACACATGTGATTTGAAGCACTAGAATCTAATAACCATTGTTGATCATGACGTGAACCAATATTAATTGATAAAACTTTATCAGTCATACCTGAACCTGTTGTTGAACCTGTTTCAGTTGTGTTCGCTTCCTTCGTCTCTTTTGGAGGGTCTTATTTGGAGGATTGTTGTCGCTTCCAATAGTCCTTTTTTAGGTGTCTCAATTTTCCACAAAAACCAGCACTTAAGCTTGCTCTTTCTTCCCTTTGAATTTGACCGAGAGAAATCCCTCTGAACATGTCCTATTCCTTAGTTCTTCCTTTGACCATCATTGCCTCAGATGTAGAGGTTTATGAATTAGTTTTCTTCCTTGTTTCCTCAGATCACAACAATGCTCCAACAATAACATCAAACTCAATACTTTCTGTTGAGCTGAAACTAATAGAGGTAACAAAGTGATCCCATGACGCGGGCAAATAACATAATAATGTAATTGCCTTATCTTTAGATTCAAATTTTACTCCCATGCTACTCAACTGAACTAAAAGAGCGTTAAAAACATTTAAATGATCAGCTATTTTCGTACCTTCCTTCATGCGCAAACTGTACAATTGTCTTTTCAGATAGATCCTGTTCGTCAAGGATTTCGTCATATACAAACTTTCCAGCTTCGTCCATAAACTGATTGTTGTCTTCTCTGAAACAATGTTGAACCGAACATCATCGGCCAAGCATAGACGTATGGCACTCTATGCTCTCGCATCGATCCCTTCCCACTTTTCATCTATGATGGTCATGGGTTTCTTTGATTTTCCCACAAGCTCCTTTGCAACGCCTTGTTGCATGAGCAGATCTTGCATCTTAACCTTCTAAATCTAAAAATTGTTCTTGCGAGTGAACTTCTCGATTTCAAATTTGGCACTCTGCGTCTTCGCCATTAGTAGAAGAAACAATTTCCAAAAAAAACACCACTAATTATAATAACCCAGGCCCTTATATGGAGGAATGATCTTACTCAATGTTGAACAATAATTTAAAAAGGTTTAATCCAGAAAACCTTTTAATAATATATAAAAGTTTTTTATTAAAAAGATTCACTTTTTAAAAAATTCACCACTTGAATTTATGCATTTAATTTAATATGCATATACCCTTACAATATTTAGTATGGTAAGAACTTCATACCTCAAAGGAGATCTACGGGTTGTGCATCTCGTCCCTTTGAGGATCAATTCATTATCTTCCCTTCTCTATTTCTCAGGTCGAGACCCACTCACCAAGAAACACAATCTAAGATGTTATCATTAACCATATATTTTAAAGTTGTTCCATTACATTTTTAAAGGCTTTTACTAATTCTTGACAACAATCAAAGGTTTCATCGTGAAAAAAGATACAATACACCTTGTTATTCAATGGATTCGAACATTGTTCATGCTCGTGCTCGTGAGGGTGATAATACCTTAAAAGGAGGACCTCAGAACTCTGTTAGCCCTAGGGTTTTCATATCTGCTCGACGTAGTACCACCATTTTAAAATGCATAGAAAGTTACCATAAAATTTTGGACCTCTCAAATGTAAAGTCGGTTGTGGGATCTACAAGATGCACAGATACACAATCACATTCAAAATTGTCAAAATTTGACATAGTAAAAAATTGTGCTCATTCAAAATGGACCCCTAAACTCAAGATTCTCGAGGAGATCGCATTTTCACAATATAAACTTAAATGTTCAGTTAAATAAAGAATTTAGGTGTATATAAAAAAAAACCCGTATATTTATGGTTTTCCCATGGTATCTGGTTTATTCTTGTGTCAATTGAAGTACAACTACTTCTTCAACTTTTCATTAAGGAAGGGTTGATTTAATATATACCTTTCAACTTGAAATTAAGAGTATCCCTTCAAATTTGATCACTTCTTGTAATCACCATGTCAATGAACACATGATCACAATCAAATGGTTTTACTAACAAGAAGAAAACAACAAACTCTAACAACAAAATCATACATTGGAAGCTTGATTATTTTTTTCTTTATCAATTAGATCATCATTCAATCATTTACTTTCATTTTCTTCTGCATATTGAAGACAATATTCCACAAAACCTACGGCATACAACCTTTTATACTCATAAACCCATTGCATCATTGAAAAAAAAGGAAGTCATTTCATACAACTTATTAAAAATATGTGTATGAACAAGCTCTTTTGGTTAAATTCAAAATTCTAATAACACCTAAAAAATCAATAAGTTAAAATTTCAATGTGTTGCATGAATTTATCTATGGTATGAATAGATGCACGCATGATTCCATGGAATGAGTTACCTCATAACATTGCATTGGTAAGACTGCACCCCTAGGTACATACTTGTATGTGTTTCAAAGAGAGGGACCAAGGTTATCGAAAATTTACTACTAACCAATTATCAAAATTGAATCCTTTCCAACACTTCCAAGGGGTCCAAACCAATTCTAGAAGGGTAATTCAAAAAAAACCTTTAAAAAAAGATAAATTTTTAAAATCACTTGTCATTTATGAAGAATAACAAATATTATAAAATGTCAAAAGAAGGTTCAGATTTTCAATAATACATCAATGTCCTCACTTCCAATGCTTGGTTGGTCAATGAGCATTGGTTCATCACATAATACTTGAATTTGGCATCTAAAGACTAAAATAATATCTATTCTAGTTGGTTCTCATCTATTCCATGATAGAGTGTACCCTTCCACAACGTTAAATCCATCACATAGCCCACACCTAGATAAATATCCTACCATTGTATTGACATATGCACCATTTTATGTGTCACTTAATGAAGATTCCCAAAGAAGCTTAGACACATTGTCTTTGTGAATCCCATCTTGAGTTCATGTGTTATGAGAAATGTCAATTCTTTTCAATATTGGAAATACCAAACTCACCATAATGTCATTTTATTTATTATCTTCTCCTTTGAAACTCACCATAATGTCATTTCCTATGTTATCGTTTCCTAAAATCTTGTTGTTATAGCTCTATTTGCCACCCGAGGGACACATGGATGAGTCATTGGTGTTTCCCTACTGAGACACACTCCCTTTGATTTCATACTTTTTGAGGGATATCATGCTCTAATCTACTAGCAAAGTGCAACTGGTCTATCCCTAATCGAGTCATCATTTCTGTTGTGGAGAAATCCCCCCTGCAGATAGTTGAGCACTCCCTCATATCTCCCTGTGATCTGAGATAGAATACAAGATAGACCACTACAATTTTTTCCCTATATTTATTATATTTATTCTTATCTATGCAAGGATATGGAATGACATACATTTTATTTGGCGGTTTTCCTTATGTGATCCCGGTTGATGCAGCTCCAGAGATCTAGATGCAACTCCTGCAACCTTCTTTTGCACACAAGGATACAAAAAATACCAATTCTGAAACCTCTTCAAGCATTAAGAAATTCAAATCCAATATATATATATATATATAATATCATCTACTCAAGGAATGAACAAATCTATCATCAACAACTGAATACAATAGTATTGGAAGGGGAAAACCATGTAGATTTATATTAACAGTGGAGAAAAATGTACATCAATAAATGGATTTTACCTTGAGTAATGATTGAATTTCTCCTTGGGACTTGCTCCAACTCCTTATCCCTCACACAAGAAAGGATAACCTGATATGAATACCAAATTATGTATAATATTTCCTCTGAAGTTTCCCTAGCATAAGTCTAATGCAAATTCTTCTTCCTCTACCCATGTAATTTCTTCTTTATACGGATTGATGGAGGAGGCTAGGGGATGCTTCTAAATATCTAGAAATCACTGAAACCCAAGTGTATTGGTAGTTCCCAAGCTCATATCATGGGAGAAACAACTCACCCAACGATGATCTCCTCATAACTTATCGAATCTAGAAGGTGACAGACGTAGTCATGGGCTGCAATGATGCAACTCACAACTGGTCACATGTTTTCAGTGATGCAACCCGTGATTGATCACACTCTACCAGTAGGTTAGAGTGAAAACTCCCTCAAAAAATGTCAAATACAAGGAAAAAGAGTGTGTCTCTGTAGGGAAACATCAATGGGTCCTCCATGTGTTCCTAGGGTGGAAAATATAGCTATAACAAATGCCTCCTAATGTCTGAGGTTGGAAGAGAATTTTATGGAAGAAACACATTACAATAATCATGAACATGAGGTGGAGTAAGGAAGGAATTGAAGATAAAGGAACCAATGAGTACTTATAACCAGAATTCAACCAAACATATATAGATCGTCCTTGAGGTATGCATACCATGCTTGAAAGAGAAACAAAGCATGGTTTCCAACACAATACACTGCAGATCTATGAAGTGAAATGAAAGATCGTGGCCATGAAAAAGTACATAGTGGATCCATGTCATTAAAGAGATCATAGCCACGAGAAAATATAATGTGGATCTATATCACAATATATATCAAAAAGAAATTGAGCACAAATGAGAGTGCCCCTGTAGTCTTTAGAGTACTAATATAGTAGTGAGATATTCCAATGCAACTTGGGAGGGGTAGCAAGAAGGAGTGATGTGGCCCAAAACCCAAATTCTTTATCCCAAACCCTGATGGTATGATTCTACAACATGCAATTAGGTGAGCTTATGTCGAGCATGGTAGAAACTGACTGATTATTGGTCATTGAGGTATATTGTTAACAAACATGAGGGGATCCACTGATGATGAAAATGGACCCAAAGGTACTTAGTACAATATAGCATGTTTGAATAGAGGATATGATGTATAACACCCATAAAATCAATTAATCAGAAGTTAATGAGGTAAACTCACTGTCAATCATGAGGAGGATTTCCACTAAGGACTGCAAGCTCCAAGGTACTAGTTGGTTTCTAGATTCCTCTCCTACTAGATAATGTGCTAAAGTCAATAGGAAGAGATCTATCAAAGGAGGGCCTTAATTTATCGCCATCAATCAACACAAAACATACACTGAGAGATTATATAAAGAGATAGAATCACAAAGTACAACTGACGCAAGGATGGATAACTCGGATGGTCAACAAGACAACATATGGCTAGCTCAGGCTCACTTCTCTTGAATATATAGCATGACATAATGATGACCTGGCAATGTTGAATTAAGAGATATAGGTCAACAACACATGAGGCATTGAAGCACTCTGCATGTTGACTAAAAGAGTAACTAGTCAGAGGAGTATATGACTCAGATTGATGGTACGATTCCTAGGAAAGTTATAACCCAAATGTAAGACAATGATACAAACAGGTGCCATGTTCAAGGGAGACATGATTGATGACTGGAACTTTAAAAAATAAAGATCAATGGTAAACCCCCTCCCCACTCTATTTTTTTATCTAAGTGTCTCCTTCATTGTTTTACGAGTGTTAAAGAGAGACAAAAGTGTGCTTGATGGTGTATTTTTCGTAGAGTTTTACAAGTCCGAAAAAGAGGTAAAAGTGTGCTCTCCATGTGTCGTTTTCATGGTTTAACAAGCACAAAAAAGAGTTAAAAGTTAACTCATCATGTGTCCCTTTCATGGTTTAATGAGCACGAAAAAGAGTAAAAAGTTAGCATGTATGGAGAGAATGAGTGGCTTAACATCATTCCTCTAAATTCCAAGTGCATGGAACCGACAAAGGAAAAATGATTGCAGAATGGTACTGGAAAGTGAGGTCTACTCATATCATCAGATCTCTCCTTAGAAACGAGAGGCAAGCTAATGCAAAAGGCAATGGGTCAAGTGCGACTGCAATGGTGGTAAGTGAAATAAAGGAAAACAACAATGCAACAGTAGGCATTGAGACATAAGCAACAATATGCATGTGAAACTGTAATGTACCATAGAATGACGGGAACCCCCTTGGGATATGGCCACAACATATATGAAGAGAGAATAATGAGGCTCAACTTCGAATCATGGCTTTTGGTGCTGCACGCAGGTTATAAGACCCTAGGTTTGGGTTATCTTTAACCAACAAAACCCACCAGACACCGACCCTTTCGACATCATTTGCTTGCACATATGAAGTCTCACCCGAGGTATCTATTGGGACTGCAAGAACTAGGATTTTGCAATAATGAGGGAATGGGAGGTGGCTATCCTATTCATTCTTTTTTATAGTTTCTTTGCATGAGATTTTTCCCTTGATCCTTATTAACTACTTAGTGATTCAGATTCATATATATTTCATTGTTTAATGGTAATGAATATTGCACCATTTTTAAGCACAAGACAAATCTATCTACTACGCATTTAGAAAAAATTCATAAGCAGACATATAAAATACAGACAACACAAGATTCATTATTATCTCTTTGTCATTCCTTTATTAATTATTCTCATCAACAAACTGCTACATTTATGAACCAAAGTTGAACTAGCTGAACCAACTACACAAGAAACCCAATCATATCGAGGAACCCCTATTCTCCCAACCCATGAAATATTTATACAACAATCTAGGGCCACAAACCCTAATTTATTCATCCCAAAAATATCCCATTATAATGCATATTTCCCTTAGCTAATCGATTGTTCATGCTTATTTTCTCTTTGCATGCTTCTTTTCTGGTGTTCTTCTATTTATGGAATGTTGGGTTGTCATCCTTTTGTCATGCTTTATTCTCTCACTTTATTTCTTTATTTGTTGTTGACTTTATTCTTCTTTCTACGCGATGTCTTCCTTCTGTGCACTTTCCTCCTGGATGCACCTTGGTTGCACGCTCCCTAGATTTCTTTCTTCTTCAGCGCACTTTTCCTATATTTATGTTTTTTCCCAAAGTTGTATCAAAACTGAAAACAATTTCCAAAATTGTTTGTCCAATAGGCCCCCAACACTCACCTATGGCTCGTCCCGAACCACTAAGGCTTGTTTCCTGATCTTCCATGCCAAAATGAAGTTTAGAGAGGCAACCTTTTCTACCTCCACCTATTTGATGATTGTGGCCTATGTTTTTGCTATATCCTCTACCCCCTACGCAGTAAAGTTTTTAAGTTTGTCCTCTGCTTCAATTGTTGTCTTCTTGACCTTACCCTGCACAGTGGTAAACTATCCAATTACCCTCACAACTTCTTCCTGCAATGGTTCCAGTCTCTGTTGAAGGATATTTTACTGATCCCTCATATTCTCTACGTCCATGTATGACTGCCTCTGTGCTAAAATGGTTGTCATATGCTCTACTAGTGGAAGTTTCATTATCGTATGTGAAGCATGATGTGCTCTTTCTTGCACTTCTCTTAAGTGTGCTTCCACTTCCTTCATCTCCAGGTCTTCTACGAACTCAGACCATATCTTTGTGCTCTCCTCATAGAGCTTGGTGCATTCTCCTTCTACTTTCTTAATATTGGCAATTGTTATTGTTGCCATCATTTCCCTACATTCACACACCTCTGGTGGCCTTCCTGGCATGCTCCATAATTTCAAGTCCTCAATATTCTCACAGAATCCTTTAATGACATCCTCGATTTTCAATACTTTCTCCTCCATAGTGGCTCCTACTAATATAGGGGCTTCTATAATTTCCTTATATAGCTTCTGGACCGCTTCCTAGATTTGTTTTTCTATGGATTCCACTTTGTCCTTTTCCTGTAATGATTTCATGGACCTCTCCTCAACATCATATTTATTCTTCAAAACTTCTTCTACTATGCCTTAAACTTCCCTCTTTTGTTGAAGTGTCATGTCATATTGTTCATGTAATTGGGCTCTTTCTTCCCATATTCTTTCCAATTCTATGTGTGCCTCCTCTCCTCTGTTATTCATTTCTTTCAATAGTAGTCATGCTTGCAAGTCATGTAGTATTTGCATGGGCATTCTTGATACAACTATATTATTATGGCCCAACACATTTAATTGCTCCTGTAACTCACCCATTGGAAAATCCAATGCATATTCCTCAATATGTAAGGTTCTATGCCCTATTGTTACTTGTGTCAAGGTCGGCTACATGCTTTCTTCTTCTCTCCTTTTCATCGTGGAAGGACCTTCCCCGATCCTCTGCTCTTTTGTGATGCTTGTTGCTTCCAACATCTATTGGAGTGCTACTAGTTGATCCTGGACATTCTTCTTTACTCTTCTTTATTCCTAATTGCTTCCTCCCATATTTCTTCTGTGTCATCCAATACTTGGTATCCAATTTTGTCCATAAAATCATTAGTTAATATATCAAATGGGTTTTTTCTCTGTGTTGTGTACTTCTTTTGCACCCCCCTGTGGTTGTTGTCCCCATATCCTTCATTTCTGTCCCTCATTCTAGGACTGGATGTTGCGTCGTTTTTGTGGATGGCCTAGGTTGATCTCATGTTCCATTTTTCTTCTCATCATCAGGATCCTCATCACTTTTTTCATGTTCTTCTCCCTCGTCCGAGTGCCCTGTTTTCTTGACTTGTATTTTCTAGTCTTCTTCCCAGTCATTGACTATCAAGCTCACGTCCTTTGTTTTCAACCTGTGATTAGTTGGAAACCATCAGCGCGCTAGATACTTCTTGTCATGCACATATATATGGTGCATTCCTTCTCTAAAGCATGCAATATCTTTATATGATGCTACATTTTCGACTGATATTCATGGTGTGTGCCCAACTGTATATGTGATATTTTCCAAGTAAGAAAAAAATGTGGCATTACTGTCATTCTTCCTTCTTTTTATTGTTTTGTTCCATAAATTGGCATAACTTGTAGCCAAATTGTTGCTTCATGATGTGTGCATACGTTGGAAATATCTTGGTTCTTTCCACCTGATCAACACAATCAAGATCAATAATCATGCATAATGGAACTTCGTTCCCTTTTCCTGGGCCTCCGTGCAATCTTGTAAAAATTGGTTTACCAAAAAGGTATCCCAGTTCATATGAAATCCTTCAACACATTTCTCTACGGTTGCAATGACTGCAGTTGGTACCTCATCTTTGTGACATTTTCGCAGTAGCTTGTAGGCCAATAGTTGCATCGCAAATCTCACATTTTTGTCGCCGATGCTTTTGAAATCCAAACCCCTCTTGGCCCTAAACGTATGGAATTTTTCCTTCACTAACTCAAAGAGGGATCACTCTCCTACTTTTTCAAATAGAATGGCCAAGCCCTCACCGACCTTTGGAATTCTAGTTATACAAGTAATCAGTGTAGTATCGATTGATACTGTGGGATTGAGCCAGAGTGTCCCCCCATGAACACATCTTAACAATACTTTCATGCATGCATTAATTTATGTACTCTGCCTGAAATGTGGAATCTTTAGTAAGTTCAATATTCCTACTTTATCCAACCCCGACACCCGTTCTTATGGCTCTAACAAGATTTCTCATGTTCCTGGAACGCTCCTAGTGAAAAAATATTGCTCCCTGGCCAACTCCGAGAATTTATGTGCAATAGTGATGTCATGGTCCATAAACTTAAGGTTAGAAATATTCCTAAGCATATCTTCATTACTACTTACATCAGTCGGAACTGGTACTATTGGCAATGGGTACTTCCCATTAGCTGGTACATTGATAGGTGGTGCAGTGTCCATCTATGGCGACAGGTAGTCTCTGCGAAAACTTGTTTTTTGTGCCAAAGACGAAGCTCTGACTACCTCCTTGACCTATGGTGATGCTACTTGTCGCTTCACTTGTTTCCTCTCTACTACGGACGATCCTCCAACTTTTGGTGATGCCATTCATTTCCTATGACAAGTTCTTGGAATATTTATGTGTCTCTTGACGGGTAGTTGTGGCTCAACTCTAATGCTCTCAATTTTTTTTGGTTCACTCTGTTTCGTTCCTACTGACATGTAACAATGACTTAGAGTGAACAACTTCCTATTGTTTTTGTGCCTTCGTGCCAATTGTACATGTCTCATCCTGCCTTAACTACCTTGTCCAATCCCCCACCAAGGGTGATGAGTTGTTTAACTAAATTCTCCTTTATTACCGAATTCATCATGTGATTTATCCCTCGTACTTCCAATATGTCGTGATTTCCGATGGATTTTACTGCTTACTACTCCATGACACCTTTATGACTTGTCACTCCCGCTTCACAGCCGTCGTTTCCATGCTTTAATTATTTTAACAATCTTTTCATTGCCAAACTACGCAATAGTTCTTAATGTTGCATTCTTTCGTGAATTGACGCAGTTCCATTCTAATGCATGATAGTCATCCCTTATGCACAATATCCAAGGCCTTGTACTCTGTAATATTTTTATTTTTTCTCTATCCACTTTTTATTTGAATTTCTTCCCTTTTCTACTTTTTATTTGGTTTTCCGTGTTTTTCCTTCCTACTATGGTACATGTCTTCTGGCACAACCCATATTATTGTGTAGAGTGTCATCCATATCTATAGAGTTTCAGCCTACTTCCATTCACCATACCTACAATAACTTCTCCATTCAAAGTTTCCAATGGTGCAACACTTGTCTTTGTTATGTGTTGAATCACATAGGGTCCTAACTAGTGCATTCTAATTTTTCCTAGATGTTGTATGAACTTACTGTCATAGATCAATACCAGATATCCCTCTTGAAACTTTTTCTGTTTGATGTGTCAATCATGCCAATATTTCTCTCTAGCCTTATAAACTTGTTGATGAAAACTTGTGACAAACCAATCTTCCTCAAGTTGTATTAATTATTCCAATCTCTCCTCTATTTCACCAGTGTCTGATAGCTCAGTGATTGTTGCAATGCGTAGGCTAAGTATAATGAACTCCATTGGAATCATTGCTTCCCACCCATAGACCAATTTGAAAGGTGTCTGACCTATCAGATTTTTACTTGTCGTCATGTACGCCCATAATATTGCATGAACTCTTAATCCCCAATCGTCTCTCCCTACATTGCAAATTTTGGTCAAGGAAATCTCCAAGATTTTATTGAAAGCCTCCACTATTCCATTAGCCTGAGGATGATATGGGGCACTCTTATAATTATGGATTTGGAGATCCTCATTCAATGCTCCAATTGTCTTATTCAGAAAGTGCTTTCCTTGATCACTGAGTAATATGCATGGACATCTAGATCTTGTGACTATATTCTCAACCAAAAACCTCACAGTAGTCTCTGCAGTGTAATCTGTAACTGGGGTGGATTCTGACCATCTTGTCAAATACTCCATCGCAATGATAATGTACCTTGCCCCTGATATTTTTGCTTGTTGATTTATTGGTCCTACAAAATCTATGGATCACTTATCAAATCCTTGCAACGTAACATGTGGCTTTAAAGACATTTCATCCCTCCTAGATGACTTTCCCACTCTTTGACATACATCACATGACTGACAGTATTCCTTTGCGTCTTTGTGAAGTGTAGGCCACCAAAGCCATGCACACAAAATCTTTAGTGAAGTTTCTCTCCCTGCATAATTTCCTCTTGGAATCTCGTCATGTGCTTCTTAAAGTATCATTAGTCTCTCGTGTTCCAACACCCAGCGTCTCAATATTCCATCTGCACCCAACTTGTATAAATTCCCTACAATAAATTGATAATATGATGCTTTCACTACTAGTTGTTTCTTCTTCACTACTGTCATCTTTGATGGAGCCATGCCTATAATTAAAAATTGTATGATGTCCAAGAAATAATCATCCACCATATTCACTATAAATATATGTGCATCTGGTAAGTTGTCATCTAAATTTCCTTTGGCCTTGCATTCATCTTCCTCGGTTTCACTATCACCTCAAAATCGTATTCCTGGAACAATAGTAGGCATCTACATATTCTCCCCCCAAACACTGCCTAAAACAATAGTAGAACATAAACCATTTCCAATCCTTCTTGTTTCGTGGTATTATAATTCTTCTCTGCTATAGACAAATTCCTACTTGCAAAAGTGATTAGATGATCTATGTGTTGGATCATGTTGTCATTTATGCGAATGGTTTGATTGATTGATTTCATTGATTGAGGTCAAGTGATGGTTTGATTGATTGATGTCATTGATTGAGGTCAAGTGATGGTTTGATTGATTGATGTCATTGATTGATGTCAAAAGATTGATTGATTGATGTTTGATGTAATGTAATATGTATTGTCCTTTATGAGAATCCATAAATAAAGATGGATCAATGAGTTGTCATTGATGTGATGAATATGGATCAATGAGTTGTCATTGATACATGATGAAGATGGATCGATGTGGTTTCATTGGTATATGATGCATTGTTGGAAAAATGTATAGATGACTCATTATTGTCTTATCATGATTGATAAGGTGCATAAATGGATGAACTCCAAAGTGGTACCCTTATGGTGAAATCCCTCACGGGAAGATGCTTTGCAGATTGAGTTATCCTAGAAGAATGGTTGGAGGAACCATGTTTGATTATGGAATAATGAGATACATATCAATGAAGTTGTTGGTAAAACTATCCTAGATGGATAGTGCTTGTCATTCCATTTCCAGTGGTATGTGGAATGTCACATAACTCCTCACGGTTTGAGAGTTATGGCCTTACGAAATTGAAGGACCCCCATATGAAGGCTTGAAGCCCCCAAGGTCAAAGAAGTCAAAGTGACCTAAAAGAAGAAATCATTATTTAAATGATAAATTAAACTGACAAATTCAAGGTGGATTATTTAAATAATAAAGAGAAGTGACAAAATCTAGAAGGAATATTTAAATGATAAAGTATTGGAGAACTTTCTATTTATGGAAAGTGGTTAACCCTAAAATAAGGAAAATAGGTTAAGTAACCTAGAAATGGGTTAAGTGACCTAGAAATGGGTTAAGTGACCTAAAGGATGAAAGTATAAATAATATAGAAATGGTCTCTTGCAGATCATCTTTTTTATGGATCAATGGAGAGCTTCTTGTGAGAATATGTTTTGGAGTATTGATGGAGAGCTTCTTGTGAGAGCATTTTGGTGTGGATATCTTGAGCATGATTGAAGATCTATTCTGAGAAAGAGAGCATGAGGAGGATCTCATGGACACATCAAATTTTTGGAAATATCGGAGATCTCGACGACAAAAGTCTCGGAGCTTCAGAAACCCTAGTTTCTAAGGTGTACACGGGCTGTAATGGGCTAGAGTGTGTACATACGCGGACTGTATGAGGACAGGGTGCGTACAGTGGATAAAATCATGGAGATTTGTGTTTGAGATGATCAATGGTTGTTGAATACTGATGCAGGTTCCAGATCTACATTCTATGGGCTTAGATCTGTCACTGAGACACTGGTATGATTACATTATTGTCTTGATGAATAGTATTGCTTGTTGTGTTGTGAATGCCTAGGGCATTCTTGGTATGGTTGCTATGATGTGGTTTATGTTGGTTGATGGAGTGAGCAACACTCTTATGATTCAGTACTGATATGATGGCTATAGTATGTTAATTTCTTATGCATGATTGAGTAGCATTCATATTGATTGGTTGTGGAGCATGAGTAAGCCAATGGAGAGCTTGGATGTGTTGTGACTGACTGGTGGTCAGTTTGTATAGTGAGAAACATAAGAGAATGATAAATTGGTTGCAGAGGATATGAATTGATCTTGAAGGATAAATCCTAATAGCTCAGAAGGTATACACATGTTGTAGTACTGTTTGGGAGTGTATACGCAGGCTGTAGTACTGCTTGGGCACGTATACATGCGGGTTGTACTACTGGTAGGGCACATACATATGCGTTTTTCACTACTGACAGGTCGCGTACCTGTTTCATATTGATATATGTTGAGGATTGTTGCCTCATCTCAGTTGATGCTGAGGGTGTAAGCTAAGTCTTGCATTATAGAGTTGGTGCTCTTGTAGATTTGTACTATATTCAGTTGTTGCTGAAAAACCCCAAGGATTGTAGTCCGTAATAAAAAGAAAATTGTACATACATCTTGTGTTCTTTGTGTTCCTTGTGGTGATGACTTGTTGATGATATATTGTTGATGTATGTTGCTGATATATGTTCACATCTAAATGGTTATAAATGACAACAATGGGTAATGAGTAAATGTTGAATGCTAACTAATGAATTTTGTGTAAGAGGGGAGTTTTGGGATAAAGAGCCGCACACTCATTCACCCCCCTCTAAGTGTGGTAGGTGTGTCCAACAATTGGAATCAAAGTGGGCCTTCACTACAAGCCTTAACAAGCTTGAAGGAGATCCATAGACACACAAATGGATGATTAAATACCAATCCTTGATGAGGAAAACTATTCTACCTGGAGAATAGAGTTGAGAATACATTTGAAGACAATGGGAGTAGCTATTTGGAAGGCAACCATTGGTGGGTTGGTTCCCTTGAAGAACAAGTCACAATTTGTAGCTCAAAGGGAAGGAAAGAATAATGATGCATTGGATCTCAAGACCATTCTTAGTGGACTCTCAAGCCCTATCAAAGAGAGCATGGGACAATGCACTTCTGCCAAGGATCTATGGCTAAAGCTAGAGGAGACATATCAAAACAAGGAAGAAGATGATGAAGACTACTCCATCAAGATCATTAAAGGTAAAGAATCTCCAAAGACTCTTGAAGGAATTATTTCTAAATGTTAGCTTAAAAACATTTCAAATGAAGACAAAGAATCAAGTGGTAATGGTAGTACAAAATAAAGCAAAGAATCATGTGATGATGTTGGCAAAAAGGAAGATCTTGAAAGTAATTCAAATGAAGGTAAAAAATCTCCAAAGACTCTTGATTGTAATGATTCAAAATGCGATGATGTTGAATGTTTCTACTCAAGTGAAGAAGAAGATATAGAAATAGTTTGTGTGAAGTTTGATGGTAGTTATCCCATCAAAAGAATAGAAGAAGATCTATTAGAACTTCAAAAAGAAGTTGAATAGGGTTTATATAGATATAGTGGTGATCATTATTATGCACACTATAACTATCTTTCGGTTAACACTAAGAAGTTTCTTAGGAGGAATAAAAGGCACATATTGAAGTTAAAGGGAATGCTCAAAGAACAAGAAGAGAGCAATAAGACCAAATTAGAAGAAAAGGAAGAAGAGATCACAATACTAAATAATGAAAATGAAGATATGAAGGTAGATGATGAGATTAGAAATTTTTTTGAAACTATTATTCATCTCAAGACCCAAATTGAAGAAGCCAAAAGGATAGAGGAACTATTGAAGGATAAAATAAATGAAAAGGAAGAGTCATGTTGTAAGTTATAAGCTGAAATTGTTGATCTTAGAAAGAAAGTGGAGAAGTCAAATAAATTCTTGAATAGCTCACTAATCTTGGATAAGATCTTGGAAAGTCAAAGATCACCATATGATAAATCAGGTCTTGGATACAAAAAGGAAGCTACACATGTTGAAGCAAGCACCTCAAAGAAGCATGAGGTAATTCCATCAAAGAAGGAAGACAATGTTGTGAAACAACCATCTACACAAGGAAAAGAAAATCTCAAAAGAACAAAGCAAGGAAGACGTCAAGAAGCTATTCTTGGGACACCAAAGCAAATGTATGAAAGTATTTTTCATGGGCATTGTTATTCATGTAATGGATATTGTCACAAAGATTTTGAATGTAGATCTTATGAAAGGAGATATAATGGAAGATTTTATAACACCATGAGGTGTTGGAGATGTGATCAAGTAGGACACATTGTTGTTCACTGTAACACCATTAGATGCTACAACTGTAGTGGATTTGGCCGCAAATCCCGGGAGTGTTGGAACACAAGAAGAAAGTCCATGATGAGGACTTCACATAGCATGGATAGAAGAAGGAATGAAGTAAGGAATGGAGACATATTTGAGAATATGGATGCTCAGAGCTCAAGTTCTGAGGAGCAGGGACATCTACAGAAGTGGGTGAAGAAGACAAAGCAGCCAAAACATAATGAAAGAATGAAGAGAAGTTCAAAAGTGGCATCTACTGAGGCATACGCGGGTGATAGTGGTATCAATAGTGTACATACAAAGGATGAGCTTGTATAGGTCGTGTACATACATGAGTTGTCTTTGCATCAGGCCATGTATATGTGGCGAAGCCTAAGGAAAAGGGCTATGCACAGGGATTGGATTTTGATGTGATGGTATAACTTTGTGATGCAGGGTCTGACATGGTTTATTACAGGTTCTGACACTGTTTGCTGCAGTTTTTCATGATTCTATATTGGATTATGTAAGGTGATGATGCAAAATAAAAATATTGGGTGCATGGCACTAACCCATGAGTATGGATTGATGCATTTTCTGTTGAAGAACAATGTTGGTTATGACAGTGAAGTTATGACACCTTGGTTATGTGATATATCTTGATGATGTATTGGAAGCTTACTTGTTGGAAAGATTGATGCATGCATTTAGCATATGGATGGGCTACACATTGGGACATGTGGTTGGTGAGTTGATGAGGTGATCATGTTGTACATCATTGATGATTCATAGCTTGATCTATAATTAATACATGTTTGGTACACTCATAGATGGCTTATGCTTGATGATACTACACCATTGGTACTACTTGATTAACACAAAAATTGGAATTTGTTTGAGATACATGATTGTGACACTTGGTTCATGATGGAGACATATCATGAGTGATATGATACATTGTTTGGCATGTTGGTAGATGCACATGGTTGGCATATTGGTAGATGCACATGGTTGGCATATTGGTAGATGCACATGTTGGCATGTTGATAGAGGCATATGATTGATACATTCCATGGATGATATATTTTGGCACATTGCATGATGTTGATTAACATGGTTGATGTACATAGGTGTTGTGCATGATGAGCACACATTTTTGTATAGGATGTACTTGGTTGATATTTTGCTCATGATTCTTTATTTCATTGTTGACATATCTTTTGCTTCATGATGCTTAGTATGGCATGAGTTTGATGCATGAACATGTCCAAGGATCGTTATATGGTAGCACATTGTTCATCTTGCAGAGAATATAGGGGAGACATACCCATAGGGGGAATCATTCTTCTTCCCATGATTCTAGGAGGAGATATTTATCAGATGCATACCTAGAAAATAGCCCTATATTTGAAGAAAGAGCACAGAAGCATAATTCCAGGGGGAGAAATGGTCACATGAGTAGTATGTTTGATGTATCTTCAGCATTATATCAGAGTGATATCCCTTGTTCAAAAGGGGAGAGAATATTTAGAGGTAGATCAAAGGCACTCAGACAGGGGGAGAAACCCCAAGGAAATTTCAAGCAGGGGGAGTAGCCCCAAGAGGAGAATGGCCATTTTCCATTGATGTCAACGGGGGAGAGATAATCACAATGATGTGATTGATGATTATTGATTGGGAGAGATAGTCACATTGACTATTGATATAGAGCATGCCTTATCTACATGTTGACATCCATAATTGGTAATTGGTGTTGACATCAATGTTCGTATTGTCATCAATGCCAAAGGGGGAGATTGTTGGATCATGTTTTCATTGATGCCAATGGATTGATTGATTGATGTCATTGATTTATGGCAAGTGATGGTTTGATTGATTGATGTCAAGTGATTGATTGATGTCAAAAGATTGATTGATTGATGATTGATGTAATGTAATATGTATTGTCCTTGATGAGAATCCATAAATAAAGATGGATCAATGAGTTGTCATTGATGTGATGAAGATGGATCAATGAGTTGTCATTGATACATGATGAATATGGATTGATGTGGTTTCATTGGTATATGATGCATTGTTGGAAAAATGTATAGATGACTCATTATTGTCTTATCATGATTGATAAGGTGCACAAATGGATGAACTCTAAAGTGGTCCCCTTATGGTGAAATCCCTCACGGGAAGACGCTTTGTGGATTGAGTTATCCTAGAAGAATGGTTGGAGGAACCATGTTTGATTATGGAATAATGAGATACATATCAATGAAGTTGTTGGTGAAACTATCCTATATGGATAGTGCTTGTCATTCCATTTCCAGTGGTATGTGGAATGTCACATAACTCCTCACGGTTTGAGATTTATGGCCTTACGAAATTGAAGGACCCCATATGAAGGCTTGAAGCCCCCAAGGTGAAAGAAGTCAAAGTGACCTAAAAGAAGAAATCATTATTTAAATGATAAAGTAAAGTGATAAAGTCAAGGTGGATTATTTAAATAATAAAGAGAAGTGACAAAATCTAGAAGGAATATTTAAATGATAAAGTATTGGAGAACTTTCTATTTATGGAAAGTGGTTAACCCTAAAATAAGGAAAATAGGTTAAGTAACCTAGAAATGGGTTAAGTGACCTAAAGGATGAAAGTATAAATAAGATAGAAATGGTCTCTTGCAGATCATCTTTTTTGTGGATCAATGGAGAGCTTCTTGTGAGAATATCTTTTGGAGTATTGATGGAGAGCTTCTTGTGAGAGCATTTTGGTGTGGATATTTTGAGTGTGATTGAAGATCTATTCTGAGAAAGAGAGCGCGAGGAAGATCTCATGGACGCATCAAAGTTTCGGCAATATCGTATATCTTGACGGAAAAAGTCTCGGAGCTTCAGAAACCCTAGTTTCTAAGGTGTACGCGGGCTATAATGGGTCAGAGCGTGTACATACGCGGGATGTATGAGGACAGGGCACATACAGTGGATAAAATCATGGAGATTTGTGTTTGAGATGATGAATGGTTGTTGAAGACTGACGCAGGTTCTAGATCTGCATTCTATGGGCTCAGATTTGTCACTGAGACACTGGTATGATTACATTATTGTCTTGATGGATAGTATTGCTTATTGTGTTGTGAATGCCTAGGGCATTCTTGGTATGATTTCTATGATGTGGTTTATGTTGGTTAATGGAGTGAGCAACACTCTTATGATTCAATACTGATATGATGGCTATAATATGTTGATTTCTTATGCATGATTGAGTAGCATTCATATTGATTGGTTGTGGAGCATGAGTAAGCCATTGGAGAGCTTGGATGTGTTGTGACTGACTGGTGGTCAGTTTGTATAGTGAGAAACATAAGAGAATGATAAATTAGTTGCAGAGGATCTGAGTTGATCTTGAAGGATCAACCCTAATAGCTCAGAAGGTATACGCATGTTGTAGTATTGTTTGGGAGTGTATACGCAAGCTGTAGTACTTCTTGGGTGTGTATACACACGGGCTATACTACTGGTAGGGTGCGTACATATGCGTGTTGCACTACTGATAGGTCGCGTACCTATTACATATTGATATCTATTGAGGATTGTTGCCTCATCTTAGTTGATGCTGAGGGTGTAAGAGAAGTCTTTCATTATAGATCTGGTGCTCTTGTAGAGTTGTACTCTATTCAGTTGTTGCTGAAAACCCCCAAGGATTGTAGTCCGTAATAAAAATAAAATTGTACATACATCTTGTGTTCTTTGTGTTCCCTGTTGTGATGACTTGTTGATGATATATTGTTGATAAATATTCACATATAACTGGTTATAAATGACAACAATGGGTAATGAGTAAATGTTGAATGATAACTAATGAGTTTTGTGTAAGAGGGAAGTTTGGGGAAAAAGAGCCCCACACTCATTCACCCCCCCTCTAAGTGTGGTAGGTGTGTCCAACACTATGTCTCCTTGCCCTGGTTGTGACAACATTGTTCCCAACAATATGGATTGTTGGAAATGTTTAATAGGTAGCATATGCTTGTCATTGATGGAAAGTACATCAATGAAGATGGCATGAGTACAAGAAGAATGTAACAGATGGGCACCAGAAGTATTTTAGGAAGACGCTGCAGAGCAAGTCCGATAAGTTCATAAGAGATAGTGCAGAGGATTGTTGGCAGGTTATCAGGCAAAGTAAGCTTGTCATTGATGGCAAGATCAGAGTATGCAGCAAAGGCAAAACAAGGACAAAGTACGCTCTGGAGGAGAAGCGCCAGTGATTGCTGGATCTCATCCTGAATTCCCAATGGTCGTCAGATCTGAATGAAGACAAAAGGAGTGCGCAGATCTGGAGGATAGATCTCAGGCGTTAGATCTGAGCGCAGGGTCTGACCACCGTTGGATCAAGGAAAACCTGCACAATCTTTAAAAGTGCAAGGAGTAGAGGGCTCACAAAATCCCGGAAGCAGGAGGACCGTCCATCTCAGGGGGTTATGTGGACCGTTGATCCGAATCCCTATCGGAGTTTCAGGGATCGAGAGTTGGAGATGACAAAGAATAAAAACCACAGGAATCCCGAAATCGCGATATGCGATATTGCGATTTAATCACAGTCATCTGATCAAGATAAGATCTGGACCGTCGATACGACTCATGTCAACAAACCACATTAGCTAGGAACACGTGGCACAACTAGGTAATGACAAGTGTCAGACCGATTCAACATGCCAAGCACATGTAAGTCACGAATCAGGGTGACACATGGCAGCTATTTAACACATGTGACATTAGCAGACTTACACCATGTCGAAATTTCGAGGATTGCGTGTTGGAAATGTCAAAGAAACAATGCAACAGGAATCTCGATTTCATGATATGAAAAATCGTGAATTAAATCGTAGCCGTTGAACCAAGATCAAATTTGGACTGTTGATTCGAGTCCATGTCGGAGTTTCGAGGATCGAGTGTTGAAGTTATCAAAGAACATTCACCACAGGAATCCCGATTTTGCGATATGCAAAATTGCAATGTAATATGAGCCATCAGATCAAGATTTGATCTGGACCGTTGATTCCAGTCTGTGTCAGAGTTTCAGGAATCGAAACATGGAGTGGCAAGTAAACAATGCAACAAGAATGACGATTTCGCGATATGCGAAATTGCGATTCAATTGCAGTCGTTGAATCAAGCTCTGATCAGGACCGTTGATCCCACGCCATTTCGGGGTATCGTGGATCGCGACTTGGAGAGTCGAGATGTCTCATCTCCACACTCACGAAATGTGAAATTGTGAAAGAGCCTTATGCATAAGGTTGTGGTCACAACCCTTGGTCACGAGAAGGGAAGGAGTCAGTCCAGATAAGATCCATTTCGGGGTTTCGGAGATCGCGACTTGGAAAGTCAAGATGCCTCATCTCCAGATTCACGAAACGCGAATTCGCGAAAATCACTTCAAGCATAAGCGCTTGGTCTTGGCCATGGTCATATTGGGGAAGGAGCTAGTGCAAAAAAGTTCTGTAACGGAACATCGGAGATCGCAAAATGAAGTGTGGAGACACTCAGCACAGGATTGCCGAAATGCCGAAACCCGATGTCAATAAAGTTCATCCAACGACGCAGATAAATTGGAATATGATCGGAAGGTTATTGTTCTTTCTCACAATTAACCTCTCAGTTATGAATCTGTTAGTGAAACGGATTCATGATTGTGAATCAGTTGGTGTTTCAGTTGTCTTTCTTTTGCCTAAGGAAATGCGAAGTGGAACCGCCGTGGAGGTGTGTATAAAAGAAAATAAGACAGACTGTGTGTGGTTGGTTGTTCTGGATATGAATGAAACTGAAGGATATCGGAGGGCTACTGATGCATGACACAGTGAAACTGCCATAAACCATTGATGGCATCTTCTAGAGAATTCGAAGAGACCCCTGTGTGATCGCCAAAGGAGATGAAGAGTCTCCAAGCTTCGTCCAGTGAAGGAAGACTATTCTTAGAAGTGATTGATAGCTGGATGGGCATTGAGGCCTGTAACTGAAACAGAGAAGGTGAGATCGACTGTCACAGAGAAGACGAAGAGTCTCAACTGCCATAGAGGCTGAGAAATCTCAGCATAACATCCAGTGATGCTGAACACGTGGGAAAACGGCCAGAGAAGCTGAAGAGTTACCATGATGATCAGGCAGAGCACTCGAGAGGTAGAGGATATCGGGGCGGTGTGAGTATGCAGAGGTATTGCGCACATTGCATGCACAAGGTGCACAGAAGCTATAAGTACATGGTACAAAGAAGAGATGGGGTTGTTGTTGCTATTGTTGTTGGAGTTGTTGTGGTCGTTGTGTAGAAGGATTGAAGCATGGGCAAGGAGGCAGAGCACAGAAGTAGAAATGCACAGAAGAGGAATTGTGCAATGAATTGACATGGCGCATAGAGCATAAAAAGCAGAAGAACAGAAAGTGCAAGTCATGTGTGCAGAAAGGCAATGAAGCAGACAGAGCAACGAAATACAACAGAACAATGATGAGTCTGGTAAGCCATTGTTGAACATCAAATCACTGTAATAAGTTTTAGTAGCAAAGATTTATATTTCAGGGAGGTTGGGAGGTCCTAGGGAGGATTGTTGTCCTCAGAGGTTCAAGTGGGTGCTTGAACACAGGGAGTTGTAGCTTCCATCTAGTTGCATCCAGAGAAACCAGGGTGGCAGGGTGGTGCAAGGGAGAACTCTTGTTCTCTGTTATACAAGTTGGTGCCTATATGATTGGAAGTTGGTGCTTCCATCCAGTTGGTGCTGGAAACACTCAGGGAGTTGGAGCTTCCTTCTAGTTGGTGCTAGAGAAACCAGGGAGTTGGTGCTTCCTTCTAGTTGGTGCTAGAGAAACTAGGGAGTTGGTGCTTCCTTCTAGTTGGTGCTAGAGAAACCAGGGAGTTGGTGCTTCCTTCTAGTGGGTGCTAGAGAAAAAAAAGAGTTGGTGCTCTCAGCAAGTAGTAGCTTGCAAAACAGAGGTTGTAGCCTCATTATGAATTGGTTATCATATGTATGATAATGTAAAGAATGTAACTATTACTTATCATATAAAGAAAAAGAGGTTTTTACCCTGTATGGGTTTCCTCGGGAAATATTTGTCTCTGTGTTTCTCATATATGTGTGACTGATGATGAATGTGCCATTTTTTATTTCCCTGCATTAATGTGATCATCATTCAGTGTTTCTACAAAGAGTTTAAAAGAAGCATAATTGTTTAAGCACGGTGACAACTGATTCACGCCCCCCCTCTCAATTGTCCAACATGGATGATGCATATACATGTACATGGAACTCTTTGTTCCAATCCATAAATATCAAAATCGACGTGATTACCAGTTTTTGTTTCAAGGTGTCCAACCCCTTCTGGAATTCCTCATTCCATTCAAACTTTTCTTCCATATTCAGTAAATTTTCCATTGGTGATGTGATATGCACATATCCTTTGATAAATTTCCTGTAATAACATGTATGAACCAACATTTCCCTTAGGTTTTTGACTGATGTAGGATTTTCTAACAACAAAATTACTGCGATCTTGGTTGGATCTACTAATAGTCCATGTTTACACACTACATGTCCCAACAAAATTCCAAACAGTGCACAGAAAATACACGTCTTCAGGTTCAACGAAATCTAAACTGTCTGTACCTATCCAACATTAGCCTGAGTACTTCTATGTGATCCTTGAGTAGGCTGAACAGAGTCCAATCATCCAGATACACTTTAAGGAACTTATGAATAAATTCCTTGAACTCTTCTACCACTACCTTGGAAAACACCACCTGAGAATTCTTCATTCCAAAGGGCATGCATGTATATTGATAGCTCCCCTACTCTATTGTGAAAGTGGTCTTGTGCCGATCCTCCTGAGTAATTTTTATCTGATGGTACCTAGAGAATCCATCTGTGAAATAATAAGTCTCTTTTCCTTCTACATTCTCCAATACCTCATTTGTAAATGGTGTTGGAAATGGATCATGTAAACACACATCTTTCAACTTCCTTAGATCCACGCAGATCCTCATCCCTAATGTATTTTTATCCTGCACTACCATTGGAATAATCCATTCATACTCTTCTACCGGTTCAATAATTCTTGTGTCCAACATCTTATATAGTTCATATTTCACCTTCTCTTTGTACTTTGGATTTAACCTATAAGGCCTCTTGTGTACTGGATTAGCACTTGGTTTTAGTGGAATATTCATCTCACATAAGTCTCCAACTTTCCCCTTCATCTTTGAAAAATTCATTGGGAATAGGTCTTGGTATTCTCGTAGTAAGTTTGCAATCTTGTCTATTGTCTCATCACTCTAATAATCTCCTATATACGCAAACTTGGGATTCTCTGTTGTCCCATTGTTTACCTTCCACATCTTTATCGATTGTGTGTATGCGGAGGACTCAAGCTCTGGAACTTCTACTGCTTGTTCTCCTTATGTTTCAGGTACTTGTACATTTCTAGGATATTCCTCATCATGTTCTTCCTTAGCTACATTATATCATTCCAATAACTCATGGACATTTGCATTGTCTCTGTGCACACTACACACTGATACTACCTCCATCGTTCCTTCTTCCAAGAAAATCTTACCTTGAATAGCCTGTAACACTACATCTATTGATGGATATTCATGTTTAATTGTGAATGTGACTCTGAACCTCTAGATGAACTCTTCCCATCGTTTCGTCTCCTTGCGCATTGGCAATTCCAAATACCAACTCTTTGGAATTGTGTCCAGTGTGTGTATAAATTTGTGCATCCATTCTATCTCCAGTACTGAACTCCATAAAGCCCTACACTACTCAACATGGCTTGTTGGATCACCCTCTCTTGTATACTTCTACACAATGTCTTCTTCCTCGGTTCCAAACCTTATTTTCATGAGCCTATTGCACTATGACCAATATTGTATCCCTTCTCTGTGTGCATCCCACCATCTAGATGGAGTTTCTTTTAGGACAACATCAAGTGCTAACAACCTTTTTTGTTCAGGTACCTGCAATTATAATTCATTTACAAACATGCTTATATCAATTAATCTATCATACCTAGGTGGATCACACATCTTTGTTCCAATCCAACAAAAGGATCGGTTTATGTGTGCACATCGTCTAGTTGACACTTTATGCATCCTCTACTGCCAATGCTCTAGACCTACTTATGTATCTGATGCGCACAAACTAATACTTCTCCAACTCAACACACCATCCATTGTAGGGTGGAAATAATCCTCCATCCATACAGTCATGTTATATAAGTTGTCAATGTCATTTCCTCTTGTTGGCTCTATGTATTTTTTTCCTTTTGATGGGTCCAAGGCTGTAGTAACTTTCAAACCTCCAACCTCAAATATTATCTCCCTCCTTTTCAAGTTAATGATTTCTTGGTTATCAAAATCCCATTCTAGTCCCGTCAGTGTTGGATATGGTTGACTTCCATCCACAATCTCAATAACTTCAAATTCTTCTATGTTGTCTACTCCTTCAATAACTTCACAGGTACTCATGTCAAACGACCAATTGGGACTATTTTGTGTCGATTTGCGAGCCTTAACTGAACATGACACCACACTAACTTGTTTTTTCACATAATCACCCATGTATTCTTAGATAAAACATTCATGTCAGATCCCAAGTCCAATATGACATTATCCACATCGTACTCTCCAATCTGTGCACTGAATTTGAATTCTTCATTGGTTATCTTCCTGCGTAGTACTTGATTTACCATCCTTTGTGAAACAAGAGTTTCCCTTCCTCGTGTGCAGTGATAAATCATTTCATATAGTGTACTCAACACAGTTTCATCCTTCATTATCTCTACATAAATCCTCAATAATTTTGTTAGCATGCTTACCTTTCCAGTTGGATTCTTTGGCATAACGTGATATTCTATATGAGGCGTAGATGATGTTGATGATCCCCAATCATGTCCAATTACTTCTTTTATCTCTTTCTGATATGTCTTCCTTTCTTTTTGACGATCAAAAGTTGGCATGGGACCTCCTGACTTCCTTACCCATTGCTCAGAATAATTTCCTCCATTTTTCATATCAACCCTTGTTCTAGCTCCTCCGTGCATAACAACTGTTATTCTTGGTCCTTCATTCCTTTTTTCAACTGATCTCTTCTGCACATTCTGATTTTGATTCTGGTTTAGGTTAGCTTTGGCGTGCCATTTTGCAACTAGTTGAGGACAATATTTCGTCACATGATCCAATGTTTTGCAGTTTGTGCACATTGTACATAGATTCGGGCACTCATGAACCAAGTGTCTCGGTTGATTATAGTTATAACATATTATTGGTCCTCTTCTTCCTCTATCGAAATTTCCTCTGCCTCTAACTCTACCAAAGATTCATTTTTTCCCTTGATTGACACATGTTTTATTGTTATATTTCATACCACCCCCTTATTTTGCAGCATTCTCCTCCTGAATCCTATACATAACTAATGTGAATTCCCTCATCAAGTCAAACATATGGAAATCCTTCTCTTCATGTCCCACATATTTGCAAAAGTTGCAGAACAAGTTCCTTGGTGTACTATGATACTTTTGTAGTAATGGACACTCAATGGGATGATGGCCCCATTTATTATATATCTCACAATTCCCTCCTCTTGGTAATAGATTTGAAACTCCAGCTGCTAAATATTGTGTGAATGTTGGGCATTTGTCCTTGTTATGGCCTTCAGTTCTGCCCTTGGTACACAAAAAAATTTCTTGTTTCTCCTTCCCTTTTGTAATTTTGGTCAGTTGAATCGTCAACACATCCAGCTGCATCTGAACTCTGTCATTCCTCCACTATCTCCTACATGAGATTACTCTAATTTCATTGCAATATCCAACACCTCAGGATGCGATGTAACCTTATGTTGAATCAATGGCCTCTGGATGTGTGGTAGAAGCGTTGCAATAAACCATTCTTGATGTTGTTGATATGGGATATGAAATGTCATTATACCCATCACATCCTTAAATATATGATCAAAATTCCATATCGACTCTATTTGTACCTATTTAGTCTCCTTCAATTTTGTGATGTATTGTGAATTTGAATTTGGCTTTTTGAAATCTTTCAACAACGTCTACTTTATCTCTTCCAAAGTCCTGGCATGTCCTATAGGCGTGATACTATGCAACTTCATATACCATACTAGTGCACAACCTATTAATGTTGTCACTAATTGCACAATCTTCCCATCCTCATCCTGTACGTTGTTAGCGACCCAAATTGTTTCGCAAACAAAAATATATTGTTCTGGATCCTCTGACCCCACTCTATGATGTTGCTTGACTCTGCTTCTGAATTTGAATCTGTGCACTACTTCCACTATTTTGACTGCTACTACTATGTCCTCATTCACTAACTACGATGGATTTTGACAAGTCTTCAACTTTATCTCTAATTGTGGTGACGCACAAAAGGTTGTGGATTTGACACAAGACTTAGTATGAGTAGGACTTAACGACTCTTTTATTACTGGACTGGAATGGAAATCCTCTTCTTTCCCTCCTATATATGGTATCTCCATGATTCAGACTATTGTGCAAGGCTCTCTCCCCTCTAGCTCACTATGCGACTCTCCTTTCCCAACCCTAGTATTTTGCCTCTTGTACCTCCTTCCTCCATGCAATACTCCAAACTTTTATTCTTCCTCTGGTATACCCTCTTCTTCTATTCTCATTCCCTTCCTTCCCTCTTCATCGCTCGCTTAATTCTCTCATGTTCTCAAAATATCCTCTTGTCATCCCCCGATTCCCCTATGTACACGGACCCCTTTAGTAGTCAAATTCCATTATCATCACGTGCTTTCCACACAATAGCATTTTTATCCACGTACCTAATGATTTCAAGAACCTTCCACACAGACCTTTGAAAAAGTCCCTTTCTGTAGCACCATATCATTGGATGCAATCTACTGCAAACTCTGTAGTATATCCTCCTAATATGTTATCCAACCAAAAATAAACTGCACGAGTAGTTGGGTTACTTATAGAATTCAAATTTCTTGCCAATTCAGGAGTCCAATTCCTCAGCTTTGTATCCCTGAACCTTCCAGTTTTCTCCACTAATCATTCTATCCACTCAGTCAGAATAATTGGAAATTCACTAAAGAAAATTTCATGTAGATCTGCGTACACATACATTTGCATCCATTTCTTGTCACTCATATGAGAATTCTTGTTCTCTTGTATTGAAAAATAATGTTCCTTTCTTTCCAACCACTCCGCGATATCCTTCTTAGTCGACCTCCAAAACATTCCGTTAATCACAAATTCTGAGTCCCAACAACATAACCATTTGTTTGTGTTGCACGCGGGTTGTAAGACCCTAGGTTCGAGATATATTTAACCAAAAAAACCCACCATGTTAGCACTTGGTAATTTATTTGGGTTGTATCAAAGAAACCCCAAGGTCACCTCAAACCAACTTTAAGTTGTATTCTGACCTATACAACTAGAGAGGGCTCTCTCAAATATGTAAAAGACTGAAGAAAAAAAAACTCAAAAATATTTAGCAATAAGCATACAGAGGTCAGATTCTGCAATAGGTCAGGTTTTGTTTTTTGTTTAAAGGGTTGGTAGGACAAACGAGAGAAGGGAAATATTGGGAAATGGGGTCAAATTTTGAACTTAAAAATATCGAATCAATAGTTGGTGATGTACTCTCGGAAAACAAAGGCAAATTAAGTATCGTTTTTCAACAAATTATCAATTTTGGGATGACAATAGAAAAAGAAAGGACAACCCATTACAATAAGAGAACCTAACAAAGGGTGAATTCTTAATATAAATTTAGAAGAAAAACAGAAAGGAGATAGATTTCCATAGACAAAGCACCGAATTTATATGAATTTTGAACATGAAATCCTTAACACTTGAACAAATATTTACTGTATGAATGGAGCATCAAATGCAAATGAATTACAAACATTTACTCTCTGCTAAATACTTGAAAGAACAAAAAATAATGGAGATAAGCATTAACAGGAAAAACATACTGAGAACAACATCGTGATGAATCTTTGCCTCCAAAAGCACAATACTTCTATATTAATTCATAAAGATGTTCTGAGAATTTGATACATAGTCCAAAATCCTTTCTGGATCAAAGTCCTACCCCTCTTTCTACATTGAGAATAATCTCTTATATATCTAAAATGTCTTAATAAACATGATCTTCTTTCCATGCAATATTATTTGAGATTTTTAATCTCATGTTTTAACATATCAAGCCAGCTAGGTTGATCTTCCTCGATGCCTTTGACTGCTTCAACTTTAGCCACCTCTTTTGGTTGTTTGGATCTTTTGATTCTACTAGCTTGCGTGTTTTCTTCATATTTAGATTTATCTATATTAATGATCAAATATTTTAGAACAAGGTTTAACCTGATCCATGTGCTTAACCTCAGTTTATTAGTATATTATGTATGAGGTGTTTTCATTATGACTTGTGCAACATGCCTTTCTCTCTCTTTATTTGGCATTGTTGGAAATGATTTTTTCATATTCTATGAACCTTCTAATTTTCTGAAAATAACCGAGTCTTTCTCTTTCATTAAAATTTTCCCCTTAGCATCCTTTGGTTCGTTAGGAAACATGGACCTTTCCCCCCCCATAACTGCACATGAACTGAATAAAAGTGAGCAGGATGAACTGGATGGGTGATTTAATATGTAGATATTTCTCTCTGAAATAAATCATTAACTTCTCTTTATGATATCTCCCAAAACACAATGATACTACCTGTCTTTGAGAAAAATCCACAATCAATCATAATCATTGGCTACTAGCTAATGATCCTATGGGAATAATGACCTCCCATGTTGTCACATTCTCCATGATTTTCAGTTGTAAATAATCAATGATGGTTATTTTATTTTCACAATGTCAAATAATTAAGATTTATTTGGCGACGTTTATGTGCGCATTTGGCACTACGTGGATGAATGGTGTGCAAGCATGGTCCTCGTGAATTTCCCCTTTGATGACTTGGCTTGACGTCAAGATTTGTTGTCACACGTAACTCTCGAAGTGGTCCCTTGAAGTGATATTAGCACGCAATTTTTGAGGTTCTCGAGGGTGGTTTATATCTACACCACTCTAAATTCTGAAATCAATCACAAATTTCCACATACCCCACAATCTATACCACGGTTTGAATCACAGAGATCGCTTTACACATTAAACTTCGATCATTTTGTAACTCCACAATATACAAGACCGTCGATATCTTTGATGATATACGGTCTGGATGACCTCGCTGTAATATGCATTAGCCTGCTATTTTAGCTCCCCCACTAAGGTTTCGTCGATCTATCAAATTAAGGTTCTTCTTAGAACACTTAGAAATGGTGTTATGTTTTCCTGTTTTTTGAAAGAAGATCAAACAAGCAATACTAATACACCAGACACCAACGCTTTAAACATCACCTACTTGTGTAGATGAAGTCTCACCCAAGGTATATATTGGGACTATGAGAACCAAGCTTCTGCAGTAGTGAGGGAATGGGAGGTGGTTATCCTATTCATTCTTCTTTATAGTTTCTGTGCGCGATATTCTGCCCTTGATCCTTATTAACTACTTAGTGATTCATATTCATATATATATTTCATTGTTGTAACCATTAGGAATATTGCACCATGTTTAACCATAAGAAAAATCTATTTACTATGGATTCAGACATAATTCATAAGAAAACATATAAAATAAAAAAAACACATAAAATAAAAAAAACACAAGATTCAGTATTATCTCTTTGGAATTCCTTTATTGATTCATCTCATCAACAGATTGCTACATTTACGAACCAGAGTTGAACTAGCCGAACCAACTACACATGGAACCCAATCATATCGAGGAACCCCTATTCTCCCAAACCGTTACATATTTATAAAACAATCTAGGGATACAAACATTGATTTTTTCATCCCAAAAATACCCCATTACAATGCATATTTCCCTTAGCTAACTGGTTGTTCATGTTGTTTTTCTCATTGCATGTTGATTTTTTGTTGTTCTTCTATTTCTAGAATGTCAGGTTGTTATCCTTCTATCATTCTTTATTCTCTCTCTTTCTTTATTTATCCATAATTGACTTTATTCTTCTATATGTGTGTTATCTTCCTTCTACACACCTTTCTCCTTCTGCACACTTTCCTCCTAGATGTTCCTTGGCTACATTGATCCAGATTATTTTCAACATGAAATGAGAGCGGAGATATAATAAAGAAATGCACATAGATATCACGAATATCCAATAATATAATAGAAATGTATCATATATGCAACCATAAATACATGTATACAACAATACACGATTTCTATTAATGAAATAAATGTACAGAGACTGTAAAAATACAGGGTGAAAGACTCAGTAGAATGGTGGTAGCTTATCTCTGAGAAGAGATGTGACGGCTACTCGCATTCGCAAGAAGATGATTACAATGAGGCTCTGAAGGCATTTTTACAATAAGTAGGAATGTCAAAAACCCTCGACATCCAAAAACCTAACCCTAGGAGATGAAGCGCCAAAAGTCATGTGGGCCCCGTTTGGGTAAGTTAGTACATCAACTTCCCGGGGTCGTAACTTTTGCATACGATCTCCATTTTAGGTGTATGATAGCCCGTTGGAAAGGAATCGTCAAGGAGATTCATTTTCGACACAATATCAAAGGGAATTATATATTGCAAACCTATTTTCCCAAAAAACATCATTTAGTGCCCCAAAATGGCCCCGGAAGTTAAAACCTGCTAAAAATAGTAAATTACCAAAATTGCCAGAAAATTGTTTTGAGCTAGTTGGAAAAGGTGGGTGGCCACCAATATCCACCTGGATCAATCCTCCCTCCTTATGAAGAAATGGTCTCCATTTCATTGAGTTCCCAGGGGAGAGTAAAAAGCGTTTGATGAATCTAAATCTTGGTGAGTTGCTTGCCTTGTTGGAGACGTCGCGCTACTTAGTTTGTGGAAGTCTGTCACGAACCTGTTGAGGCTAAGGCTGTTCAATAAGTCGAGCTACACGAGAGGACAGTGTGTAGAAGGAATATTTGTGCTTTGTTGCAACCTTGTCAACCTGCTTCTGTTGGATAGAAGGTTCTTCGGGCGAGGTTGTAGTGGTTGCAGTGTCCTTCTATTCCCCTTTCGAACAGATTGTGAAGAAGCTAAATTTTGTAGTATGAGATACTACCTTGCAACACTTTTTAGGTGGAACAATAGTCATAACTACCTCTGGTATTATATAGAAATGCCCCCCCAAAGAAACAATGACACTGTGGGGTCAAGACTCATAAACAACATGGTGCTTCCACATATATGGTTGGCCCAAGAGAACATCACAGACATTCAGTGGGGAAACATCAAATAATACCTCATCCTTGAAGGAATGGATTTCGTATGAAAATCGACACTGCTGGCTGACATGAAGATCTCGTCCATGGCGAAGCCAACCGATGTTGTATGGTTGCAGGTGTGGTGTTGTCGACAATCCCAATTGTTTGACGACCTCTTTTGAGATGAGGTTCTTCTATCTTTCGCTATCAACAATAAAATGCAACGAGATCCCCTTCACCCACATCTATGAATGAAAAAGTCACTCCCCCTCTTCAGGATCTGTTGGTTCTTCTGGTTGAATTGTTGTGGTCGCGATAATAGTAGTGGGGTCTGTGTCAATGATCTGTCCTTTACCAGTATTTTCAAAATCAGATTCTAAATCAAGGTTCGACTCCTTGTCTTTGATCTCGACCACCAATGACTGTTTTGAGTGACATTCATCGGTGTTGTGCCAGGGGATTTTTTGGAAATCGCACCATTTTATGGTGTCCTTCTTTGTCTTCCCGTGACCCTTCTTTTCTTGTGGCTTGGACTGGTTTTCAGGAGATTGTTTGTTAGGGTTGTCTTTGTCATACTTTGGTTGGTACGGATTTGCAGACCTGAACTCCCGTTTATTCCGGTGCTTAAATTTTTGCTTGATTTTAACAACATATTGATAAGCACCATCGAGTGATGAGATATCCAGAAAATCCATTTCAATTTGGATGTATCTGTGTAGAGCCCCAGGGTATTTCAGAACCAAATTTCATTCGGATTCTTTGATACCCAACTTGGTGCGCAAGGTATGGAAGGTATTTGTGAACTCCAGAACTGCTTGGCCCCTCTCTTGCCCCAGTGTGGTCCATCTCATGTACTGGTCCCCATAGTTTCCAATAGGATAATATTGTTCCTTTACCGCATCCACAAAAAAATCCCAAGTGGGATCGGCCCCATATATTCCAGACCCCTCTGTGGAAATTTTCTCCCAATAAGTTTCCCACCAATGTTTGACATGTGGGAGAGATTTAAGGAGTGTGAAGGTGATCTTTTCTCTGTCGAAAAAATTGTGAACAAAGAAATAACCTTCTAGTAGATTTAACCATTTGTCTTGGGCTTCTCCATCTATCTATCCTTCAAATACACGAATATCAAAATTAACTTGTACCTTAAAAGGCGAGGTGCCTCCAAAGTGGCCGGTTGATGAATATGTGCTTGTTGCTATTGGCATGGATTGAAGGATGTAGGAAAAATTCTACATCATTTTGTCCCTCTGTCGTGTGAGAGCTTGCTCAAGCAATAGACTGATAGGATCTGCTCCGTCGTTTTTCTTTTCTTCCGCAATGGAGGGTTTCTTGGGAATGCGAGAGTGATTGTCTTCCAGAGAGACAAGATCAAGACCCAAATTGCTATACTCAGACCTCGTCGGGAACATGCACTAAAAAAATGATCAAGAGAAACCTGCTCTGATACCACTGATCCGGATTATTTTCGGCACGAAATGAGAGCGGAGATATAATAAAGAAATGCACAGAGATATCATGGATATCTAATAATATAATATAAATGTATCATATATGCAACCATAAACACAGATATACACAATACACGATTTCTATTAATGAAATAAATGTATAGAGACTGTAAAAATATAGAGTGAAAGACTCGCTAGAATGGTGGCAGCTTATCTCTGAGAAGAGATGTGATGGCTACTCGCATTCGAAAAAAGATGATTACAATGAGGCTCTAAAGGACTTTTTACAATAAGCAGGAATGCCAAAATCCCTTGAGATTCAAAAACCTAACCCTAGGAGATGAAGCGCCAAAAGTCATGTCGGCCCTGTTTGGGTAAGTTAGTACATCAACTTCCCAAGGTCGTAACTTTTGCATACGTTCTTTATTTTAGGTGTATGATAGCCCACTAGAAAGGTATCGTTGAGGATATTCATTTTCGATGCAATATCAAAGGAACTTTGATATTGCAAACCTGTTTTCCCAAAAAACATCGTTTAGTGCCCCAAAATGGCCCTGGAAGTTAAAACCTGCTAAAAATAGTAAATTATCAAAATTGCCAGAAATCTGTTTTGATCTAGTTGGAAAAGGTGGGTAGCCACCGATATCCACCTCGATCATACGCGCTCCCTAGATTTCCTTCTCCTTCATCGCACCTTTTCTATACTTAGGATTTTTCCCAAAACTATACCAAAACTACAAAACTTTTTCCAAAACTGCAAAATTGTTTCCAAAACTACTTGTCTAACAATGGCAGATCTAAAGGAGGGTTCACAGGCCTACGAGAAATCATAGCATGGGAACCAGACGACAATCAAGGTGCTAACTAGGGCACCCATTAATGGTAGGAACTACCGAACAAGTTATGACATGCAAAAAAGGAGAATGACTAATGTCACAACCTAATGGGATCAAACCCAAGGTTGTGTGATGACAAAATGCATAGTTAATAATGCAATATGGTGGTGTAGGGAAAAACCTATCTCTATATGTCGATTCGAGACACGTACCTCAAGTTCAGTGGATGTCGATAAAACATTGCAAATGTGATGAAAGCCATGTAATATGTCAAATACTAGTCCCATGTGTCAAAATTATTCTCAAGAGACTAAAACATTGTTCAAGAAATAAAATAACGAGAATATATTTAGTTGGTGGTAGGTGTGAAAAAGGTTTTTTTGCGATCCCAAAAAGGTAAAAAAGCCTTTTTATGGTAAAAAAGGCACCATTTTCACAATTACCTTACGTAAAAGTGGAAAGTTGTGGGAAAACCTTCCACCTTGATAGAGTTTCTAGAGAATATTGCAAGAGATTCAACCATCAAAATCCAAAATCATCAATTCCAAGTAAATCCTTTGCCCCTCTTTTATTTAAGTGATTTTTTTTTTACATATTTTAAGCAGTGAAAATGTTTTTGGGAAGCCCTAAAAGAATTTGGGTTGCACAATCGTGGATTGGTTGTTGTTGGGACATGACCGATTGTGTGTTTCTATTAAGGAATCCCATGACATGTCACACATTTTTCCATGGTTAGGTGAAACCATCCATAAAAAAGTAAGATCTAGCTCAAATTGCTCAAGATTTTTTATTTTTCCGTGATGGATGGTGTTTTTTGGATTTTGTAGGATAGTCTTTCATCATGATTAAGTGAAAAGAGCGGGATTATGAGAATGATTATTGTTGTATATATGTTCTGATGCAGGTTCTACCTTAGTTCACCAACAAAACCCTAGAAACCATCGGCCCTTCTAGTAAACCAGAAGGCTACACCACGCTCAGAGTGCACAACACAGTCTCACGCGAGATGGATTATGGGTGACTGCAGGACACGCATGTTTGCAATCATGGAAGGGATTGGGGATGTTATAATTATTCTACTTTAGCATGCATCACATCATATACTTCATTATACCATTCATCTAAATATAACAATTATTTCATTCTACATTGTCAGTACCATGTGCTACAAAATATTATTCTATCCATTCATCATTCATTCATAAATTGAAAAAGCAACAAACACATCACAACCAAATATTTTACCGTGATTCACCCCCCTGGGATACGTCCACAAAGATCTTATTATTATTTCTTATTCTTCATCAAATAGTGTTGTGCGCATTACATCATCGGTTTATAAATGGGGAGGTTGACCAACGTCACACCAAGTTCCACAACTTGCAACCTGACCCTCAATTACATCTCAACACTGACTCCATATAAGCTCCATGGCTCTCAAAAAAAATAATACTCCGACTCAGACTTAAAAATATGCTCAAATTACTTCTATCATACAAAGTGATACTCAAAAGACTAGATATCATATTTTCCTCATACATCCTCTATTTATGTTACAAAAGTGGGTAAAAACCCTTACATTATGAATCAAAACCCTAATTCTAAGTGGACTCCAATTTTCCACTTTCTAATTTCCTTCTGCACGATTGGTCTTCGATCCAATTATTCCTTGTTTTGATTTTGTGTTGATCTTCCTTAACTCCTGGCACATTGTTTCATTTTCCCTTTGTTGTACTTCTTTCCAGGCGCATGCTGCTTCCTTGGTCCCTTCTGCCTTGTTTACTAAAGTGAACCCCAAAATATCCATCTCTAACAGGCCCCCAACACTAACCTATGGCTCATCCTGATCCACTAAGGTAGTCATGTGTGTCTCCTTCACAAATTTCTCTAATTCCTGGAACTTCTTTGTGAGTGCATCTAATTGTCTCTTAGCCTACGCACTCTTTTTTATCAGGGTCTCCACCACCTGCATTTTATGCTTTATGAGTGTACTTGGACTGTGCTTTATGAGTGTACTTGTTCCAATCTTCCTTTCTATGTTTCCAATTATGCTATCATATTCTCTACTTGCTCCTGCAGGGGATCCAACTGAGCTTGTCTTGTATGCCTTTCCCCTTGGTCTGTCTTTAGATATGCTTGTAGATTTTTCATTTCCTGCGCGCTTTTTAGCCTGTTTGAAATACTCATCATCTTTTGTCTCTGCTTCAAGTCTTGGACTGCAACATTCATCTTTTCTTCCCTCTGATCCAACTATTGATCCCTTCCTCTTTTTCCAAGCTTGTCCAAATCTGCATGGTCCTTTTGTAGAGCTCTACTACTTCTTTTACCTCGAGCGCAATTGTGTCTGCCTGTTTCGTTGTTTGTTTCTTCCTATCTGATCAGAATTATGGAGGGGTGGTTGGTTTCAACTTCCCAACCAACTCTACTATCTCTTGTTTATACCCATCCATCATCTATGTTATCCTATTGATATTTTCTTCCATTCTTAGTTCTCCTACGAGTGCACTGTTTTGGATCGTTTGGAAGACTTCCTTAAGTCTTTTCTCCAATTTATCTACGCATTGATTTTCTTCCTCACGTTCAATATACACTTCTTTGAGGACTATCTCTAGTACCTCTTTCTCTTCCCTGATTTTCTCCAAGTGACTCTCATCAATCCTAGCTCTAGATTGTACTTCTTGTGTGATGCTCATCTACAACTTATATATCGCTTGTGTTGGTATCTTAGCCAATACCAATTCCATTTGTTCCACATCCTTGACCTATTTATGTGCCATGTTTTCATCCATTTGCAACATGTCTTTAGTAATGCTAAAGTTTTCACTTGCAATTGTTGTTATATGTACTATCTCCTCCTCACTCTATGTTGACCTGTCTCGTTCTTGTGTTGTTTGTTGTTGTTTTGTATGTTCTTTGTGATGAACCTTGGTGAATCGTATCTTCTCCAAGACCTGCTTGACCTCTATCAAATATTGCATTATATTATCTCTTTGTTTTTCTGCATCTTAATATGCTTTTACAGTGTGGTCATGTACTCTTTCCGCAACTAATTTCACATCATCTTTTGTTATTGTATACTGGGGAACTCCTTATGCACATTCATTTTCTTGAACACTCCTCCTGACTGTAAAATTGTTCTCTTAAGTGGCCTTGAATCTATTTTCTCTGTTGTGATTGGGGTATCTGTCTTTGGTATGTACCCTCCTGCTTGTCCCTCCTAAGAAGGGATGTTGTATTCCCTATGTGTCTCTCCATTAGTGGCCTTTGCGCAGTTCTTCTATTGTGTGACAATCTTGGGGATAACATTTTTATATTTAAGTGTTTTTGTTGTTGTGGTCCCCCTTGTTTGCTTCATGTGCATTGTTGCTTTTATTTTATTTCCTACTAGGGTACTCTTCTTCTGTGAGGATCCCACTTATGATGGTTTCTTATATTTTTCTGACTCCATTAGAACTTTCCATTCCTCCTTTGAGTCTTCCATTTCCCATTTCACTTCCTATGTTGTGAGGCAATATATCATCTACATCCACTCTTTCTTTGGATCCCTTTTTTCTTGGATCCACATATTGTGCCTTGATGATTTGAATTTGGATATCTTCTTGTATTCCTCTACTACCTTAGGTTGGATCCTCCACATTTTGGCCACCTTTTCATGTATTTCTTCCAAATATGTCGCAAATGTGTTGGAGTTTTTTTGTCTTTCCTTTGCGATAGTTGTTTGCCACAATGTTATGTACCGTGTCGCACAAAATTTTTCGAGTATGACAGAAAGTGCTATATTTGGGGTGTTCACATACCTCTAAAGCGATAAGTATGAGTAACAACGAATAGTGGAACTATGTGCCTAAGTTCTAAGTGTCTTTGAAATCATCTAGAAATAGATTTAAAAGAATGGAATCCAGCTAAATACAGTCCCTTTTTTGCACTACGAGTTGTTACTATCACCCATGTTGGCGCTTCTTCTTTGCGACACTTCCTTAGCAATTTACATGCCATAAAATTTGTTGTTAACCTCATCGTGGGTTCACTAATTCTATTTATAATGATCCCCCTGGATCCTCTCTCTGTTCTATAGGTTTTCTTCATTTCCTCTTCCAAGGATTTCTCCTTGGTCTTGCCATCCATATATTGTGCAGGTTTCTCACCTTCTGTGGGAAAATCTGTTATTTTGTAAATTAGCTCAACATCAATTGAGACTGGCCTATCCATCCATAGAATTCCTTTGTGAATTACTGCCAGTAATTGCTTGATGCAGTTATTTATGTCCTTACCCCTTCCAAAATGTGGGATCTCTAGTAGGTTCATTATGCTTGTGTTATATAAATCTGTTATCCATTGTTTGGGTTCTAGTATCGGTACTCTTGTTGCATTGACCCCTCTTCTCTCCATGTATACTTGTTGCTCAAATTTTAGAAACTTGTCTCTATCTTTTACATCGTGGTTCGCATAGCACAATTTATCTACACATCCTAGAAAATCTAGTAAAACTTGCACTCTTGTTGGTATGCACAGTAACACAAGGGTTGCATGTAGTTTCTTGCACGCTAACCTCTAGACTGTTTGTTTTCCTTTCCCCTTTGTTGGTGCCCTTGAGGGCCCTGCCTCCTAGCGTATTTTCTATTCCTCTTCCTATTCTGAATGAAAATCCTACTGCTCTGTGCTTTCTTCTACTTGTACCTGCTCCTGTTGTGCTTGCACTGGGCCAGATTGAACCCTCGGCTCATCGAACTCAGTTCTTTCCTCATCTACTTCATATGTTGGTTGTATTGTTTCCACGTTGGGTTGCTTCGTCGGGTTTTTCTCCTTTTTCATTTTTTGTGGGTCAATATACATTTGTTCTTTCACAGGGGTTGACTCCTTCTCCTCCACCACTATAGGGCCCATTGGTTTGATGAATGGGGAACGGATGGTGTCCACATAAACCACTCCCTCCTATTGCGTAGGGTTTTTCGCTTCCATTATTGTCTCTCGCAGATACCTTGTAGCGCTACATGTTTTCCTCATTGTCCTGCTAGGATCTCCAACCTTTGGAGGTGCCATATTTTTTGAATATGTGTGGGTTTTCTCAAAAATCTTACTTACTTCCTTATAAATCTCTTGTTCTCTCTTGGATTCTTACTCCTTAGCTCTGTGTTTTCTTTAAGTCACAATGTGGCTGGTAGGAAACAATTTTTTATACTATAGCATTGCCATAAATGCTCCAAATCTTACCGAGCATGCTTCCTCCACTGTCATAAATGTTCATTTCATGCCTCACTTTTCCGACAACCATTTTTTTCTTTTTGCAACTAGTTTGTTTTTCCGATGCGCGGTATTTTTCTGCTGTCATATTTCTATGGTGCACTGGACTTTATTTTTCTCATAGTTTTCCTGCGCACAGTATCTTCACTTATTGTCACACCGGTTTACTGTCTGTTGTGCACTGCCATTCTCAAGTGTCTGTCTACCACTTATTCCTACTTGTTTTTGGATTTTTCTCATTTTCTACTTGTTTTTTCTTCTTTTCCTTCTTTTTCTAATTTTTATTTTCTTTTTCTTCTTTTTCGTCCTACTATATAAATTATGTAGAATTATTCTTTATTTTTTGTAATTACTGAGGGTTGGTAGGTCAATTGTCCCTATAAAGTTTCAGTTGACTACCATTCACCATTCCTTTCATTCCCTTGCTTGCTAAGTCATTTAGCTGCACAACACCTCCATCTATGACAAACTTTATCTCATATGGCCCTAGCCAATGCATTCTCAACTTCCCTGGGTGCTGCAATTATTTACTGTCATAGAGGAGAACCATATCTCCTACTTTTACGTTCTTCTTCTTAATATGTTTTTCATGCCATGCTTTATCCTTTTCTTTATGTACTTCCTGATGGAAACAAACTATAATTTTGTTCTATTCTAATTCCATGAGTTGAGCTAATATTTCATGTGTTTCACCTCTTTCTGTCATGTATGTAATCGTTGCAATGCACAAAGTTGGTATCAAATAATCTAAAGGAACTACTGCTTCCTGTCCATACATGAACCTAAAGGTGTTTTCCCTATTAGTTTCTTGCATGTAGTTTTGTAATCACATAACATTGTTGGTACCTTCAAGTCCTAGTCATCCCTATTTACAGTACAAACATTTGTCAAGGCATTTTGTAATATCCTCGGGTAGAACCCCAGTTGTAATTATGAATTGTAAACATGTTTGATAGGCTGGTGAGCCGAGTTATAATAAGATGGTAGGCTTATGTGTTGATTAGGCCATGATCTTATTTTGTACATGTAAATATTCATATCATTAATATAAAAACATTGTTGCATGTAGACCAACCACAAAGAAAGAGTTATGGGGGACTAAGCTCCACTGGGTAGGGAAAGGGATGGGGTTGAGAGTCTAGGAAAGAGGGATAAGCTTAAGATATTAAACCCAAGAGAGTAACATATAATAATTATTCTAAAAGTTGTAAAGAGGATATTAATTATCCCAAGTTCCTTTAGGGAGGGGAACAAGTTCCAAGTGGGGGGGAAACGTGCTCCTAGAGAGCCAAGTGTCATCCAAATCGCATGCAGTTTTATGGGGGCACTCTCACCAGTATCGGGGGGGATTCTCACCATTCGGATGATACTCACCATTCTCTCTTTGTTGGCCAGGGTTTTTCCACATTCACGTAGACACTAAGAAAGCACACAGTTAGTCATTTTGTCTGCCATTGTTGAATTCCTCAAACACTTGAACCTCTGCTACAAGCCGAATTTGATACCCTCATTGTACCTGCACCTATGGGTTGCCTGCGTATTTTCCTGGCAGTACCATTTCCCCATGTCTAGTGTTTGTTGTTTCCATCACCATGCCCGTGTGCTGAGTAAGTGATCTCTCCTGGAGGAAATCCAGTAGCAACTACAGAACTCTGAGAATTCCTAATCCAACTTGTTGTTGAAGCCCTGGAAAGGGAGGTGTAGCAATCGATGGACTGTGTGATATTGAAGGTATACACTCTTGGGGTGGAACAAGCATGTGGGGAATGAGAGTCTGTGGGTTGTGGGCGTAAGTGGCTCCTTGGAGGAAATCCTTCATGTTGTACTATGCAACTTCCTATTGTATTGTGCAAATTCCTGTTGCTCCTGCCTAGCCTAAGAATCCCTTGCTGGTGGAGTTTAGTCCCAGCTTGGGGGTGATCCACTGCTGAGAGTGATGAGCAGCGTGGTTTAAGGATGGGAGGTTCATGGAAGGTCTTCACACAGTTGGTCTACTTCAATTAAAAGATACGTACCATTTCCAAGTTTGGTTGCATGTTGTGTATTTATATATGTTGTTATATTTATGGGTTTTTCCTGTGATTACTCCATGTATGTTTTTATTGTTATTCCTGCATTATGTTGTGTGATAGTAGAATGTAAATCAACTCTTAATTTGTATGTGTTATTTTCTCTTCCGCATTAATCCGTGTATTATTAGAATATGTTGTATGTATATGTTTATATATAGGTAGATGATAATTGTCATTTCTATGTTTATATGGATGTGTATGATGTTTCCACAAGTATCTTTGTGTGGAATATCCCAGTAGATTAAGGATGGGGTCATCACAGAATGGTATCAGAACATGAAAGTTTATTTTGGTGGCATGGCCCGACCTGTTGGTCTATGGTCGGGGATCTAGAAAATATACAGTTGATTAGGTAGCGTTACCTGACAGAGGTTGATGATCGGGGACATCACAAATTGGTATGAGAGCAAAAGGTATTTTTATGAGTGATGTTTTACGACCTGTTGGTGCTTGGGTACGTCACAAATTAGTATCAAAGAGAAAAGTATGTTTATGAGTGATGTTGTCTAACCTGTTGGTAGTTGGGGACGTCACAAATTGGTATCAGAGCCATGGTTTCAACACTGAGCCTGGATGGGCCAGGAAAGTGGAAGTTGAAAAAAAGGTTTTATTAAGGAATTGTTGTCGAAATGAACAAAATTCAAGTTCGGAGCCCAGTTTTCAACACTGAGCCTGAATTGGGCCATATAAGTGGTTATGGAATCAAAAGATCAGAGGAAATTGTTGTTGAGAGGGACAAAATTTGAATTTCAGAGTGTCCCAGAGTGCCAAGAGAACACCTTGGTCATGTTTGGAAGCTCAGAAGGTATAGCGGTTCAATAAATACAGCAAAGAAAAGAGACTGTAGTAACCGTGGGTTTGGAACCGCAAGGTTTGAAGTTGGTCCATAAGATCTACGCGGGGGAAATGCCAATGTTTTCCAGCCGTCGGATCTGGAAAAAGGTGCATGAGAGTTAACCTCCAAAGTCCTTCGGACTTCATAACTTTGGTGAATTTTATGAGTTAGAGAGCCAAAGGGGTCGAAGCGTCGAAGCTCCGAAGTCCCGGAGTGGATCTACAATGCATATCCAGGGTGAAGTGCTTGACCGTTGGACCGACCGAAGACAGATCATAATCATTAGATCAAGCCAAGAGAAAGAGGTAAGTTGCAACAGTGAAAAATAGATCTCAGCGTCATATCTGCGCGCAAGTGATTGTGAGTCGTAGATCTCAATGCAATTCAGGATTTTGGTGTTCGGGAGAAACATAGTATGCTAGTGTGAAAACTCTTGAAGCCCGAAGTCCCGAAGTCCGGAGTTAATTCAGACGATTCATCAAAAAGGGGCACATGTTAGCAGATCAGCGTATTCGAGAGTTTGGCATTCGAGAAAAACAAAGTATGCTAAGGAAAAAAATCCCAATGTCTAGAGTTGATCTGTATTTTCCATCAAAAGGGACACATGTCAGAAGATCATCATGTTCGGGAGTTTGGCGTTCCGGAGAATTGGAGTGTGCTAGTTTGAAAAGTCCCAAATCCCGAAGTCCCAAAGTCAAAGAACAAAAGTGGTGTGGCATGATGACGTCGTCAGTGGTGATGTGGACCCTTCCTAGGAATGCCACGTGCCACCACATTAATTGTTGACATTTGTACCATGTGGGCCCTAGAAAGTAAAGAAATTCACGAATTCGACGTTCGAGAGAATTGGAGTGTGCAAGTGTAAAATATTCTGAAGCCGGAAGTCCCAAAGTGACGTGGCCCGCTAATGTCACCAGTGATGACATGGACACATGGGATGTGTGCCACATGTCAGTGAGTTAAAAACTTTTGAAATATAGAAACTCCAGTTAGAACGTGACACGTGTCACCCATCATATTGGGCCACATGTCTGCTTCAAGTATTCCACCACGTGGCACTCTTCTTGAGCATGGTTAGTGGGCCCCCCGATGGTCATAGGGGATGCATGGGGTCAGATACCAAGGTCTGAAGACTTGAAACTCTAGAAGAAATGGTTTGTGATGGAATGGGAGGAAGAAATCGCCAAAGTTCTGAGCGTCGAAGTAACGCAACGTGATGACGTCCCGAGGGTGACATTGAAGTATTCAGAGATTCTTAGTTTGGGATTTTTGGGGTGTGCATATGTGAAATCCTCCGAAGTCCTAGAACCCCGAAGCTCTGAAATCCCAAAGACCATAGGGTCAGAGTTAATCTCGACCATTGATCGGGAAATAACACTTGGCAACAAATGCAACAGTCCGAAGACTTGGCACTCCAGAAATATTGAGAGTATGGACAGTCAAGAAACCTCGAAGCTTGGAGTTTCATAGTACATATCAACCGTTGGATGCTAGGAATCCGAGGACCGTTGATCCACCCCACTTCACCAGTTCTCCAATGCGACACTTCGAGAGATTTTTTGTGATGTGATTTGGAAACCGTCGAAGCCCCGAGTCATGGAGTTATTTTCCACCGTAGATCTGAATAGAGAATGTGGACCATAGATCCATCATCCTTCGTGAATTCACCAGTTCAATGTTCTGTGATGTTTATGATGTGTGGAAAGGGAAACATCCGAAGTTATGGAGACCTAAGGTCCCGAAGCTCCAAATAAGCGCCTATCAGACTAGCGCTTGGTCACAGCCAATGGTCACATGATATTGGGGGCCAAAGAAAGAAGGCTAGTGCCCATAAATTATTTTTTTTAGAAAAAATAAGGGCTTAGAGATAGAGCCCATGGTGTCCATGATTGAACAAACCTGCATCGAAAGAAGTAAAGAAGGTATGTAAACCTGAAGAGAGGATCCAAGAGCCAATTTGACTCTGTGAAATAAAAATAGTTGTACAAAGATTTCCTTCGAGAAAGCACCATTTTGAAAACAGTTATAACTTTCTTCTCAGGATTATGAATTGATCAAGGAGGGAATCATTGGAAAGGTATTGGAAAGAGGATTCCAGGTATTCAACCATCTACGATACATGATAATACATTAACCATAAGTTCATATGGAGATGCAAAGAATGGGAATAAGGAAGGAAGGTTTTATGGAATATGAAAGAGTTTGGAGATAAGATGTGACATCTCCAAGGATCAGTAACATAGTTGGATATAACACCTCCATTATTGCTATGAGAATGTGCAGTGGAAGCATGGCATGACAGAAGTTGAATATGCATGTCAAAAGGATAAATCAAAGTGCTTCAAGAAATAATTTGGTATTAACTAACCAAGGTTACTCAGAGAACATGATTGGAATTATAATTCATTCATGTAGGATCTAGATCAGATGAATCCAAATAATAATGGAATGTTGAAAATCAATATCATCATAAAATGTGGTTGCAAGTATGTAGGGTACACAAGGAAGGACTCATGGATGGATTCAAGTCCATGAACATCCTAAGATAATGGAAGAATAATTCATGAGGTGGATATCAAGTCAATAATAATTTAAAAGTGAAATTATTTCTAAAGAGAAAACAAAAAGTAACTAGGAAGAAGAAAATGGTTCTATGCATCAGTTTGAATACAGAGGAGATGGTGCCTGGAAAGAATCCATATTAAGTGACATAGAGCCATGAATGGAAACCAAGAGGTTGTATGTATCACTTGAAGCTATGATGGTAAGGTAAAATAAGTACTTTCAGTTAATTTCCATGCAGATAGAAAAGGAGGCATATGTGCATCCTTACAGTATGCTAGAGATTGGCTAGGCAAGTCAAGTTTGAGGCTAGTTGGCAAAGAGAAGAGAAGAGTACAAGAAAACCTCAAGTAATAAAGTATTTAGCTAGGAAATGGATGAAGGAGTTCAATTCTGAATAGTAAATGGATATTGAAGATCTAAAGTCTATAATACATCATGTTTGGAATTATAATTCATCCAAATATGAGTTAGGATAGTAGGATCCAGGGAATAAATGAAATTTGAAGGTTAATATCAGTTGGGTATTGGATGTAAATGCAAAGGGAAGCCAAGGGTGATTGGCTAGAAAGTGCTCATGACATAAATGATCATGTACATTGGCTACAATGAGAGCACAAGAAGATTCAAGAATCCGGGAAGAATTAAAGACTTTTGGGAACAACAAGGAAAATTTTTATAGGGAGAAAGAAATTGTTGCAATTTTTGTGGTAGCAAGTATGTTATGGCTTGTTGGGACAACTAAAGAAAAAAATGCTTGCATGTTTTCAAAGTGTTGTTGATGATGTTGTTGCATAAGGAAGGAAGCAACATAAAGCTAAGTGTTGATTATAAGTCTGATAAAAGAAGCATGAAAGATTCTATTGTCATCAACTAATCAGGTAACATCAAATTCGTTTAATGGCGGCTATGCAGGTAAGTATTCTCTTTTGAAATTTTGTTACATAATTTCCAAAGGGAAATTCAGGTAAGAATTTTTCTGGATTGAATTTTTATGATACACAAGATAGTATTATTTGAATGTATTAACATGAATAAGATACCACTAGAAAGTTTGCAACACCTAACCAAATAATATGTAATACAACACTACCAGATGTAAGTGCACTTACAGAACTTGAAGAGAGACTTGTGTCTATGTGAATTTCATTTGCACAAATCATACCATTGGGCTATAAACGACCCCAAATGGGCTTAACAAGATCAATTATTAATGTGCTTGTCCAACTAGATGTTGTGCAAAAATCCTTGCCACAATTAATTAGCAATATGATGACAATTGTTGCGGCTCTCAAAAGACGCTTGAAATAAAAGAATGCATATCAGACAGATAAAGTGTGTGCATGTTGTCATGAAATCATTAAAAGAATTGTGTTCCAGGGCCTTGTACAAAGCACAAAACATTTGTATAAATGAGAACTGGAACAATTTTCTTGGAGAAGGGGATGACAACTCTACACAGACTCTCGAAACTACTAGTGAATTTGATACAAGCAATGAATCAGAGAATGAAACACCTATTGAAACATTGGTACATGGATTCACTTATTCACAATGCATTCGTGACTTGCAAGACAAGATTGTCGAAATTGCACCTGTTGAAGGGAAACATCCACTTGGAATATTCAAGGACAAATTTGTTGAGGAAATGAAATTCCCAACATTGTTCTATGGAGATACACGTTCCGGTGACATTACAGAATGATTTAGTTACCATAAAATAGCTCGATGGGAGCTTCTACATTCAAGCGGTGACTTCTCCTGTCACATAACAAATTTGTTTTTCAAAAAAATGTGCATAATAATAGAGAAAGTGTTTTATTGCATGTGGTTTGAATAATAAAAGGCCAGCTACAAGGAAGAAAGTGTTGGCCAAAGATGTCAAGTACAAAGTAAACCTAGAAAAAATATTGAGATTTGATATTGGATACATAGATTTCAAAAACATTTGCATCTCTCGTGACTATTTGCAACAAAAAAAGAAAATTATTTTTGCAATGATCCGACAATTGGGACCTCCAACATTTTTCATCACATTTAAAAGTGCGGAGCATCACTAGGATCCATTGGTGGTTTCGGTATTTGACTTGCATATGAACGGGAAACGTAAAAAACAAACTGATACACTGGAAAATGATGACATTGGCTACCTCATAAGAAAAGACCCGGTGACATGTACTCGCTACTATAGACATAGAATAAATGCTTTGAAAAAATTGATATGCCATGATGAAATGTTTTTCAGAAAAATATTGGACTACTTTTTTGTGACTGAATTCCAGAATAGGGGGAGTGAGCATGACCATGCATTGTTGTGGATAGAGGGTGCACCGGTCTATGGAACTGACAACAACTCACAAATCAAGCAGTTTATGAAAAAATACATAACATGCAACACATATCATTTGGATCCATAACTTGCCAAAGTTCATAGAAATTATCATACACAAAGTTGTAAAAAATGAAAAAACTCACATTGCAAATACAACTTCCCCGTGTTGCCAATGAGAAAAATAAGAATCATAGAGCCACATAGTTTAGAGGACAATGTTGTCATTGAGAAATCTAAATTCTTGTTCACATTTCTAGAACAAAGAGACTTTGATGAGTTAATGAGCTTCAACGACTTCTTGACGGAGCTAAATCTAACAGAAGATGAGTACATCCAATCCATACAATGTACGCTTAAACAACCAACAATTTTCCTTAAACGAGAAATTTCCCATATTTGGAACAATAGTTTCTCCAAGGACATGCTGGTATGTGGAATGCAAATACATATGCAAAGTATGTCCTCAATGCATATGCTGCAGCTTCGTATTGTACCTCGTATATGACAAAGGTTGACAAATCTATGACAAGTGCATTCAGAATAATACGCAAAGAACATGAAAGAAGTCATATTGATGTTATGCAAATGATATGTACGCTTGGTAATAAATTACTTAATCTTCAACAAATTTATGCTCAACAAGAAGTCCACATTGCACTTTCCCTACCCCTCAATTGTAGTTCAAGAAAATGTGTCTTCATAAACACATCTCCACTTGAGAAACACACATTTGTGCTTAAACCACCGTCTTTGCTAGAACACGAGCCTGATAATTCAGAGGAATTGTTATGTCTCTCTATTATTGATTATTACCTCTAGCATCCATCTTCTATTAACCATATCTTCTTAGCAGAATTTGTATCGCATTACAAAAAAAATGGTGCACCCATATCAAAAAGGAAAAAAACCTCTGTGATACGTTTTGTCAAATACAACAAACGTACTAACTATGAAAACTATTGTAGAGAAAATCTATTTTTATGTGTTCTGTTAGATGAAAACGAAAACACATTAAAACATAACTTCCCTACATGGGAAGATGTGTATGTTGCCTCTGAGACTATAGTGAAAACCAATGAATCTAGATTTACATACAATGTTAATCCAACAAGGGGTGATCTAGAAAGTGTAGTTAATGAACTAGAAAACCCTGAAAATCTTGATGAGACATTCACAAACCATAAAAAAACTAGAACTCCCTGTGAGTCCTATGACTTGCAAGAATATTTGCCCTGTCCTCGAGCAGGCAGCATTGAAAAATGTATCAATCTTGGTTTTCAAGTCACAAAACATCCTTTCCTTATTGAAAATAATCAATACCACATAATCATACATATGTTGAATCGAGAACAACAAACAATTCTAAAGGACATTGCGCTTACAAAATGCTTGAGCATGCGCACTCTTGTGCACTTGTTCCTTACAGGTGGAGCGGGAACAAGCAAGACATTCACAGTGAAAGCACTATTCCAAATGCTTATACGAATCTATGATTCAAACAATTCCTTGATCCTATGAAACCAAAGGGCCTAATTTTTGCATATACAGGAAAAGTTTCATATAATGTAGGTGGAACAATAGTCCACTCTACATTTTTTATGCCTTTCAACAAGTCACAGTTTCTTCGACTCAGCAAGGAAATGTTAGATACCTTGTCTAATATTTATGATGAATTGCAACTTGTCTTCATAGATGAGGCATATTTGATTGGAAGTCGCTTCTTGTATTCCATTGACAACCGTCTAAGAAACATAAAACATGTGCACACGAAATACTTTGGAAACATTCACATGATATTCTATGGGGATCTTTACCAGGGACAACCCATCCAATATTCTTTGATATTTGAACAACCTACGGTCAACATGAAAGCAATGGTGCATGGCTTTTGTAAAGAAAATATTAAATTCTTTGAATTACATACTACAATGCACCAAATAGATGAAACATTTATTGCAATTATGAATAGAATGTGAACAAACATCGAAACACATGATGACTTAACATATATCAATTCGAGGTGCATGCGACCTGCACCAACAGACCCAACCTTCCCTTACCTATTCTACACGAATAGGGATGTTGCAATGCATAACAGGTACATGTTATTTCTCATGCTTGGCGATGATATCATCATCAATTCAATTGACCTCGAAGAAAACAACCATGGAAATGTGGCAAGTCATGAACATACAACCACTTTTCCTTTACAACTTGTCATGAAATTAGACATGTTGCTTGAAATATATTCCTGCAACTATGATTCACAAGATGGTTTGGTCAATGGTGTAGATGGAATACTCAAAGGCTATACCAAAACAAATAAATTTGATGTCCTCTGGATTAAGTTCCATGAACCGCATATAGGCCACCGACAAGGAAACAAGTTGGCTTATCTATATAATTCAAACACTGCAAGCGATTGGACACCTATCTTGCGAATATCAAAACTAGTATCGACATCGACAAAGGCAAGTGGACTGAAGATTCGAAAACAGATTCCAATTAAACTTGCATGTGCACGTACAATCCACAGATCGCAAGGACTAACACTTGATAGTGTTGCATTTGAACCTACTGGATTTCGAATACATGGACTTGTATACACAGCATTGTCCCATGTCATAAGTATAGACTCATTGTATTTACTAAGTCATATTACAAAATATAACTTCAAAGTCAAACAAAAAGTTGATATTGAGATGCAATGCCTCAAGACTACCGCAAAGTGGAATTTGCAGTATGATTACCAATCCATACAAAAAAAACTCATCTGTATCAATTCTCTCACTTAACACATGCAGCCTACATGCACACATGGATGATATACTCAATGACTATGACACAATGCAATCTGATATTCTGTGCTTACAGGAAACATACATGACATTATGCATGCAAAACAAGCAATTTCCAAATCGCAATTGCATATCGAGCTACATTACACATGGGGTGATGATATTGGTGAAAAAACATGTAACAATTTTGGAGCATATACGTTTCGAAGAAAACAATGTTGATATGGTGCTTGCAAAAGTATTTCTCCATGAGTCAGAAATTGCAATACTAAATCTCTATGTTGCTTTGCATGCAACATTCTCCAACATACTAAATGTTCTTTCAAATGCATTAGACCATTTTCATCTGAACGAAACCATTGTCATTGTAGGAGACTTCAATATTGACATGCTACAAAATATTGCTAGAACAAAAGAATTGGAAAACTACATGTGCAAATATAGTCTCCACTTTCTTTTGAACAACATAAACCATGTACAAAACGCACTTATTGACCATGTATGGTCGAATGTGCCCATTTCTCAATACAACGTCTTTATATTAGACACATATTGGTCTGATCACAATATAATTCGTATTGCACTTGAATTATGAGATATACATCAAACATATTGCAAAATCATATTTATATGTTTCAAAGTATATATGTCTAGCTTGTTGTAGAAAATCAAGTTATCCAATTTCTTAGTTTTCCCTGGTTTGTACACATACTAGTATGATCATGATACAATTGGTATTTCACTTGAATTATGAAATATACATCAAACATATTGCAAAATCGTATTTCTATGTTTCAAAGCATATATGTCTATCTTGTTGTAGAAAACCAAGTTATCCAACTTCTTAGTTTTCCCTTCTTTGTAATTGATTTTGGACACAAAAATGTTTTACACAAATTTTTATATATACACAAACATGGATGAACCAAAAAAAAATAAAAATGGTACATTCTTCTAACACTATATGTTACTCTATTCCTTTTATTCTATTTTATTTACTCTATGTACATATTCCTTGTTTTTTCTTTACATGTCAACTTATGTTCATGTCCATTTTTTTTGTACTTTTTTTTCATAGAAACAATCATGAAAACTGGACAAGGCAAAGAATGCTTAACCAAAAATGTAGAAGAATCCATGCAAAGGTGCATACTTCTACCCATATTCCATATCCAATTGTTTTTCATTTAATCTGTCTATATTTGTTGCACTGGTTTGCGGTTCTGTTTTTTTGTTCCTTGGATACTCCATATCTTCCTATATATTAACTTATCTTCATGTCAATTGTATTTTATGTGCTGCTATCTTGAAATGAATAAATTTGTACTCCATCTTTTTTTTCATGTGTTCCTACGTAGCATCTTGCTTTCATGTCCATTGTATTCTCTATACGGCTACATTGAAACAAGAACACAGTAATTGAGCACAAGGATGGAGCCTTATGTGCCACATCTGAAAAAGAAGCAGTACAATGTGTCTCAACAAATATAATGTGTATGCATGAGACTAAGAGGTATGATTAAAAAAAACTTTGATCTGCATATGTTGTCCAATTTGCCCAGCTATATTCCATGGCTCAGAATGTTTTCCCATAGTTGATGTGTTTCTATCGCTTGATAATTATCTCGCTAAGTGTTGTTCTGTGAGGCATACAGTTCTTTTCTCCCTTTCTTTTTCCTCTTCTATACTTATATGTTCTCCCTTTTCTTCTTCCCCTCTATTATCAGTTTCTGGTTCTATACTTAGTCCCATGTCTATGCTCGCGGGTTCCGAGGATGGCGGAGTGAGAAATTCTATGTCCCTCTATATCTTTACATCACGATTCCTACCGATCATCATTCGTTTTCATACTTGGCCAATTTTATGGTCATGGGTTCCTCTGTAGGTGCCATCGAACTCTCATGCGCTATGTTTGTGGTATATATCTTGCACCCAAAACTTCGATGATCTACAATTCGACCCCAGACTCGAACCCCTAGGCCTCACTCTACCTACAATGACTCAGTCTGAATGCTTGCATATAAATTTGCAAGATCATATATTTTTTCTATTGCTTGTTGAGATAGATATAAATAACATCTCTTTTATCTTGAACCAGGGTCTGTTGAGCTCTAGCTATATTCCATGGCTGAAAATATTTTTCCCATAGTTGATGTGTTTCTATATCTTGGTAATTATCAGATTAAGTGTTCTTGTGTGACGCATACAATTATTTTCTCCCTTTATTTTCTGTATTCTATACTTACTTGTTCTTCCCTTTTCTTCTTTCCATGTATTATTTGTTTATGGTTCTATGCTTAGTCACATATTTATGCTCGCGGGTTCTCGGGGTGGAGGAGTGAGAAATTCTACATCTGTTTATATATTCACATCATGCGTCCAACCGACCGTTGTTTGTTTCCACACTTAGCCAATTTTATGGCCACAGGTTCCCCTGTAGGTGTTGAGCACTCAACACACCCTATAAAGCCTATGTCAAATTTTACTTTTTGGGTACCACTTGATCTTTTGCACTGTCTAATTCGAATTCATTATGAAAAATGTTTCCTTTTCTTATCATCTTGACTCTCATTAATTCTTTCAAAGTTTGCTTGAATCTATAAAAACACAGGACTTAAAAGGCTTGACTTTTAAATAAATAATCAACAGCCAAAAAATTTCACCCAATGCACCCAAATTCGACATCAAAAGGAATTAAAATATGAAAGAAAATCACTCGAAAAAACCACAGTCCTCGAGCACCGACCTTCACCGACATCGGCAAAAGAAAGTTTTCTTTCACGAAAAGTATCACACAAGGATATCATCGATAACCAATCCCCTTCGGCATCGGTAAAAGGCGAAGAGAGTAAATTTTAAAGGGAAAGGAAACAATATCGTTGATCACCGATACCCGACGTGCTTGTCGGAATCAGAGAAAACCGAATCACGAAAAACATTGTGACCATGCTAAGAAGTTTTCCCCTGATCACCGATTCCCGAAGCGTTTCGGTATCGACCATTTTTTGAATACACTAACCCAAAGGAAAATACGTGGTAGGTTTATCCACGATCACCGATCCACGATACCTTTTCAGCATCGACAATCCCAAGTTTAGTTTAAGAATGCACAACTTGAAGAAAGTCCCGACTCCGACTAATTCTCGCTAGTTAAGTCACTCGTCTTCATTGCCACATGTCTATTGAGGAAAATATATGAATTGATCTTACTCAATCATTTCCATACTTTACTTGGCTAAAATAAAGTAGACAGGAATATCACCCTATGTTTATAGCCAACAAAAATATATATCATAACTCACAAGTATTAATTACAAGTGCTTAGGCTAGTCTTTTATCAACAAAAAACTTGTTGGAAATTCTCTTTTTGTGTATTTTTCTGAAAATATCAGTTGTTGAAATAAATGTAAGAACATAAGTAAAGACACCAAAATCATAATCAAGATAGATGAGACATAAAGTAATCCTTTATTTCATTCCAATTCACCAAAGACTCATTGTCTTTACAAAACTTCACACAAAAATCTTGGACCAAATTCAAACTTAGAAATCCCTGATGGAACATACAAAAGGACCTCTGACAGAAAACCAAAACTGAACTCTAAAAGAGAGATCATCTTGCCACAGATTTCTACCCACTCGACTCTGCACAATAGTCTTTATCAGTCATGAAAGTTAATTCACAAACAGACAAGTCTACACAGACTATCAAAGATAGATCAACACCTCTGAAGAACAAGTGTCTGAATGATTTGATTCAGCCCTGAATATTGTTGTCTACAATAAGACCCTGCTATCACAAAAGAGAATTAGGCTATGATGAATATATGAATGAGTGAAAACTAAGCTATCTCAACATAAACTCAAAGAGAAAAACTTAGCATGCTTTGTGCTTCTATCCTCCTCTTGTTCCTCCCATTAGTTCATCTTTTAACAATTTATAATTGGTTAGAGTAGTTGAACTAACTTATTAGTTAAGCTAACATAAGGCCTTAACTAACTTTAGTTAAGGAGGGGGAAAAAGTAATAATCATAATAGGGTCATAATTAAATAATAACTAAGAGGTGGGACCCCCTTGTGACTCCTTTAGTGATAACAATCATCACATCATAACATAACTCATTTGTTAAGAAAACACACCCCTTGTGCCTCCCTTCAAAACATATTTTCCTTTGACAATTTTAGCTCATAAATTTGAAAATATTTCAAACTAATACTCATATATCAAAATAAAACATGTTGTTCAAAATCCATGGAGTCCACTATCATAAAACAATAAATAACATAAAATTTAAAATCCATATTTTCCAGTCTGTGAAGCAACCCTTCCTTGGTTGTTGTTCTCACCTCCTTATTTCCCTGAAATTGCCTCAAGTTGGGCAAAGCCTTTAGGATTTATCTCACTGATCACATGGGAAAAATCATCCCTCAAATGCATTCGTGAAGACACAGATTTGTCAGAGTCATTGGAGGGTGAGGATGGGGCAACATCAACTTTTCCTTTATCAGATGCATGGTGGGCTTCAGTCTTCAATCTCTTGTTGGCATGGGAGGATTACACTGGCGAGTGGTTAGGGGAAGCTTGGGAAATGGGGTCCAAAGGTGGGAGAGCAGGAAAGGTTAAGTTTGGCCAACCACGTCGGTGTTAGGGGACTATTGGGTGAACAATCTCCTGCCACCCATTGTTTTTTGGGACTTCAAGTTGTAAAGAGACATGAGGAGGCACAGGTATACCGGGGGCTTGAGGGGATTGGAAGGGAGGCCTTTCAAGCCTCGGTTGGACTATTCCCTGTCCAATCCAATTAAAGAACCTAGCATGGAACAATTGGCCAAGCTCTTCATAATCAACATCAAAATGTATTGAGAACCTAGGCCTCCTTGGGCCTCGGTTCCAGTTACCTCTACCTCAGTTTCCTTGGCCATGGATTCCTCGACTGAAAAAACTCATCCTACATATGTTAAAAAATAGCAAATAGTCTTTGAAATAACCATGCATGACAATTCCTTAAAAATATGAAATAGATTTGGCTCGGAATGTATCAGGATCATGCAATCCAATCCATACAAATTGTTCTAATGTTAATCAATGAGCAGGGGGGTGGAAAAAATGTTCAGGGATACATTAAGGGTTTGTAATTAGCGAAAATATGATATAATGAAAGGGAAGAGATATGGTCACTACTCAATGATAACAATAATCAATTGTAAGCAAACCAATAAACCTCACTACAATCCACACAAAAATTTGCCACTTCTATCCAATCTAACACATAAATTTTCTTGGTTGTGATTAATATCAGAACAGGGGGTGAATAAAATGAATATGGGATATGTGAGGGGGTTGTAGTTAGTGGAAAATGAGATAATGAGAGGGAATTTTTTTTATTATTGTTCATGAGATTAATCAAGCAATCCATAACATCAATCAACAATCAGATGACTGAGTAATAACTCATGTTTATTTAACTAGTTCATTGTCCAATAATAAAATATCCAACACGGTGTCATTATTAAAGGTAAGTATTTCACACAAATTGTAAGAGGTTTTGTCCCCTTTGTTTGCTTATTCTGCATGTTATAACAGTCAACAATAGCACTCATTCCCAATCTATAATCATTAACATCCACCACTGCCACACATTTCTCCAATCTATATTTAAAAGTCACATTTCTGAAATAATAATGAAGTCACTATTTCTGCAATAGAGCCAATCAAGGTCTGTAATGATATTCGTTCCCATAAATATATGTAAGAAATAATAAAGGTAATCAAAACCTCACATGCCACTACTGAAATGATAATTGACTATACAACCAAACAACCACTATTTAGACATAGGCTATGCAGAAGCAAATTTTCGAAACCCTGTAACCATGCCATTGTGAAACAAATATCTCAGTGCGACTTAAAACCAAGCCAAACATCCCACACAACTATCATCAACAGTGATCAATTTGCAAAAATATAAACGCACTTAGAATTTGAGAGTATCACTAGGCATACAAAACAAGCCATCCATATTATACGTGGTGCACAAATGAGAGTATTCCACCATAACCACACAACAATATATAACCACGATATAACTCAAAACTTCATTCTGGGCCATTCACTAAGTCGCCTGTGAATGACCAGGCCGCACATATCCAAGTGTATTCTACTAATGACAAAATATGCAGTAAACATATCCAATCCAATCCTCAAATTCTCCAAACCTTATCTACAAGACGCGACAAGTGTGAACAACACCAAACCCCTGTAACTAAAAAAAATCGAACCAAATAACCAACACGCCTGTCATCAATAGTGGTCAATTTTCAATCAATAACACACTTAAAACTTAGTGGATATCATTGAGCATGAAAACAAATCATCCATACTATGCATGGTGTGCAAATGAGAAAACTTCATGGTGCAACAATCCCACTAATCACACAACAACATACGACCACGATATAACTCAAAAAATCGTGTCAAGCTATTGATTTATCCAATCGTTGTTGACCATGATGTGTGCACTCAGGTTTATTCAACCAACAACAAAAGATGCAATATATATACCCAGTCTAATAATTTACTTTGCAAAACACCCTATACAAAATGCGACCTGCGTGAGCAACCCCAATATTCGTAACCAATGCCAACCATCAACCGAAACATCAAAAGTGTGAATATTAGTGACTATATATAAACTAACAAATGCCATTGTGGTAGAGGAACAACCAACCGAACAATCCATGGTAGCTATGCATAACCAAGCATCCAATCGACACAGGGTATAGGCCCTTCCAATAAAATCGTTGAGTTACTTAGCATAAGGCAGGTGACTGTGACCTTAAAAAGAAAATAGCAATGTAAGGTTTATGCTAAAATCACAGAGGCAGTGACGGGAAGACATACCAACATGATGGCTATACGACCCACGGGTGAGCCCGTACTCAAGGTAATAGACCACAATAACTGGAAACCACTTGACAGGCGCCACAATTTCCCTATGCAACCCCAACCTAGAGGGTTAAGGGTTTTCACAGTAGCCTTCACATAAGGAACATAACTAAATTCAGTGAGACTTCGAGGCCGAAATTGTACGCACAAGGAGCTATGGTTCTTGTGGACGGGAGATAGTCCCTTGGAAAGGCCGAAACAAGAAAACATGGCTCTTAATTAAACCCAATAACTATGAAGACAAGCATCCAACCAAAAACCCTTCAACTAACATGCATTGATAATAAGGAACTATCACCCAAGAAGACTAACAATCCAACGAACTTAACTGATAAAAGTCAAACCATCTATTTTCCATTTAAATAAAAAATTCCACATAGTTGCAACACTCAGGAAAAACACAAACCCACATGACTGAGCCGAAATCATTTTATAACCAGAGTGAAGTAAAGAATGGCCAAAAGAGACATACTTGTTAATCGAAATCCTTAAGACGAGGGGTGGTCGAGCGGTTTCACCTTGCTAAAAATCCAGAGCATGAACACAAGAACAAGATCAAACAATAGTTTGACTAGGGTGGTGGCCAACGGGAAGGGTAAAGGTGATGTGCAGTAAAAGCACGTCACCTCCACCCTCATCTCATTTACTCCACAGTACATGCCAACGAGCCTTCCATTAACACCATTAATCAACCAATGCATCGATAGTATCAACCATTTAAACCATATCATAATCCAAGTCCACATAATAATTCAACCATTTGCAATCACCTTGCTAAACGCACCACCTATGTTTACATTTCCGATATAACCCAAATAAATCGCTTGACCACTACACAATCTAAACGATCATGTATAGAATCATTACCAAATAGCGTGATCAACATCAACCCGAAACATAGCATAGTCACCATAAAAAATGCAATCCATCACTTCCATGAGCCACCAACGTTATAGAATATGTATATTAGCTACCAATTTCATTAAGCAGTGCATAACCAATGCATTATCACCTTGCCAAATGTGCCACCAAAATTTCCACCATATGCATATAAAAATGTAACTTAACAATATTTGATAGACATTTCTTTGTTAGCTAGGACTTAACCACTATCAACGAGTATTTTCATGCATACAATATCGCAAAGCTAGGTCTCTTTTGCATTAGATATAGTATTTTTCTTTTCCTCAAAATGCCTTTTTGCAATTTTCACTAACATTTTTGTTGTACAGGTGTGAGAAGGATAAATACCATAAATGAATAGCAGGTTGTAGTATCATGAAGGAACAACATCTCAAAACTTAATTTAAATCAACGACAACCATATTCTCATCAACCATGTAAAAATTTGTAGCACATCATCATAACATTGAAAATGAACAGACCTGATCTTCAAAAGTTCAAGGGGGTCCCACCTGCTAGCATTATTTAGTCTTATATAATAATAGGATTAGCAACACTTTGCGGGCGAGATTACGTTGACGTTTTCAATCGTCAACAAACTGGCGACTCCAAAAGGAAAATTATCTTTAACATATTAGAACTCAGAACTCATGGTTTCGCAGACCAATAATAGTAATATCAAGAAGACGTGACTCAAATGATTATGCAACAGGGGGAAGTGAGCGGATTTAATGGAAAGATGACAGGGAATTTGGGAATAACTCATGAAAAGTGTTAAGTATGAGGGGTTTCACCACTGTATGCATAATCATTTGACTGGAATAAGCTCTTAACTTGGAAGAGGAAGCTTATAGTTTTTCTCTTAAGATCTTGATGGATGAAGAAATGGAAAGCAGAAGCGGGAAACAACAAATTCCTCGTAAGATAGCAGCGGAAATATGTAACAAATTCAAGGGCCCTTCAGTGGAGAGATCATAGCAGTTGTTCAAGCTTGATTATTATTGACTAGCAATGCTTTGCAGGAGTGTCACTATGGCAGAATTGATCCAACAATATAACCTGACCAAATACTACAGATGATAAAGACAAAATTTGCAACAGAAGTAATAATGCAGAGATTAAAACAGCAGCAGTAAAAGACAGAAATAAAACACAGCAATGAAAAAACAAAAACAACTCAGAAGCAGAAACCAAAGTGTTGTAAAGCAGAAAATGAAGCACAAAATTTGAAAACAAAGCTAAGCTACTAGTATACAGAAATATCCAATCAGCAAAGAAAACTTTTCATGTTGGTCCCTCGCAATATTTCAAACGAGGACTGCTAATGGTGTGGCAAAACTATTGTCTCTGCAATTCCTTTAAAATTTCTGAGTTAGTGTCCAAGACAAAAGTAATCTGGAAATGGCCCAACACTTGAAATCTTGATGTACCTATCATCCCTTTGACGAATACGATTAAATCATCAAGATAAGCATGGAGACTGACCGATTTATCTAAATTTGTGTGTATAGGCCTTCTCAAGGCGATACTTGTATCAAAAAAGCCAGAGGGCGGGCAATTGTAAGACATAGTATCATGATTAGTAGTGAAAATGGTTTTGTGATAATTTTCCCCTTCTACCTTGATTTTATTGTAACCAAACAAACTGTCAAGTAAGGGCTCCAAGTGTAACTCTACAACCTGTTGCGGAAACATTTTCGTATTGAGAGGAGGGAAAGGATTTCTTATAATTGCTTGCCTGAAAGTTCGAAGACTAATGCAGGTTCTGAGATTATCATGGGTATTTGAAGAAGGTTCCCAATTGTAAACCCCTTCAGGGTGGACAAAAGAAAACATTTCAGTTCTTAAGGAATTCCTCAACTCCCTTTGAAAGGTTACTTCTAGTGTAGAGTTCACAAGTATTTGTCTTTGCCTGGTTGTTTTCATAATATGTTGAACAAGACCTGGATCAAAACCATGAAGACCCGCATTAAACCAAGAAAAAACCTTTCAAAATCCACTAAGTAATTCAACAGATTTCATTTCTTCTTTATCAGAACCCTGGATATTTATTTTAACGTTCGAGGAAGATCCAGGTGTCCTAATGTTCATGGAGATGGTTTCAATCACCTTCAGTTGTGACTCCCCTTCCTTTTCTTTATTTCCTCCAACACTCAAGGAAAACGAACCCTCGAGAGGAGTCAAGCCTTCGGGAATTTCATTATTTTCTACAAATATAATCTTCTTAGGCTTGAGAGGTTCATTTTGAATGACATCACAACTGCTTTCATTGTTAGGGATGGCCTTCCAGAATTTTTCATTCTCAGAAATGTATGAACGATGTAGAGATTGGAGAGCACAATCAGGCCAGTGAGGAAAGAGCTACTAAGTAGGAGAGGCTGCGAAGACAACTAATCAATCAGCTATTGAATTCAACTCCTTCCTAACATGAGTGATGTTAAAAGATAGGATATTATAGACAAGTGTCCAAATAGTTTGGAAATATTGTTCCATCATCTTGTTTCTAGGAGAGCATGTCTTACGTATCAGGTTCACAACAATCTCAAAATTTCCAAACACTGAAAGGTGACCACAACCAAGATTAAGGGTGTTCTCGATGGCTAACAACAAAGCTTCGAATTCAGCGACATCGTTTGAGCAAGCAAACTCCAACCTGTATGACAGATTATGAATCTTTCCTGCAAGGGAAACCAAGATAATACCATCCCTGTTACCCTCATCTGAGTGTGAACCATCAAAGTGAATACGCCACAATTCATCGCCTAAATCAATTCTTTCCAGAGTAATATTATCCTCTTCAGCAGATATGGAATACACTCCTAGGTCTTCTTCGATATAGTTTACACTAGATTGCAGAACACTCTCTATGTAGGGTGAAATTATTCCTTCTCTAAGGACTATGTTATTCTTACCATTCCGAGGAACGGATAAGTGTGTCCCATCGAGCGAGAGGTATCCACCCGTTAGGGCTTGCCAATCTCTTCCCAAGATAATTGAATAATTTCTCACTGGCATATCAATCACCTAAATGCTAAGGGTTGTCCTTATCTTAGGATGAGCGCATAAAACCAAGGTTACATCCTTAATCTCGTCTATGGTCGTTTGTTGCAGACTATTATAGGAAATCATTCTTCTAGCATTTTTGTCTGTACAAGATAAGCATAGATCTTCCATAATAATCTTTGAAATGACACTTGGGCCTGACCCACCATCAATGAGGCAACAGTGGGTGATTTTATCCATGATCTTTACAGAAATATAAAAAGGGGGATTTTTTACAAGGTATTTGAAGTTATGTACACCTACTTTATTTACAGAAGAATCCTCTTCGCTTACTTCTTCGGAAAGATTGGCTACAACGGAAGCTTTTCCTTGCATGAAATGTTTCAGATGCATCTGTTGTTCAAGGACAAAAACCATGTCTAGGAGGGTTGCATCTACCTTGATGTTGGCCAATTGATTCAAGATATTGTATTTGGAAGAGGGGGGCAGAGGAGTGATCCCTTGACTCTCAAGAACTTTTGGAACCTGGAGCATAGCAACGATTGGAGATGAACTCGGGTTAGAAGAACTGCGAGAAGGGTCAAATTTGCCTTTTGGGGCATAGGATTTGTTCCTAGTATTGATGACCATGACATCTTCTAGCTCGGAAAAATATAGGACAACGATAGTAGCTTCTAGTATTTTACCAAAGATCTTGTCTTTGGCAATCTTCCTTACCTCGCATGTGGTTTATTCATGGTGTTCTTGACAAAAGTTACACCAACTCTGAGGCAAGATAGCCTTCGACTGGAAATAATTTTCAACTGGACCTCTAAAAGGAGGAGTAGAAGAGGATGAAGGTCCAGGGGTGAGTGGGTTGACAGTACCTTTCCACTCAAAAGATATCATATGGTTGTTCATATCTTGTTCTAGATATAAGAGAGTGGACATATCTGTCTGTCTAACTGATTCTCCCTGGGGTAGACCAGTTCATTCAAGTTATTCCTCATACTCTGAGTAAGTGTGTAGAGCGGAAACGATATTATCAATGGTGTTTTCTTCAAGCCTATGATGGTAAGGAGAAGGAAATGCATTGTAGTAATGCATGAAGGCAGCTTGGTTCTACAGGCGGATAAGTTCGGCGATTTGATTATACAACTTGGTGAAACGCAAGTTGAAGGACTTGATGGTGTCACCATCTTTGTAAGTGACATTGTTGTACTCCATTAACTACTCAGCAGGGATTTTGGATTGCCCATAAGTGGATCGGGACCAATAAATCAACTCCTCCCAAGTAGACAAGATCTTAGGAGGAAGGTCTAAGAAATTGGCCACAGCCTTTCCTTCCAAGGAATTGACAAACAAGCACATGTAAGTGTCATTGTCGTTATCCCCTATGTTATGAAAAGCATTAGAAAATTCCACTAGGTGTTTATTGGTACTGACAATGTTATTTCTTGAAAACTTAGGCAAATGCTCTTTAAACTTTGGAAGAGGGTGAGTAGCAGGTGCTAGGTTAAGAGGAGAGGACACTTTCCATGGCGTGGTCATGGCATCTTCCTCGAACTGAAAAAGGCCATATTTTTTAATGAATTCGGTGGGGTTTGTAGTAGATTGGATAGGAATATGGTGGTTGTACAAGCTACCAATCACTGATGATGATGAAGATTGGGAAGATGGAGCACTTCCAGTGCCACCAGATCCACCACTAAATGCCATCTTGTGGATGATAAATGAGGGAAAGAAAGACAAGTTGGACGAATCAAATAAAGTTCTCCTTAGAGAAATTTGTTGGGAAGATAACACAACGTTTCTTCTTCCTATTTCAGCAATAGGGTTGATTTTAGGTGACAAGCCTCTCCTTCTCCTAGAAGCACGAGAATATAAGGACATGAAAGAAAGGCCAAAATTGAAGGAAAAAAAAAGTTACTTCTGATTTCTAGGTTGCCTATGTCTAGTTTCCAATTGTTCTTGAACACAAATATCTCTTTCAATTGCTGCCCAAGAATGGTTAAGCTTGGCACAGGTCTTAGCAGTGTCTAAAATAGTATGAAACAAGTTCAAAGCAAAACTGGTCTGGTCTTGGAGACCGGGCTCAAGATTGGGATGTCTTGCAACAAGAAAAGTCATGAATAGAAAAATAGTCAAAGAATCAAAACAGAAGAGAAAGATGTATCAATGAAAAATCGAGTATAAAATTTAACCAGAGAGATATCGAAGATCTCCCCAGTATGGTTGCCAAATAAATGTTGAGGACAAGATATGAATTGATCTTACTCAAGCATTTTTCAGAATTTACTTGGCTAAAGTAAAGTAGACGGGAATATCACCCTATGTTTATAGCCAACAAAAATATATATCCTAACTCACAAGTATTAATTACAAGTTCTTAGGCTAGTCTTTTATCAACAAAAAGCTTGCTGGAAATTAGATTTTTATGTATTTTTCTGAAAATATCAGTTATTGAAATAAATGTAAGAACATAAGTAAAGACACCAAGATCATAATAAATATAGATGAGACATAAAGAAATCCTTTATTTCATTCCAATTCACCAAAGATTCATTGTCTTTAGAAAACTTCACACAGAAATCTTGGATAGAAGTCAAACTTAAAAATCCTCGATGGAACATACAAAAGGACCTCTGATAGAAAACCAAAACTGAACTCTAAAAGTTGGATCATCTTCCCACAGATTGTTTCCCACTCAACTCTGCCCAATAGCCTTTATCAGTCATGAAAGTTAATTCACAAACAAACAAGTCTACACAGAGTATCAAAGATAGATCAACATCTCTGAAGAACAAGTGTTGGAATGATTTGATTCAACCCTAAATAGTGTTGTCTACAATAAGACCCTTGTTGGTCCTTGACCAACTTTTGAGGATACTTGGTCATGTGTGACCTATTTTTGGGACTTCGACGGGATGTTGAAGGTGGAGCGCAAGATGAAGCGGAGATCGCGGGATCTCGACCCCTTTTAGGGATTTTTTGGATTGGGGATTATGTAACGGGTATGGGGATGTCGGCCCATGGGTTTACCCATGTTTACGCCTGATTTTGTAATGTATAAATAGAGGCTAGGCGATGTAGTGAGTATGAATGGCTAAGTGTGAATGACAATTCAGTTGAAAGTGGTGTTGAGTGCAAGTAACAGTTGTAAGTGCTTTGTGTATGTTTGCAAGGCTAAGTGAAAGTGGTTGTAAGGGACTGTGTGTAGGCTTTGTGATGTAACCTATCTTGGGGAAGGAGGATCTAGCGAAGAGTGCGTAGATCTCCTGTCCTTTGCGAAGTTGATCTGAAGGATATGTGCATATAAGAAGATTGAATAAATCTAATAAAGAAGACGAAGAGTTGGTGGACGTAGCCCCAGGGTGGGGGTGAACCATGTACATCATGTGTTGTGAATGCTTTGTGCGATGTGTTTATGTGTTTATGTATTTTCTTGCTTAGTGATTTGATATAGATGAATGATAGGTAGATCTGATGTTGTTTTGTGCTTAATAATGAGAGTAAATGTTGGATCTGACCTGTGTGAATGTGCTTAGTGCTTGAATTTTCTAGATCTGATCTGTTTCATCATGATAAGTGTTACTAGATGCTAGATATGGTTGAATATTGCGATGATCAGTAATTAGGGTATTTACCTGCGAAGTAGATACTAGTTAAACATTGATGAACTATATTGCTAAGTGCTTTGTCAAGGTGTTACAATCATATATCTTTGTCCCATATAAGGTTATAGACACTAGAGTCCTGCAACCACCCCAGCCTCTACCTTGGGTGAGACTCCATCTGCTTCGCAGGTGTTGCCTAAAGGGTTGGTAGTTAGGGTTTTGTTGGTGTGATGTTGTAGCATTGAACCCTGGGTCTGCCCCTATGCCAACAAATGGTTCCATTGTCGGGACCTGAAACTGTGATTGATGGGAACTGAGGAAAAAGGAGCTTTGTGTGAAGATCTGACCTGAAACTATGATTGTTGGGAACTGGGGAAAAAGAATCTCTATGTAAATATTTGACATGAAACTATGAAAGCTATGTGCATAGATATGTTTCCCTAGTACATAGTATTCTACTTAATTTGTGAAGATCTGTACTGAGAAAAGAAGTCTGATATGAAGAGAAGAGGTGAGATCTAAAATCTTTGTGCTTTGTTAAAGGTAAGATTAGTGGAAATTTTTATTTCTAAAGTATGGATCTGGGTATGTTTGATAATTTTTGTCCTAGCTTGAAAACTAGGGCACAACTAGATGAAAGAAGGTTTGATTTGAGTAGATTTGATAAGAATAGTAAAATATATGTTATACCAATGCATAGAAAGAATGTTTGGACTAACAAATGCATGCAGGATCCTAGAAAAAAAAATTTGTAGGTTAACTACTATGATCCTAGTGCGCAGTACAGGAAAGGTTGGGGATCATTTAAGAGAAAGGGAGGATTAACTCTTTGTTATAGTTGCAGAAGATTGGGACATCTTGTTAAGGAATGTCCCGGTAGAATACCTAGTTGTCGTTGTTGTAAATCTATGGAACATGAAGTTTTAGATTGCCCTAGAATGTTTGCTAAGCTTGAAAAAATGAATATGGAACAAGTAGACCCTGAGAAAGGTAAAGAAACTGAGACCTTGGAAGAACCAAAGAAGGAATCAGAGATTGTACTATTACAGATGAAAGAAACCATGAATGACCACTGAGATACTAATCTATCAGAGATCTTAAAAGAGAAAGAGAAAATAGGAGTAAGAATAGGAGACTTCGACATTGAATCTGTTATGGATGAAGAAACACATGTGAATGTCATGACAGAAATAAATTGGGAGGCTATAGGAAAGCCTGCTATGATTCCTTCATTGGGAGGAATAGGATTGTTTAGAGGAAAACGAATAACCCTATGTGGAAGACTTACCCAGATATCTATGAGTTCTCATGGAACTTTGACAGAGGAATATTTTGAGGTTGTTAAATTTATTGAGAACAACGCTCTATTTACTATGTTACTAGGAAAACCTTGGATCAAGAAGGATCGGACTAGAAGGAAAGAAGAAGAAGTCTTAGATCAGAAAAAGAAAAAATTAAAAGATTTCATGACTAGGAGGATCACGCACTTGATTGAGGAATAGGAGAACATATCAAATCTATTTAACTTGGATGTCGAAGTTGAAAGAACCCCTTAAGACTCACAGAAGACTGAAGAACCTACCCCAGATAAAGAAGAAGAATTACGCGTGCACCCTACGAAGGAATATCAACAGTGTGAAGTTACTATGCCAAAAGAAGAAAAGAATCAGAATGGAAAGAGGAATAACGAGACGAAGCTCACCGGAAAGAAGGCTCGAAATCTCAACAAGAAGAGAGCAAAGATCAAAAAATTATAGAAGGTTCCAGAGGGAACTTCACAGAAGGAAGATTTGCAAAATTGGAACTTCGTCGAGATATTAGAACAACGTCACATGGCACTTCGCCATGGCGAAGAAATATAATCATTGGGAACAATACATGATTAGATAGATGCCATGAATGGTTAGAATGACATTTATGGTCATAAATCCCACCATCAGACCATTGGGAGTGCGCCAGAACGGGCAGAACTGAATTAATGAAGGCTTCTCGCCCATTGGAGAGATCTGTTACTTTGTTTCCTACTTATTTCATCGACTGTTGCACCGATAACACTTTTGTGAATTGTATCAGAGAGAACCCATTGCTACCGCACAGTGATTAGTAAGATCGAAAACAGTTCTATTGTTTTGTGCATTCATTCATCCATCTGATCCAAGCATGTATGTCGGACGAGCTCAGCGTCGTGGAGAAAATTGTTGAAGAATTTCTCATCGATCTCATGGATAAGAAAGTAATGTCTGCAAGTATTCAAGTGTCCTCAACGAGAGGAGTGCAAGCCTCTCCATTGAATGCTCGGGGATCTGGGCCATCCTGATTCATCACAGAAAAGAGAACCAAGCCTAGAGATGACCTATCAAATGTGAAGTTGATCCCGACCATATTTCCCGACTACATCCCGCCTCTGGTCGACGTGGTGAGTCATGATAGTGTGTCGAGATATTTTGAGTACACCATGGTTACTGCATACCTCTCGAAGGGGATACATGCAGTTTGAGCATAGCAGGACAATATCGCAATGTTGAAGTTCAACGATAAACCTAGGAGACTGCAAGAACCATAGTATGCTCGGCCCGTATAAGTACTTGACCAGGACGAAGGGGAAGAACTTGAAGATAATCCCCCAACCGTGGACTATGAACCTCGCACAATCCACCCTGTTGAATGTAATGAAAATCCCACACTTTGGAAGGCTCCAGGAGGTTAACACCTATGTCAAGCTCCTACTTTCATGTTACCATGATGGCTACTTATCGCTAGACCACTGTATCATAGTCGATCCAACGTTGATCCATAGGATCATTGGATTGAGTATGCAAGGAACCAACCCATAGGACTTATATCCAGGAAAATCCACAGATCGTGCATTAGCACAAAAGATCAAGGATACCTACGACGATGTTGAGAAGGGGATGTGAGGCTGCAAGGTAGCTTCCATTCAGAATGGTGCAATGCACCTAGCATGGCAATTAATCACAGGAAATCTTGTGAGAAAGAATAGACCCACGTAGATCACAGGCTTTGTCGTTGACCTCATGAGGAAATGTGTAGAAGGCCTACAGATGAACTGGGTGAAGTACCTAGTTAATCAGTTGGAATTGGACTATCATGAAGCACAAGATCAGGGCTACAAGTTCCACTTTAGCTGGCTCCTGATTCTTGTCGTGTTTATTTATTGGGAGATGCTGGAAGGTGCGACCTTCCTGGACATTGAATCGTTCGAGCCACTCACTGTGAAGTTCACCATGCTATGGTACTCGAGCGACATGGGAAAATAGTGGCAGTTGAACGCATTTTTTCACACATATTATCTCCAGCTGAAGAGAGCCATCGAAGTTGAACCTCACATGACATGGAACAACCTATAGTGGTTCAGACCCCTCATGAAGTTCCACACAGATCGACACTTCATCTATATTACTGCACGAGCAGACGAACATAAGGAGGAGCTTCAGTCGTACTACAAGCTCACGGAAGAGGACCTCGAGGAGATCACCAAGGACTGGTCAGCAGACCTCCTTATCCCCGCTGAACCTGCAAAGATGTCTAACCCTGAACTTGATAGCTCGGAGGCCACTCACAAGGAACATGACACACCCAGACCCAGCAGAAGGAAGAATACCGAAGAAGTCCAAGACTTAAGCAGTCCATTAGAGAAGACTGCTTCAATATCACCTGACCGAGGGGGTGATGACAAAGCAGAAGAAATAAATGGCAAAGAAGATGAGAAGAATCAAGGAGAATCAACACCGCCTAGATATGAGGTTGATCCCTTGAAGAAGAGGAAGGTATCTCCCTCGAAAACCTCTTCCTAGAAGAAATCCAGAGCCACTTTGACCAAGATGCAAACTGTGCTCATTGTCGATGATTTTGTCTTCATCATCGTAGTTGTGAATGATGCCTCGCAGGAAATATTGCATAAACAAGAAGCCAAGAAGGAGGATATGTACGACAGAATTGAGTTTGAAATCTGAGGGGTACAATAGGCCCTTCAGTCCAGTCGCGCAGTTTCTACTACGCCCTTGCCATCGGGAGAGTTGGGAGATGAGCCAACCCAACTCCGAAGACTAGCTAATGCGATTGAAGCTCACCTTTGTCACGCACAAGAAGAAATAGAACAAGCCACCCAGGCCTTGAAGCAAAAGCAAGAATTAATAGTAGAACAACGTTGAGTTGCAGAGAAGGAGAAGGTTTCCCTCTAGACAAATTTTGAAGAGGAGAAAGCACAGATTCAGTAGGAAAAAGAACAGTTGCTCACAGAGCAACTCGAAGTGCAAGAAGTAGTCAACAAAGAACTTCTCTCTATGATAGGCTTAGAGACAAAGGCAAAAGACCAAGTCGTGCATCAATTAGACCAGCTCGCAGAAGCTATCCAGCAGCTACAACAAAGAATAGCAGACTTAGAGCTCTTCACAATGCCCGACACCCTGCAGGATTTGAGGGATCAAAGGGAAGCAACTGCTCAAGGAACAATTGAAAGAATCAAGGACCTCGCCTTGCAATGTAAACAACTAAGTGATCACAGTACCTAGAAATATGAGTGACTCACTGAGAATCCATAACTGAAGACACTAGAGTCACAACTCCAAGAGGTGAAGTATCAAGCAGAAACAATATAGGCGCAGTTGAAGCCCCTGCTAGTTGTTGAAAGAATGAAGTGATCCCAAGAGAAGTGCATTTCTCAATAGCAGGTCCACACCATTCAGATCAAAGTCATGTAAGTGACTCAGAGGCTCCAACCTATACAGGCTGAGGCTTGCCAACTTCTCGTAGAGATTGAAGGTCGAGGAGCAGAACTAGAACAAGTCGTCACTGCAGCAGAACAACGCCTAGAGGGACCTGTCAACGAAGTTGTTATCCAAGAGTTCTCTAAATAGGAGGGTGTGGCACAACAACAAGTTGAAGCAACTCGAGCCAATATCGATGCTTTTCAAGTAGAATTATCCAAATCAGAGTGACTCGGGACGAGTGACAGGTGAGTGTTGGGGGCATGTTGGCCCTTGACCAAGTTTTGAGGATCCTTGGTCATGTGTGACCTATTTTTGGGACTTCGACAAGCTGTCAAAGGTGGAGTGCAAGACAAAGTGGATATTGCGGGATCTCGCCCCCCTTTTAGGGTGTTTTGCGATTTGGGATTATGTAATGAGTATGGGGATGTTGGCCCATGGGTTTACCCATGCTTAGGCCCGATTTTGTAATGTATAAATAGATGTTAGGCGATGTAGTGAGTATGAATGGATAAGTGTGAATGACAAGTCAGTTGAAAATGGTGTTGAGTGCAAGTAACAGTTGTAAGTGCCTTGTGTATGTTTACAAGGCTAAGTGAAAGTGGTTGTAAGGGACTGTATGTAGGCTTTGTGTTGTAACCTAGCTTGGGGAAGGAGGATCTAGCAAAGAGTGCGCAGATATCCTGTCCTCTGCGAAGTTGATCTAAAGGATCTGTGCATATAAGAATATTGAAGAAATCTAAAAAAGAAGACGAAGAGTTGGTGGGCGTAGCCCCAGGGTGGGGGTGAACCACGTAAATCCTGTGTTTTGAATGCTTTGTGCAATTTGATGATGTGTTTATGTATTTACTTGCTTAGTGATTTGATATAGATGAATGATAGGTAGATCTATTGTTGCCTTGTGCTTAATAATGAGAGTAAATGTTGGATCTGACCTGTGTGAATGTGCTTAGTGCTTGAATCTACTAGATCTGGTCGGATTCGTCATGCTAAGTGTTGTTAGATGCTAGATATGGTTGAATACTATGATGATCTGTAATTAGGGTATCTACCAACGAAGTAGATACTGGTTAAACATTGATGAACTATATTTCTAAGTGCTTTGTCAAGGTGTTACAATCACAGATCTATGTCCTGGCTAAGGTTGCAGACACTGGAGTCCTGCAACCACCCCTACCTCTACCTCATGTGAGACTCCATCTGCTTCGTAGGTGTTACCGAAAGGGCCGGTAGTTAGGGTTTTATTGGTGCATTGTTGTAGCATTGAACCCTAGGTCTACCTCTGTGCCAAAAACTCTGCCATCACAAAACAAAATTAGGCTATGATGAATATATGAATGAATGAAAACTAAACTATCTCAACATAAAGTCCAAGAGAAAACCTTAGCATGCGTTGTGCTTCTATCCTCCTCTTGTTCCTCCCCTTAGCTCATCTTTTAACAATTTAGAATTGGTTAGAGTAGTTGAACTAACTTATTAGTTAAGCTAACATAAGGCCTTAACTAACTTTAGTTAAGGAGGGGGAAAAGGTAATAATCATAACAGGGTCATAATTAAATAATAACTAATAGGTGGGACCCCCTTATGACTCCTTTAGTGATAACAATCATCACATCATAACATAACCCATTTGTTAAGAAAACACACCCCTTGTGCGTCCCTTCAAAATATATTTTCCTTTGACAATTTTAGCTCATAAATTTGAAAATATTTCAAACTAATACTCATATATCAAAATAAAACATGTTGTCTGAAATCCATGGAGTCCACTGTCATAAAACAATAAATAACATAAAATTTAAAATCCATATTTTCCAGTCTGTGAAGCAACCCTTCCTTGGTTGCTGCTGTCACCTCCTGATTTCCATGAAATTGCCTCGAGTTGGGCAGAGCCTTTAGGCTTTATCTCATTGATAACATGGGAAACATCATCCCTCAAATGCATCCGTGAAGACACGGATTTGTCATTCATCGGAGGGTGAGGAAGGGGTAGTAGCAGCTTTTCCTTTATCACATGCATCCTGAGCTTTAGTCTTCAATATCTTGCTGACAGGGGAGGATTGCACTGGCGAGTGGTTAGGAGAAACTTGGGCAATGGGGTTCAAAGGTGGGGGAGCAGGAAAGGTTAAGATTGGCTAGCCATGGTGTTGGGATACTGTTGGGTGAGCAATCTCCTGCCACCCATCGTTTTCCAAGACTTCAGGATGTAAAGAGACATGAGGAGAAACAGATATACCGGGGGCTTAAGGGGCTTGGAAAGGAGGCCTTTCATGCCTCGGTTGGACTATTCCCTATACAATACAACTAAAGAACCCAATATGGAACAATTGGCCAAGCTCTTCATAATCATCATCAAAATGTATTGAGAACCTAGGCCTCCTTGGGCCTGGGTTCCAGTTACCTTTACTTATGTTTCCTCGGCCATGGCTTCCCCGACTGAAAAACTCATCCTGCATATGTTAACAATTATCAAATAGTCGTTTAAATAACCATGCATGACAACTCCTTAAAAATACGAAATAGATTTGGCTCAGAATGTAGCAGGCTCATGCAATCCAGTCCATACAAATTGTTCTAATGTTAATCAACGAGCAGGGGGGTGGAAAAAATGTTCAGGGATACATGAATGGTTTGTAATTAGTGAAAATATGATATAATGAAAGGGAAGAGATATGTTCACTTCTCAATGATAACAACAATCAACTGTAAGCAAACCAATAAACCTCACTGCAATCCACACAAAAAATTTCCACTTCTATCCAATCTAACACATAAATTTTCTTAGTTGTGATTAATATCAGAACAGGGCGTGAATAAAATGAATATGCGATATGTGAGGGGGTTGTAGTTAGGGGAAAATGAGATAATGAGAGGGAAAAAAATGTTTATTTTCCATGAGATTAATCAAGCAATCCATAACATCAATCAACAATCAGATGACTGAGTAATAACTCCTGTGTATTTAACTAGTTCACTGTCCAATAATAAAATATCCAACACAGTGCCATTATTAAAGGTAAGTATTTCACACAAATTGTAAGAGGTTATGTCCCCTTTGTTTTCTTATTCTGTGTGTTATAACAGTCAACAACAACACTCATTCCCAATCTATAATCATTAACATCCACCACTGCCACACATTTCTCCAATCTATATTTAAAAGTCACATTTCCAAAATAATAATGAAGTCACTATTTATGCAATAGAGCCAATCAAGATTTGTAATGATATTCTTTCCCATATATATATGTAAGAAATAATCAAGGTAATCAAAACCTCACATGCCACGACTGAAATGATAATTTACTATACAACCAACTAGCCACTATTTAGACATCGGCTATGCATAAGCAAATTTTTGAAACCCTGTAACCGACCACTGTGAAAAAAATATCTCAGTGTGACTTAAAACCGAGCCAAACATCCCACACAATTGTCATCAACAATGATCAATTTGCAAAAATATAAACACACTTAGAATTTGGGAGTGTCATTGGGCATACAAAACAAGACATCCATATTATATGTGGTGCACAAATGAGAGGATTCCACCATAACCACAGAACAATATATAACCATGATATAACTCAAAACTTCATTCTGGGACATTCACTAAGTCACATGTGAGTGACCAGGCCGCACATATTCAAGTGTATTCTACTAATGACAAAAGATGCAGTAAACATATCCAATCCAATCTTCCAATTCTCAAAACCCCATCTACAAGACGTCCCAAGTGTGAACAACACCAAACCCCTGTAACTAAAAAAAAATGAACCAAATAACCAACACGCTTGTCATCAAAAGTGGTCAATTTCCAATCAATAACACGCTTAAAAATTAGTTAATATCAATGAGCATGAAAACAAATCATCCATACTATGGACGGTGTGCAACTGAAAAAAATTCATGGTGCAACAATCCCACTAATCACACAACAGCATACGACCACGATATATCTCAAAAAATTGTGTCGAGCTATTGATTTAGCCAATCGTGATCGACCAAGTTATGCGCACTCAGGTTTATTCAACCAACAACAGAATATGAAATAGATATACCCAGTCCAATAATTTAGTTTGCAAAACACCCTATACAGAATGCAACCTGTGTGAGCAACCCCAATATTCGTAACCAATGCCAACCATCAACCGAAACATCAAAAGTGTGAATATTAGTGACCGTATATCAACTAAAAAATGCCACTGTGGTAGAGGAAAAACCAACTGAACAAGCCATGGTAGCTATGCATAACCACGCATCCAATCGACACAGGGTAGAGGCCCTTCCATTAAAATCGTTGAGTTACTTAGCATAAGGCGGGTGACTGTGACCTTAAAAATAAAATAACAATGTAAGGTTTATGCTAAAATCACAGAGGTAATGATGAGAATCCATACCAACATGATGGCTATACTACGCACGGGTGAGCCCGTACTCAAGGTAATAGACCACACTAACTGGAAACCACTTGACAGGCATGACAGTTTCCCTATGCAACCCTAGCCTGGAGGGTTAAGGGTTTGTACAGTAGCCTTCATAGAAGGAACAAAACTAAATTCAATGAGACTTCATGGATGAAAGTGTATGCACAAGGGGTTGTGGTGCTTGTGGATAGGATACAGTCCCTTGGCAAGGTCGAAACAAGAAAGCAGGGATCTTAATTAAACCCAATAACCTTGAAGACAATCATCCAGCCAAAAACCCTTCAACCAACACTCAATGGTAATAAGAAACTATCACCCAGGAAGACTAACAATCCAACAAACTTAACTGATAAAAGATGAACCATCTATTTTTCATTTAAATTCAAAATTCCACATAGTTGCAGCACTCAGGAAAAACACAAACCCACACAACTGAGCCGAAATCATTTCTGATCCGTCAGGATTTTTCGAAATGACTTATGGTTGAGTTTTTATTTGCATGCATTAAATGACCATTGGGAAACTTAATGGAAGAACGAGGAAAGAATATGAATTATACAGCCATTAACATAATTTCAGATCTGAAAAACAATGAGAAACAGCAAACCATAATGCACAGGTTGATAACGGAGTTCGACACAACTTTGCCTACGTCTTCGGGCCTTTTCTCTGTGAGGGAGGCTTCTTTATTTTTGTTCGAAAGATTAATGGTACATCATTACAATGTCGAATGGCTTCCAGACTGATCTGGTCATGTTCGCCCAGATCTCTAGAATCTTGCACAAAAGACGACACTTGAAACGGATGTTCCGAGCTCTCAGAAATCGTCCAACAACATCTCCTCCTCAACAGCTTCCCTGCCTCAAACTGGCTTTGACTTGGCTTTGCCTCAGCATCTTTGCTCTCCAAAACCATCCAAAATCTGTCCAAAGATGTCCCCTTGGCCTCAAAATGGCCTTGGTTAAATAGTGGGGAAGTTGGTTATCCATCTCCAACTTCCTCCAAGAAGTTAGGCTCAAAAAATGTCTAATAACTCCCAAAAATGAGTTAATTACAATAAAAAGGGCTTAATTAATAATAAAAACCCAAAGTGGTTATAAAAACCCACTTTCAAACTATAATATAGTTGCATTTGGGCGCTAGCCCCCTTTGGCTCAGCGCGCTCCCTTTCTTGCGGTCATATGATGTCATGTGGCCACGCGCTAGCGCGGGCCACCCCTTTTCGTGCACTAGCACTCGGTCATATTGGCACCCCATATGCCCATAGGGCCATGGCTTCGTTACAACTCCGTAACCATAACCGCGCGCAAATGGTGGTCACATATAACCATAAGACCGCGGGTTGAAACCGCCAACTGTTAAACAAAACACCCGTTCAAAAGTCCCGCGCATATTATAACCGTGCCCAAAACACGGTCACATGGGCTAACATACAAAAACCGTGGGTTTTACATCCACGCCAAATGTTTACATTCGCGCCCGTTTAAATGGTATGGTTCCATATAACACATAAAACTGGGGGTCGGGGCTAAGCCCCAGCCCAACCCGCCGCCACCATAAACATTACATCAACATAAATACAAACTTTGTCGATTACATAATAAGAATCATACGGTGGTCCAGTGATCGGAGGCTTTACACGAAGGCGCAGTGTGGAGGAGGTTCGGGGTTCGAATCCCCCGAACCCCAAAAACTTTTGACATAGCCCTCATTGGCTAAACCCGGGGTGCCATGTGGCAGCCCGTGATTGGGCCACGTGGCACCCTCACATCCAATCGATGCATGCCACTTGTCGACCGATGATTCGTTTACATCATCCAACCAGAAGATGCCACGTGTCCATCGCTGACTAGCCCACATCACCTGCCATGTCAGCGCGTCGTACATCCCAGTCATCCGTGCCACGTCACCTATCGTACGATACTGACGTCATCTCGTGCCACGTGTCACCCTTCTAGTGGTGACACGTGTCACTTCAAGATTGGTCCAACTGCGTGCCAAAAATGCCAAATCAGCCTGACACATGGCCCTCCTTGGAGCCACCATGTGTCCTGTATGGAACCTTCCACGTGTCAGCGTACGAACCTGCCATGTGTCCTGTACGGACAGGTACAGTCAGCATCCAAAATTTTGCCTGTTTGGCTTGGCGGACAGAATGCGATATCTTCTTCATATGGACTCCGTTTGACAAAAAACATTATACCACCGGAATCAGGAAGACGAGCTGGACGCAATGGTGTTGGTTTTGTTGGATTCCGAGCACTTTCATTTTTGAGCATTTTTCATGCCCTATCAGGCTTCTGAATCCGATTTCTGATCACACCTCCCAACAATAAGACCTTTTGGTCCCCAAAAGGTTACTGACCACTCAACAAGCTCAGGATAGGCCACCCGGCTTGCTCTGGATCCGATTACATTAATGGAAGCAACATACAATGAAGTTGAGACATCCACTTTTGGCAGAACCAAGTGACTGCTTTCTTTCCTTCACAGTGTTCTTCTTGCTTCGCTGGTAATCCGTCGTCCTTCGTGGGTACGTGCAAAATCCTTTTTCCCTTCTTTGGACGAAGCTCTGGATTAAGATTCCAACAACTCACCTTTTGATGTCCACTCTTGTTGCAAAACGTGCAATGAGTTTTTGGCATCCAGACTTGTTTAACCTTCTCCTTCTTTCGTTGTGGACTTGAGCCTTTATGTCGCGTTTCCTTCTTGGACGACATAGGTTTTTTGTACAAAGTTTGTCTCTTCCAACACATGGCAACACAATGCTTAGGTGAATGACAATAAGTACATGGATAAAGATTCCACAAGTTCCGGTTTACTTGATTATGCTTGTTATAATCAAAAGGAGAATTAACAAAAACATGACCATTATACCTTCCATGTTGATCTTCACTTTTCTTTGGAGATGACTTGCCTTCACTACCATAGTCCTGAAGTGATGCGCCATTTCCCTTTGTGAAGTGTTCTCGCAATGTTTTAAGTTGGCCATTTGAAGCATCACTTGCTTCCGAAGTTTTGGAACCCATCTTGGAAGACTCTCCAAGGTCCCCTTCGCCATATCCCAATCCTAAGTATCGAGGCCTTCCCTCAACCTCAATAGGATTTACAATGCCTTGACCTCGACGTCCAAGGCCCTTTCCTTTTTCATAACCCATCTTGGTTAATATTCTCAAACCTACACCTTTTGTGTGTTTTTCGAATTCACCAAAACCAACTTGATGAGAATGA
>ML794400.1:317585-340936 GCA_009831015.1 Picea engelmannii
ATATATATATATATATATATATATATAATATTTTATATTTTGCATGCGTAATTTCATGATTTTTGGTTTTAGCTAGGTCAATTACGAAATGCATTTTTTGTTTTCTTTTGCGATTTGGACTTCTGCACTTTTTAAGTTTGTGTTTAGAAAGACACAGGTTGACCTAAAATCATGCGACATGGCGAACTTTGCCCCTAACTCATCACTCACATACAACATGAGAAGTGTTGGGGAACCTGCAGTTGTTTCAAGGGGCTCTCTATCTAACCTGCGTAGATGAACAAATTTGGAGAAATGCAGAAGTGGTTGCCTAGTGGTCCGATAAAACCTTAAGGGAAAGACGATAAGAAAGAATGGGATACATGTATCTCTAAGACAAACCAAGAAAAGAATTTGCTTGGACCATCTCATGTTGAAAAATAACAGACGTCATCCTCTCCCACTCACTCAGGGAATTCTGTCGAAATAAAATGAACTATATCAAATGAATGAATAGTAGGAGAGGGTATGTAGATAACTCCTTCGGGGATATGGACTCTCGTTGGCAGCAGAGCAAGTTCTATGACGTCGCGGTGACTCCTTCGGGGTTGTGGACGCTCACTGGTAGCAGAGAAACACCGTAGCAAGTGAGTAAAGATAACTAAAGGCTATGTTCCAGTGAATGTTTTACTAGATTTTGGTCAAAGCGGTTGTGGGTCAAGGTTACAGGAAACGAAGGAGGAATAAAGGTTGAAAACCCCAAAGGCATACCCAGAGGCATCAACCGGATAATTTCAAATGCAAATGTAAAAGAGGCTCTGATTTAAAACCAGTTAAGTTCTCCACCATCTTTTGCATCAGCCGAGCCCGAAGGAGGAACAAAGATTATGCTTTCACCCAATAAGTCGCCATTTGTTGAGCACTCAACACACCCTAAAAGGCCTATGTCAAATTTTACATTTTGGGTACCACTTGATATTTTGCACTGTCTAATTCGACTTCATTGTGAAAAATGTTACCATTGCTTATCATCTTGACTATCATTAAGTCTTTCAAAGTTTTCTTGAATCTATGAAAACCCATGAATTGTAAGGCTTGACTTTTAAATCAAGAATCAACAGCCAAAACATTTCACCCAATGCACCCAAATTCACCATCGGAAGGAATTAAAAGATGAAAGAAAATCACTCGAAAAAACCTTAGTTGTCGAACGTCAATCTTTACCGGCTCGGCAAAAGAAAGTTTTATTTTGTGACAAGCATCGCACAAGTATATCGTCGATAACCGATCCTCTTATGCATCAGTAAAAGGTGAAGAGAGTAACGTTTAAATGGAAAGGAAACAATATCTCTAATAGCCGATACCCAACGTGCTTGTCGGAATCGAAGAAAACCGAATCACGACGAACATTGCGACCATGATAAGAAGTTTTCCCCCGATCACCGATTCCCGAAGATTTTCGACATCAGCCATTTTTTAAGGACGCTAACCCAAACGAAAATATGCGATAGGTTTATCCCCGATTTTCGACCCTCAATACCTTTTCGACATCGACAATCCCAAGTTTAGTTTAAGAATGCACAACTTGAAGAATGTCCCGACTCCGACTAATGCTCGCTAGTTAAGTCACCCGTCTTCATTACAACATGTCCTAAGCCAGATTTTCCACGTCAGCACCGTAGGATGAAATCGATCAGCATCGGAGGTTTTTCGTAGAAGGATATCAACGAAAACATCCATAACACATTGTCGACCCCCAATCCACCCACTAGGAAAGCGACACGATAGGACATTTTAGTGTTAGATACGATTAGATTCTGATCTTTTAAGAGGTTAATTAATGCCAAATATCACATTAGTTGTTGCTTCATGTGTGAATCAAAAGGCCATTTCAAATTACCGATAGAACACATCACCCTCTGCGCCTCCATTGTCAACCCATGATGAATTAAATTACAGAGATCCGACGACAGATTTGTTTGAATTTCAATCATCACCCAAATCAATTGGTTGATGCGACGTGGTAAGTTCTTCCCCATTTAAATTCTCTTGAGTTATTTTAAATGATACCATTCTGCACACAAAGGAGTTCCAGAGCATCCAAAGGAGCGAGACAAGTAATTAAAAGCTTCTGATATCCTGTGAGTATCAAACTAGAAGGTTTATCAAGCGTTATAGGTATGTACCAGTCTAGATTTTCTATTCTTTACTTTGTATATACATTTTTATCCAATGTCGCTCTGTACATCGACCCTGAAGGATTGTTTCAATTGCAGGAACAATGCCTCCAAGAAAACCAACCACCAGGCGATCTTCGAGAGCGTCGAAGCTAAAGGAAGGCTATCGTCCAGAGGACCACCAAGAAGAGGAGGATCACTTTAGATTGCTCCATCCTCATCACTGCAGAGGAACATATGATCAACACAGAGCATGCTAAGATATTCGAAATCATCGGTGAAGGGATGGAAATCATAGATTCCACCCTGGAAAGAGCCAAAATAGATGAAGAGGAGTCGGTCGCTGCCCTGAAGGAACTAGAACATTTTTTCCACTTGGAGAAATACTATTAGGACACCACACAGGCCGTGGTGTACCTAAGGAGCGAATTCAAGGAGTCCTACAGCAAGTTTATAGATGAACAACACTTATTCAATGCAAGGATAATCGAGCTTCAAGAATACACCCTCGTGGAACTTGCGACGTGCAAAGATATGGAGAGGTGGTATGATGAAGCAATATCCACCGCATCAAGAAATCGACTGAATATTGGGCAAAAATGGTGCGGAAGCCTCACCAGGAGATTCAAGAAAAATGGGCCAAGTGCGAGAATATTTGGGTCAGAATCAACAAGGCAATGAAGGTTATCAAACTCCCCGCATTTGGCATGCCCGGTGAATTTGTTAACTTGTGTGACATAGTCATATCGCACATCGAGAAAGATTCATCATGGGTCGTAGAAATAGAAAAGGTGACATACACGGCGTCGGGTTAGGTGTGATAGTTTATGGAACACTCGATCAAAGCTCAGGTTACGCTGCAACAGTTAAGTGCCAGTCTAGTCAAGTATCGAGCACATGCGATAGAGATAAGAGATATTTACACTAACCCGATGGAACACCATATATTTCCATATGCCAACACCTGCGAGGATTTGTTCATCAAGTGGTTGGAGTACAAGAAGAGTCACCCTCTTAAGTAATATCTTGATATGACTCTTAGACAAACTGATAGGAGAGAACGCCACATGGAGAATTTTGTTTTACTTATCTGCACTTTAGCCGTTATTTTTACTTAATTTTATGTTATAAATAGGGGCATCAATCGATGAGTTAGGGGTCGATGTTTTTTGAAAGAAACTCTCATTTTTGGTTTTGTTAAGAACTATTTCAGAGCTACCTTTAATTGAGAAGTCCTTCTAGACCATAGACAAGTTTATGCTTTCATCAAATGCATGTATGATTGGATGTGGAGAAGAACTATTTCCTATTTTGTCTCATGAATGGATGCAGTAACGAGTAAGAGTTATTAAATCTATTGATAATTTATCTGATGCAATGTTTTACAATTCTTTCTTTAATGATGAAAATGAATCTTTGTGTTATTATGTGATTGATTATTAGAGTTGAGAGAATTATTTTACTTGTCATCATTTATCACATGCATGTTTTCTTCTAATAATTTGTATCTCAGTCAGTAATTGGAATATTCACATGGTTAACGTATTAGTACTAGGCATGTGGTAAACGAGCATTGCCTCCACGCCAGAGTAAAGGGTTATCCCAAGCTCAACCTCTTCTCCAATAGTTTAGTTTGTTACCATTTTGTTACCTAGTTGGTTTATACCAACTTCCATCTTATATCAGTCCCACCTAAGAGAAAATGCAAAAATAGAAAGTCCAAACTGAAGGAGACACCTTCACAAGAAAACGTAAAGCCCATCGATTAATTGGCCAGATCGCAATATTTGGAGAACCATTCCATTATTAAATGTTGTAGAGTCTAATTGGGCCTCAGTGTCAGGTTTGGTTCTTGTTGTTGAGTGAAAGGAATATAAGATCCATTAACAGTAGGAACTATCGAACTCCCATGCCCTGTGTTTGGGTATACATCTTGCACCCAAAACTCCTCGAACTCGCAAGCCTCACTCTGCCTATGATAACTCTGTCTTACTGCCTCACATTTCCATAATTAAGACCAAGTGTTGTTCTATGATGCATAAAGTTAATTACTCCCTTTGTTTTTCTCTTCTATACTTGTCTCTTTTTCCCTTTTCTTCTTCCCCTCTATTATCAGTTTCAGCTTCTATACATAGTCGCATGTCTATGCTCGCGGGTTCTCAGGGTTACGGACCCAGAAATTCTATATCCATATATATTCTCACATCATGATTCTGATCGATCGTTGTTCGTTTCCATATTTAGCCAATTTTATGCCTATCGGTTCCCAGCTAGGCCCTATGGAACTCTCATGCCTCGAACTCTCATGCCCCATAGTCAATGTTTTTCTATCGCTTGATAATTATTAGACAAAGTGTTCTTGTGTCAAGCATAAATTTATTTGCTCCCTTTCTTTTTTCCTCTTCTATACTTAGTCGCATTTCTATGCTCGCAGGTTCCCAGGTGGCGGACTCACAAATTCTATATCCATCTATATCTTGGCATCACGAGTCCGACCGACCGCTTTCGTTTCCTTAACCAATTTTATGGCCGTGGGTTCATGGGTAGGTGTTATAAAACTCTCATGCCCTGTGTTCAGAGTATACATCTTGCACCCAAAACTTGGGTGATCTACAATTTGACCACGGACTACTCGAACTCACAAGCCTAGATCTACCTACGATGACTCTGTCTAGTCATAACTATATTCCAAACCAGTGGATTATCCATATGGGAAACCATTCCCAAGTCTCCCTATCACCTCAAGTATTTCGAGAGATGTTAACACTTATCAACCCAACACCTACTTTCAAGGGCGAGAATTGCAGACAATTCTTAAATAATCATGGTAATGAATTGGACCTCTTGTCGAGGTTCTTACAGAACCTAGCAGTCGCTCCCTAGGACATGACCATATTACAAGTTAGTGCATTTAAAAAACTTTTTCGAAAAATTGCATGGTTTTTCACGAGGATAATGGGACAAGAAAGTGTAGCCAAAATATCTCGGATGATTCTATATATTTTATATTTTATGGTCAAGAAACAAATCATCTTCCATTGCGGCAAGTTGATTTCCATTCAAATCTCTTCCCAGTTATTGCAATACATAAGGCAGAATAAATTATTTATGTCATCTTATTTAATTTTCCTCGTGGCGAATTTCTATTCATTCCCTGGACTATCAATGTGTAAGAAGTTGAACTGTGAATTTGACCTAGTAACATTCTCGTACCATATATTATGGGGACACGATGCTTAACAACATTTTTATAAAGTCTTTAATGATTTTGTTTCAGTTTTTAAAGCATTGATATTTGGAAAGTATTTTCCCCAGTTGTCTAGCCAACTGACCAACTTCTTGGATAGGAATGGCACACTAGAAGAAATGGAGAACTATAATGTTATAAGGATTTTTGGTTCTAAACAAAATCCTTGCTTCCTTCCATGTCACATATCTGCTACAATGTTTTTTGCTGGAATAGCAAGGAAGTACATCTACTGGTTTCATTTTTCCCATGAAAAAAGAAAAAGTCAATTCATCTCTCTGCCTTGGAAAGTTGGGGATTTCATGGTCAGGAACCACTTCAACACTTCTTTCACTGGCACTATCTTGAATGAACTCGCTGCCAATACCAATGATTCGCACAAGCAGAAATGAAAAGTACCGGGTGAAAAAAGTGCCCAATCCTCGACCGCCACACCCAAGACCACAACATCTCAGAGCGGTATTCCAATGGCCTACACAAGTAACAAAGTCACACACACTTCTTCAGGTGGAGGAGATAAGAGCCCTCCTTGCGAAAAAATTGAAAGTTCTCACAAACTTCCCGTGAGAAAAAAATGGAAAACAGTAATACAAGAACATGAGGGACCGGGGGGGTAAATTGATATCCACGATCTATCCCTTGAAGATATGGAACTAAAAATTGACATTGACAAAATGTTCCCCGACGACGACCAGCTAGAGAGAACTGCTCTGCACAATCCTAGGATGGAAATAATTGGCATAGATACATTGGACGAAGAGTCTTTTTCATTTCAGAGCATTGATTTTGACAGCGAATCCAAAAAATTGATTATTGAAAAGAGAGATGTAAATAATAAGAAATGGAAATCTCGTTCAGAGATCAACCTACACAACATGCGCCCTTCCCAGATCTCCCAGATACACCGAGAAATTGTATACTCTCTAGAAAACTCTATTAGCGGCCTTGAAATGAAAAACATCATGTTAAAGGAGTGAATCAAAGAATTGGAGGCAACTCTAATGCCTCTTCCATGGTTTTCTACTCCTTTGGAAATGATCGGGCCCATCGCACTTGTGACAAATTTAAAAGGATCAGCATGCCTTCTCACATTGGCCTGAGCCTATGTGGAAAAGAATATAAACAGAAGAATGGAATTAAAACAGAAGCTTGGGAGATGTCAAAGAATATGGTCTCTTTTGGAACAATAGCACATGCTCTTCATGAGTATCTGCAAGCAGATCTCAAGAATGAGCAAGGTTTCTACCTCAAAGAAGTTTTACCATTTGGTGTTAAAGTTACTGGTATGATGGAATTCAGAAGAAGGCAGGAGAATCTCCCTTCCCTGGATCGAATAGACCAGCTAAATGCGTGCTGGAAAGAAAAGGTAAAGAACCTGAATGGTATCATTCAAGCATGTAGCGAGGCCATATCTAGAAGAGACAAACTATTCAAGAAGCTAACTGAGATAGATCTAGCTACCAGCACCAATGAATTCCAGAACCTGAAATTGATATTCAACTCGTTGTTTTTAACCAAGCAAACATTTGATGATCAAGTTCATATCTATAAAAGACTGTCATTTGAAAATTTTTATGGCATTCTTGAATATGGTGAAGATGGCGTGAAAACTTGGGTAGTTGGTTATGCGATTAAAAACCAAGATATTCAATAAGGATTGCACAACCTCTCTATTGATCTAAGGGACTTGGAAAGTGAATTATTCAATATAAAAATCTGTCATGAAATCAATGTGACGCCCATGAGGGGCTACATCGAAGAATGGTTCAAAAAGGTTGTCAACCAAATTACCAATGAAGTTCAAAGCCGAGGAAATCCATAAAAGGATATCAACGATAAAATGACAAGGCATTGGACACCATCATAGTAAGTTGATATTGATCACATTCTTCTTTCTGCATCCACTTACTCTAACAAAGCTTTAACCGAGGACTGACAATTTTCTCTTTCTTCTTGCCAGGTCTTGTTGTTTTCCATCGCCAACTTTCTTCTTTCTACAAACTTCATTCTTGTACATATTTTCTTTGTAGTCCGCGGTAGTCCCAATCCCAGTCATTCTGGAAAACTCATTTTTATTTCACAGAATATATACTGAACTATATATTTTTTTACAAATTCCAAGACAACTATTTTTGGGAAATATTCTCAAATGTATTTTGTGACCCAGTTTATTTGAATATAAATACTTGAGGTTGTTCTATGGTAATGTTCAATGTTTGGTGCTGTTATTTGAAATTTGTATTTCTTCTTAAAATTAACTCATTTCCCTGTACATGTTTATTTTCTATATTGTGCATATATTGCAGCTTCCTATATTTCAGAATATGCTTTGATATACAAAATCTTAAGTCATATATTTTTTTCTCTATTGCTTATAGGTTTGAGAAAAAATTGTGATCCCAAAACACCCTTCAAATTCGAACATGGTTTACATTTGGACCACAAATAATCTATTAAGATGCATCAATATGAATACATTTTAGATAAATATAAATAAAATCCCTTTAAACTTGAACCTGACTTTCTCGGACTCCTGGATTTTCCGCGGGTTGATCGGTTAGTGGACTATCAGATCCTCATATCCATCTATATCTTCACATCATGAGCCCGACCGACCACCGTCCCTTTCAACACTTAGCCAATTATCTCACCGCGGTGTCCCAACTTAGCACTATCGAATTCTTATGCCATATGTTCTGTGATATACATTTTGCACCCACCACTTATGTGATATAAATTTTGCACCCAACAATTCTATGATACACATTTTGCACACACCACTTCCGTCATTTACAATTTGACCCTGGACTACTGGAACTCGCAAGCTTCACTATACCAAGGTTTACAAAACTTTCAAAACATTTATCTCTCTCTTCAATCCCCGCCACATTCTCGCCATCCTCAATGCACATTCATTATGATTTTACTAGCGACAACTCAGTGCACATGTTTTCTTATTGGCATTAAAAAATGTATTCAATAGCGATTTACGAGAGCCTGACTAACCCCATGTTGGCACTATTATAAATCTTGCACCCAAAACTTATGTTATCTACAGTTCCGCCATATACATCTTCAGGGCCTACATGTACTTCCTTCTTCAATTCACTTTGTCATCTTCAAAAATTCATTTCTCCTCAACCATGAGGATCCACGTGGCGTGCCATATACCACCAGAAAAAAAATGATGTATACTATCCATCCATGGGTCTTGTACCTACATGTGCATTTTCCTTCATGTCTAAATACCTTCATCAATCTTGTGGTCCAAAACCCATGACTAGGGTTGACATCAATGAAAACAACTAATCTTCCAACAATCCCCCCCTTTGTCATTGATGACAACACTCATGCTCCCCCTATCATCATGATCCCAATTTCTCTCCCCCTTTGACATCAATGGAAAAGGGTAGGGATTCTCCCCCCGAGTTCAATGGAAAAAGGTAACTCTCTTCTTTGGGGTTGCTCCCCCTGAACATGTGGCACTCAATAATACTGCATCCTTATTTTTGGTCTTTCAGACATTTTCTTCCTTGGAATCCTTTTATGTGGCTTGTATCTTCTCTCTCTTCTTCATGTATAGGATGTATATGTTGTTCGGTCTTCTTTTTGCAGTTGCAACCAATCTTCCTGAGTTATTTTCTTTGATTTTACACTTTCGGGAGTCAAACGTAAGAGTGTATCCTTGATCACACATTTTACTAACACTAAGGAGATTATTCTTTAGATATTCAACCAATATGACTTTTCCTTCTTTTACATTTTCAATTCCAAGCTTTACAATTCCTTTTCCAAGTATTTTGGTAGATGAGTCATCTCCAAATGTAACATTTCCACCCTTTTTCTTCAAGCTGACAAATTTGCTTTGATCTTCGGTCATATGATATGAGCACCCACTATCTATGAACCATTCATCTTCTTCTTTGCATTCTTTAGCGACCAATGTTATTTGATAGTTTTCATTGTGTGGAATTTCTTTCATTTTCCATGTTGTAGTTGGTATATAGACGTTTGGCATATGATTATCTTCCTTCATCTCTCTGCAATCTCGTGCTTTATGACCAAGATTATTGCACTTGTAACATACAAAATTTTGATCCATTAACGGGTCAAATGGATTATAATTTATGTTGATAGGTCTACGAACATTTCCATATCTACCATTTTCACCATTCATGTAGCTTGCATAGTTATTCCTTTCATTGATTCTACATTTGATTGCCTTGTGTCCAAAATTTCCACAAGTATAACAATGTCCAAGAAAGAAATTTTGATACCTAGGAGTAAGTGATCTTCTTTGTGATGTGGTCTGTATGGGTTCACGATATATTCTTCTATAGTTTCCTTCATAATGATTTCTTTCATACCTGATGGGAGAGGATCTTCTTGATGTCTCATTCCTTCTGAATTCTAGTCTTTTATCTTGTTGTTCAACTTGTTCTGGAGTGTTGGTTTCATCATTTTCATCTTCCTTCTCTTGTTTTGTTGTCTTCAAACTGTCATTGTATCCTAGTCATGTCTTGTCATTTGGATATCTTTGATTGCTAAGGATCTCATCTAATTTTTCAGTGCTTTTTTCGAACTTCTTCAACTTTTTTGTTGTCAATAGTATCTCCCCTTTTGTGTGATCCAATTTTGCTTTCAATTTCTCATAATATTATAATTGTTCCTTCAATCTATTAATGTCCTTTTCAAGCTTGTAATTCTCTTCTTCACAACTACTCAATTCACCTTTTAGTATTATGTTTGTGTTTCTAAGCTTGCTATTTTCATTTTCAACATGCTTCAACTTTTCAAGATTATCATCTTCTTGTTCACTTTCTGCATTGTCTTTGTATCCCCAAAAGGAATCAAGGTTGGTTTCTTCGTCTAAATCTTCTTCACAAATGATTTCTTCTTCTTTAGAATTATTGTGATCATCATCCTGGGTTTCTTGGGTTATGAAGAGGAATTCTCCTCCATCATTATCTTCTTCATCACTCTCATCTGAGGAGATTTCATCATCCTTAGAGTAGAAGCTATTTTTATTGTTGAGACTTCTCTTTTTATAGTAGCAGTTTTCAACAATATGTCTTATTCTACCATAGTTAAAGCATTTGAGAGGAGACTTACCTTCGTATATTCCACTTCCCTTCTGAAACCTTCTTACAAAATTTGTTATTTCTTCATCAAGGTCGTTATCCTTGTCTTTTGTCTTTTTTATGGATTTAAGGCCTGCTTCATTGTTTGACTGGTCACTTTCTCTACATGTTCTCATTTCATATGCTATAAGAGACCCATGTAATTCATCCATTGTCATTTTGGTCAAGTCCCCAGTTTCTTCAATGGCGGAGACCTTAGCATCATACTTCAAGAGAAGTGATCTCAACACTTTTTGTACAACCAACGATTCATTGATCTCTTCACCTAATCCTCTGATAGCATTAACAACTTCATCAACTCGAAGAATATAGGTTGCAATATCTTCCTTTTCATTCATCTTCAAATTTTCAAATTCCGCTCTATGTCGTTGAAGCTTGACCTTCTTAAATTTTGGATCACCTTCGTAGATACTCTTGAGTTTGTCCCATGCCTCTTTAGCAGTGTTGCAACCCATCAATTTTCTAGCAATGGTTGGTGCCAATGCTGCTAGAATAACATGTATGGATTTTGAATTACAACTCATAAGCTTATTCTCATTTGGATCGGTTGGAGCATTATTTGGGATTACATAGTCATTTACAACTGCGTACCAAATGCCTAATCCCAAAGCCGTTAGGTAATTTTTCACTCTATCACTCCAATATGCATAATTTCTTCCATCAATTTTTTGAATCCCATTTGAAATGTGCTCATGGTCATCCATCTCTGCTCAGGATTTTCCTCCCAGTGGTTAAATTGTTCTGAAGGCAACCTGCTCTGATACCAATTGTTGATACTGAGAGGGGGGTGAATCAGTATCAAGTATAATTTAAAACCTTTTTCAACTTATAATTAAACCATTCAACTATATTCAATGAGAAATGAACAATAGTATAAGAGTTACACCAAAACACCACAATACACCATGCACAATATATGAGAAATAATCAATAGTTATTGTTCAAGGGAAGTAATGACTTCCAAAGGTAGCTACAGCATCCAAATGTAAAGGGAGGGTAAACCTCCAAGAGGAATATACAGTACTCCAATATCAAGAGAGGATTTAACTCTCCATCCTTGCCCCTTCCTTCAACCCAAAAACAAGTTATAGAGAGGATGGTAGACTTTGTTCAATTCTGGTTTATTCAGGAGACTAAACTTGCACAGAATGCCCCACGATCAATATTTAACATCAGATTCTGAAACTCGCACACAAGAAACTACAGTCTGTACGCTTTCCAATGCAATTTTTCCCACTTCACTTTGATTCTCTATGAATAAGTTATGATTGTTTTACCCATAACACATGTTTATTGACTAGCTTCAGGACTGGTCAAAAACCATATCTTCCACAGAGTGTATCTCCATAATTATAGCGAATCAAGAGCTGAAGTTTTTACCACAGGTACCTTGATATGTCTTTTCAATACCATAGAAATTAATCCATATGAATCGTTCTAGAAAAAAAATTATAGCAAAAATGGTAAGATGACCTGAAAATAACATACCTTAGAACACATCACCAAAACACTTCATCCTCCCTTGAAATCCGACCTTATTTACTTATGATTTCCTCTAAAATTTGACTTGTGTATCAAATGAATGTATAATGATACTTATTTATACCATTTATGTCACTTCCTTTTAACATTAGGGCCGACCTGACAATTTCTTGTTTTGTAATTCTTTTCTTTAATTATATTCGGGGCCTACATGTACTTCCTTCTTCAATTCACTTTGTCATCTTCAAAAATTCATTTATCCTCAACCATGAGGATCCACGTGACATGCCACATACCACCGGAAACAAAATGATGTATACTATCCATCCATGGGTCTTCTATCTACAATGCCATTTTCCTTCATGTCCAAATACCTTCATCAATCTTGCGGTCCAAAACCCATGACTAGGGTTGACATCAATGACAACAACCAATCTTCCAACATGTGATTGATGATTAGAGATGAGTTAATTATTTTACTTTCCATCGTTTATCACATGCATTTTTTCTTCTGATAATTTTTATCTCAATCAGTAATTGGAATATTCACATGGTTAACGTATTAGTACTAGGCCTGTGGTAGACGATCATTGTCTGCACGCTAGAGTAAAGGGTTATCCCAAGATCAGCCTCTTCTCTAGTAGTTTAGTTTGTTCCCATTTTGTTACCTAGTTGGTTTATACTGGCTTCCATATTACATCGGTCCCACCTAAGAGAAAATACAAAAAAAGAAAGTCCAAACTAAAGGAGACACCTTCACAAGAAAATGTAAATCTCGTCGATTAATTGGTCGGATTGCAAGATCTGGAGAATCATTCCAGTATTAAATGATGTAGAGTCTAATTGGGCCTCGGTGGTGGGTTTGGTTCATGTTGTTGAGTTAAAGGATCTAGGAACCATCAAAAAAATTGGTGCTAGAAGGAGGGCTTGAAGAATGAATGGTTGAATACATATTTCATATAATATTCCAGACAACCTGTAGATTCAAAACAACCCACATGCATGGCTAGTCATTCCCAAGACAACCCACACACAATGATTAATTCTAAAACAAGTAACTCACCCCATCACGAGGAATAATTTGTGTTCCATGATATACCTTATGCTCTTCCTCGTGAGGAATTGAATCAATTCATAATAATAACAAGAGCATACGCCCAACAGATCGGTGTGTTGTCTTTAGCTCCGATACTTCCTCGAAGACAAAAAATAAGCAGACCAGTGGTCGACACCACTGACCAGGTTTTTTTGCACACAGTAGAAGACCTAATATATTTCGCAATCACCGAAATCGGACATCCTCTTAATCTAATCCCTGAAATACCTGTCGGCAAAGTCTCTGAGACAGACTATTTATCGGAAGAGGAAGGGTTTAACTAGGAACGCTCATTTTCAGGATCTGAAGATATGGAAGATCATAATGACCATGATGAAGAGAGGGGGAACCCACCGCAAAACAATCAACCTTGGTTGGCCAAAGATGCTATGGACATCCCTGGATGAGTACATAACCTTCCCCGACACCCAGAGAAATTACTTCCTAAGTTTGACCCCAAGACCTCGTGCTTGCCTGAGGATCATATCAAGAAATTCATACTAGCTATCAGACTTATGAATGTCCAACATGAAGATGTATTCTTCAGGTTGTTCCCCTATACTTTTGAGAATTCGACTTCCACGTGGTATTGTAACTTGCCTGTAGGATCTATAACTAGTTGGACGAAGTTTCAAAAAGACTTTTTAAATAAATCTGCGGAAGAAACTACTACGGGATCTCTGAGGGTTGAGTTGTTCGCCACCACCATGTGTTCGAAGGAAAGATTCAAATAGTTTAATCAAATATTCACTACCATCCTAAACAAATTCCAGCCCGAAGCTAAACCTACTCAGGAGTTGCAAATTGAAGTATATGATAATGCTCTCCCAAATTCCATTTCCATGTTTGTGAAGAGGGCTTCCAAACTAACCCTAGATGATAATTTTGAAGAAGCCAAAATGATAGAGTTCAAAATGAAAGGATGTAGAGAGGGCCAGGTCTCTTTAGTTAAGAAAGAAGTTCAACCTCCACCCAGGAGAGGACTATTTCTTACTAGACCCCTAGGCAAACAAAATGAACAAGCTCCTGAAAAGGGAAGTGGGGAAATAGAATACCTACAACGCATGGTCAAAAAGCTATCAAACGAAATCATAGACATGAAGAGAACTGCAGGGGAGGGAAACCAAGGTCAAAGGCCCTATAAGCCTTTCTTTAAAAGGAATCCACTGTTCAAATCCATTGAACCTTCCCCAGCCAACCTAAACATCGATCTGGGAAATGTAACATCCGACTCTTTCAACACTTATCACAAAGAGAACCACTCTGAAAGAGACTACCCCCAATGGGTGCATGCCATGAATCTGATGGCCAACAAGTTTCTATATGAAGTCTCCCTGACCGAACAATCAAGCAGCTCTAGTATGAATATTGTCGACCATGAAGAAATTGATACACCAGAAGAAACAACCATGTTGATATGGGATCTCGACCTAGTTATGCCTTTCGATGGCCTGTTTGAGGTTCAAGAACCAACTGCATAAGTCTTGGTTGTACAAACATGAAGTAGGGGTCAACCTGTCTCAAATGACCTTACTACGACCCAAGTTTCGAGAGGAAGATCAACTCATGATCACCCAAAATCCTCTTCTGGTACCCGTAAGAACCCTATAAACATCCATACGTGAGTATCACCTAAGATGGATTACAACATAGTAGAATACTTGAAGAAGTTGAAGGCCAATATATCAGTTAAGGACATATGTAGAATCCCTTGGCAAAAATACTTCCTATTACAAGATTTAAAATTGGTAGAAAGTCTTGCGATGAGCACTAACCCAAGAATAAATCTAATCGCCACAGATCTATGGAATAAACCAACTATGAACGCTTGCTTTGAAGACAAGAAGGGAAAACCTTTTGTCCCACCTTTACTTTAACATTCAAAGTCTTTAACAGGAACCTCAATAACTGTTTGGTCGATTCAGGAGCATCCTCTAATGTTATGTCATTGTATGTTTGCAAAAAACTAAACACAGTCCCTCTCAAGAGTGATAAACATGTAATACAACTAGACATAACCCATGTGAAGGTCATGGGAGAACTCAAAAATGTAATGATCAGAATAGCAACACATCCTAAATTTTTTCAAGTGATCGACATCATTGTAGTAGATATCCCAGAAGCTTACGGGTTGTTATTAAGACGAGATTGGTCTGAAAAGTTAAACGGATACTTTAGTATAGACTGGGCTCACCTTTGGTTTCCATTAAAGGGGCACAAAAATATGATTAAGATTTATAGGGAAATATATCTTAAACATACGGTCACTGACCTAGAAATCCTAAACAACCCTCATCGAAAGATTTCCATGTGCTAGGCAATTAGTAATGTGATTCCTACTTCGGGAACTTCTCCCCTCTCTCATTTTATGTCCTTCTTACTCAAAACTCCGAAATGAGTTTTAGAGAGTAATTGTCGACCACGGCGGAAGAAACCCTCTTTTTCTAAGAACCTGTGTTAGAGATCACAGAACTCACGGGCGGAAAAAGGAGAGTAATAATAAAGGGGAAGCTTATAGATTTTACCCGCAAGTTTGGAACTTATACTTTTATGGATCTAAATCGCAAGAAGGGTTTGGGGCAGGGTGCATCCTCATCAGTTCGAAAGGTAAAATACATTTCATGTCCTGCAAACTAGAGTTCTAATGAAAAAACAACACTGTCGAGTATGAAGCTCTAGTACAGGGGCTAAAGAAAGCCAGAGACTTAAACGTCAAAAAATTGAAGGTTTTCGGAGATTCTAAAATCATCATTAGACAAGTTAGGAATACTATACATTGCAATTCTCCACACCTAAATAACTACCAATGGGAAGTGCACAGGTTAATAGAACATTTTGAAGCTTTCAACATTACAATGATTCCCATAGAAAAGAACATTCTTATTGATTCTCTGTCCACCGTTGCTTCAAGGCTATCACCTCTATAAGATTATGAAGCCTCTCGGTTCACTGTGGAGCTAATTTACAAACCGTCGGTGCCCAACAATATTTCTAATTGGAAGGTCTTTGAATGAAATGAATAGATCATAAACTTTTTGACCAACCAGGATAATTTTAAGGACTTGGCTACTGACGATGAAGTATTCCAGGAACAATCAGCAGAATTCGATCCTCAAACAAATCAATCGACTGAAAAACCAAGCTCCCACACGATACCAAAGGGAATAGCCAACTTAGAAAACCTTTTCGACCTAAGGGAACGATTTAAGGGGTCAAAAAACGCGAAGACCGGTAGTTCATGTCCCATGCATGAAACTATAAATTTAGGAACCCCCCAAAACCCCAATAATGTAAACCTCGGTAAGACAATATCTAAAGAGGAAAGGAAGGCCTGTAGTGTCCCCAAGGCCGAGCCTCGTTGCAAATCATGATATATGAAATGAATTGTAAACATGTCTATAGGTTGGTGATCCATGTTTTGTATAATTTGGAAGGGTTATGTGTTTGTTAGGCCAGGAAGCCTAAGTGTTTGAGCGCCAGGGGCCTGTTGTTGTACTTGTATGTATGCAGAATAATCAATAAAATATAAACACCGCCAAGTGCAGATCGACCACGATGAATGAGTGAAGGGGGACTGAGCGTCCACAAAGTGGGCAAGGAACTAGGGGTTGGAAGGTGGAAAAGGGGATGAGTGTTGAGCCTAGGGGCTTAGGCCTGGAATAATATTTTAATATTATTTCCTAAAAAGCCATGTGCATATTATTTTATCCTAAGTTCCTAGCAAAAAGGAAAGGCGTGTACAGGGAGGCATGCAGATGGAATGCATGCAGTTCCCAGGGTGACAAATGTCCACCCTGACGCATGCAAATAAAATAGAAAGGAACAGCCGTAGAGAAAGATATCTCGCATTCCATTCGACCCGACTGCCGGAGGAGGAGCCGTATGAGCCAGTCTGCCAGAGACCTTGTGCATGTCTGTTACAGAGAGGAAGCATGTGTTAGGTGCTGAAGAATGCGTGTTTACCCTTGTTCAGAGCCATAGAGTTTTTCTGTGAGAGGAAACTAGTGTGTGCGTTCCCTGAACGAAATGTCCATGTCAATTTCGGGGAAGAGTCTCTGTTTTCCCAGGAAAAGATGAGTGAGCTTGTGCGTGGAGCCCCATTCTGAAATCTTGACGATGATAACATCCTATGACTGTTGAACCGGTTCTTGGGAAGCCTGTGTCCATTTTCCCTGTGTTTTTTGTGGCACGTAGTTCTAGACTACGCGAGGCTTGTTGGCCTGTGAGTGACTCCCTCCAGGTGAGAGAGTGCGTAGAGGAAGGAGAGAGATCCTGGAAGGAACCCTGTAGCTGCCACAGAACCCAGAGACTTTCGGTCCAGTCTGTTCCTGTAACCCAAGGTAAGGGAGACTGGCAGCCGAAGGACTGTTCAGGTGACAGAGAAGGTGCACTCTCCTGGGGTGGAACAAGCACATGGGGAATGAGGGTCTGTGGGCAGTGAGCGTGGGAGATTCCTGGGAGAGCATTCTTCCTGGTGGGTGTGTGTGACTGAATTCCCTGTAACCTCAGCCTGAGTCTGGATTCCTTGCCCTGGGGTGGAGCTCAGTCCCAGCTCAGGGGTGACCCACTGTTGAGTTGAGGAGCAGTGCAGTCTACGGCTGGGAGGTTCGTGGAATGCCTTCATTTGGTTGGTGGATTTATCCACTGTCACAAGATAAGTGTTTAATTATATTTTTACCACATTTTATCATGATTGTACTGGATCTGTTATCATGTTTTCCGCTATGTAAATGAATTATTGTTGAAAGCTATGGATTGTCTAATTATAACAATAACTATATGTTTATTTTGAGAATTAAAATGTATCTCTTTGTTGTTACGCATGTGATTATACAATTCTGTATGTTTTATGTAAATATCCATGTACAGATTGGTTAGCGAGAGGTTTGAAAGCCTCGGTAGTGAAAAGTGACTCTACAATTTGGTATCAGAGCCAAGGTTTCGACACTGAGCCTAGATGGGCCAGTGGAGCGGTCTTTGGACTGAGAATGCAAGGGGAAATTGAGTCAGGAGGACTAATTTCGAACCCTGGTTTGCTCTGAAGCGTCAAGGAGACACTTGACGAGTTTTTATCAAGAACTCAGAAAGTATAGCGGTGCTATGAAACCGCAGGCTGGTGTTGTCTATGGCCATGGGGAGACAGGTATCTACACCAATGGTATTAGAACCTTAAGATCTGTTCGGGAGGGAAGGCAAGCCCTCGTGACCGTTAGATCTGGAAAAATGTGCGTAAGGATTAAAATTCCTTTGGAAATGGCACAGGAGTGTGGAAATCGCGATATGCAAAATCCCGAGTTAGCTAGAAAATGTCTGGCCCGTCAGATCTCGGTTGGAAAACCCGACAGCCGTTGGATCTGCCGGGAGGTGTCTGAAGGTTAAACCTCAGAAACTAGGGGCGAAAGCTCTGAAATAGATCTAAATCGTTCGAAAGACGGAGGACACGTGTCGTGAGATTTCCCATTTCAAAAAATCGATAATCGCGATATCGGGAGTCACGATGTCAGGAGGTCGGGAATTTTCATAGTAAAAGTCCCGGAAATGATATAAACCATCCATCATTTAGGACATGTGTCAAAAATCCGAAGAGAGTCGGAAATCGATGTATCGGTGATTCTGAGGACAGGATAATCTTGCAACTTGAAATCGCAAAACGAGATATCCCGACAGGCTAAGGAAATAGTGTGGGGCCAAGACGGAGTCGGTGACGTGGACAAGTGGCAGCCATCAAAACCATCGGGGAAAGTCCCGATAGAAGAGTCATCCATTGGAAATCGGGGTTCGGAGAATCGCGAATCCTGAGGACATGTGCATTTGGACATTGGGAAATCTGAAACCTCGATAAGAGTAAAAGACTGTGGTCTTATGAGAGGCGGTCACATGGACCTCGGCATAGCCAGGGGGATAAGGCAAAGGCACATCGGAAAATCGGGGATCGGGAGTTCGTGAGGACAGGAACTCATGTCGTCGGTGATCACAAAACCCCGACACCCGAAGCTTCAATCGGGAGATGTGCCATGTAGACGCATGAAGAGTACCACGTGCCCGTGAGTGGGAATACAAGACAAGAGTGGTGGGACCCTAATGACGTCACCGAAGGTGACGAGGATCTTCCGAAACACACCACGTACCACTACGGTTGAGGGCAACAGCTGTGCTGTAGAGCCGTAGAATAAGGTAAATCAGAATTTCGGAAGTCGGGGGTGGGGAAGGAGAGTGAAATGGGAGTTCCCCAGTACCGAAACTCCGAAACCCCAAAACTCAAGGTTCCGAAAGTTCCAAAATACTGAAAAATGGAGTTTCGAACACTCAGAAAGTATAGAGATGAACAGAGATCAGAAAATTCGTGAAATTGAAAACACTTTCTTAAACTTGATTGTCACAAAAGATGAGGAATTGTCAAGAAAACGAAGGCTCGACAAATTTGAGTCGTCTGCGTATTAGATTGCAGAAGACTGACGAGTTCCAGAACTGTTTGGGAAATTGCCTCAAACGCAAAGAAATGGGAGAGATACATGATACTTCCAGTTCAAGAAACTTATTTAAAACGAAATGTCTTTTTATTTTGTCTGAACTAGCTTATAAATATTGTGAATTGTTCGCGAAATTTTAATGGACTGACAAACTTCGAATTGAATTGCATAGTGTGTGTGCAGAGTTCAATGAAGGTTAGGATTCCAGTTAACCAACACCGAGTATGGAGTGGGGAAAAGTGTATTTTACCCCTGAAATAGAAGATGAATGGGAAGGAAAGGATGTTAACCTGGGAGTCGAAGGATCGAACTCTAATGGGCATGGAAAAGAGATGGATAAGGAAGGACATATAATGAAAATCCTTGAAGGATTGAGAAGAGAGGCCAAGGCTCGCCGAGATGATAGTCGAAAGCTCATGAAGGTCAGGGACCGACAGGGTGCATTAAATTTAAAATTTTTGAAGAGTCTGGAAAGAATAGAGAAGAAAATCGAGAAAGGAAGAGACTCAAGTACAACAGAGAGTCGCAGAAATCATGGGAGAAGAAGTAGATAGAGGAGTGGTAGCCGACATCACAGTCGCTCCCAAAAACATTCGGACAGGGAGACACACAGCAGTTCGAGCCCGTCCCCTACCAGAAAACATCAAAAATCTGGAAGGGAGGAATTGAAAGGAGAGATGAATAAAATTAAACCTCCAACATTCGATGGATAACATAAGAAGGAGGAAGATGCCGAGACATGGTTGTTGGGCATGAAGAAATACTTCCAACTGCAGAATTATTCTACCCATGCAGAAGGTAGAATTGCAATGTACCAGCTGAAAGGAAAAGCGTCCATGTGGTGGGATCAGTTTGTGCAAGTGCAGCACATCATAGAGAAAGAGGTCACGTGGAAGGATTTTAAAAGGTATTTCGAGAAGAAATACCTGACTAAAAGTTACTATGACAGAAAGATGAAGTATTTCTTCGAACTCAAGCTAGGCAGCATGACCATTGATGAGTATGAACGAAGTTTCCTGGAACTACTAAGGTATGTTCCATTCATCAAAGACGAGGTTGTCAAAATTCAGAGGTATCTGAGTGGACTAACACCTTCCATTGGTGAAAAGATTCAATACGATGATCCTAAGACCATGGAAGAAACCATAAGAAGGGTGAAATGCCTATATGAATAGCAGAGAGAAAAGCCTACCTTTTGGAAGGCTTGGGATGACCAGAAGAGGTTTAAGAAAGAACAGAGGCAGAAGGGAAGCAAGCCTTCCTTTTTCAGAAACAGTCCTTGGGGACAATCATCTTTTAAAGAGCCCAGGAAAGTTGAAGGGAGTGAACAGATGCCAAGGCCTCCACCCATGGAGTGTTGGGGTTGTAAAGGGAATCATAGGTACAGAGATTGCCCCCACAGAAAAGACAAAGCAAGAACTGTCCATACTATTCAGCAAGCTGAAACAGTGGAGGATATGGGTAGCAAAATGTCGAGGATCTATGCAGCCCTGGACAATAAGCAAGTATAATTTCAATCGCACATGATTGAAGTGGAAGGTATGATTAACAACCGACCACTTGTTATTTTAATTGATTCAGGGGCTAGCCATAGTTATGTAGATCCTAGAGTGGTGGAAATTTTGCGTCTAATGAGAAGTCTTGGTTAGTACAGTTAGACACAAGGACCAAGAGGAAGGTCACTGAATTGGTTAAGTCTTGTTCAGTGGAAATGAAAGAAATGAGCACTAAGGTTGAATTGAACATTCTACCTTTAGGCTCATATGATTGCTTAATTGGGATGGACTGGTTGGACTAGCACCATGCCCTTATGGATTGTCGTAAAAAGAGGTTCACATGTCTGGATGAAGAGGGAAATCGGGTAACAATCCAAGGAATTCCCAGAGCCATGGTTGTTAGAGAAATCTCAGCCATGCAGCTGAAGAAATGTTACCGGAAAGGTTGTCAATTATTTGCAGCTCGGGTGGAAGAAGTATTCCAAAATGTGGTCTCGAATCCGGAAGACCATAGGGTGTTCAAAGAGTTTGAGGATGTGTTTCAGGAGGTGCATGGACTACCTCCGAAGAGGGACATCGATTTTTCTATAAATCTGATGCCTGGAGAAACTCCAATTTCAAGGGATCCTTATAGAATGAGCACACCAGAGATGAAAGAGTTGCAACTACAGCTTGAAGAGCTACTAAAGAAAGGTTACATTCACCCCAGCGTGTCACCGTGGGGAGCCCCGGTCCTATTTGTGAAGAATAAAGATGGGATGATGAGGCTGTGCATTGACTTTCGGCAGTTGAATAAAGTCATTGTCAAGAACAAATATCCTCTGCCAAGGATTGATGATCTTTTTGATCAATTGAAGGATGCGAAAGTATTTTTGAAAATAGATCTTCGATCTGGATATCATCAAGTGAGGATAAAAGAGGAAGACATCAGCAAGACCGCCTTCAGAACAAGGTACGATCATTATGAGTTTACAGTGGTGTCGTTTGGATTGTCCAACATGCCTGTTGTCTTTATGTGCTTAATGAATGGAGTGTTCAGAAATTATCTGGACAAGTTTGTCATAGTCTTCTTGGATGATATCTTGGTGTATTCCAAGATAGAGGAAGAACATGAACAACACTTGAGAATGGTGCTCTGGGTGTTGAGAGAACACCAGCTGTACACAAAACTGAGCAAGTGCTCATTTTACCAAAAGCATATCCATTACTTGGGGCATATAATATCTGAAGAAGGGATCGTTCTGGATCCTGAAAAGGTACAGGCCATTCGAGAATGGCCAGTGCCAAGGAATGTGACAGAAGTTAGATCTTTTATGGGTCTGGCAGGCTACTATAGGAGGTTTATAGCCGGATTCTCAAGGATAGCCCATTCTATCACTTCCTTGCAAAGGAAGGGAAAGAAGTTCCAGTGGACTGAAGAATGTGAGAGCAGCTTCCAGCAATTGAAGAAGTTGCTAACTAGTGCTCCAATCCTGAAGATTGCAAATCCAAACAGGGATTACGTAGTGTGCACAGATGCATGTAAGGAGGGGTTGGGAGGAGTTCTCAGCCAAGAGGGATTTGTGATTTGTTATGAGTCCTGAAAGTTGAAGGAACATGAGAAGAATTATGCCACTCACGATTTAGAGCTGGCAGCAATCATCCACGCCTTGAGGAAATGGAGACATTACCTCATGGGCAAGAGATTTGAGTTTAGAACAGATCATAACAGTCTGAAATATTTATTTGATCAGCCAACCTTAAATGTCAGGCAGATTAGATGGCTGGAATTTCTGTGTGAATATGACTTTGATATCAAGTATATCAAAGGGAAAGAAAATAAGGTGGTTGATGCACTCAGCAGAAAAGTGCACGAATTACATGCTATAGCCATTAGCATGTACCAGACTGAGATGAAAGATAGAATTTTGGAAGCTGCAAATGTTGATTTGCAGTACAAAAATCTTGTAGCAAAGCTACAGCAGCGTGAGAGACCACAGACCAAGGAAAGTTACACCTTGGGAATTGATGGTTTACTTCTGCATAAGAACAGAGTATATGTACCCAATGTCCAAGAATTGAAGCTGGCAATTCTAAAAGAGATGCATAACGTGACTTATGTTGGACATCCTGGATATCAAAAGACTGTGGCAGCAGTCAAAAGCCATTATTTTTGGTCGGGTTTGAAGAAAGAAATTGTTGAATACATCGCCAGATGTATGGAGTGCCAAAAGGTTAAGGCTGAGCATAGACACCCAGCAGGGTTGTTGCAACCTTTACCTAT
>ML794400.1:362183-390904 GCA_009831015.1 Picea engelmannii
AATATTTTATGTTTTGCATGCGTAATTTCATGATTTTTTGTTTTAGCTAGGTCAATTGCGAAATGCATTTTTTGTTTTCTTTTGCTATTTGGACTTCTGCACTTTTGAAATTTGTGTTTAGAAAGACACGGGTTGACCTCAAATCATGCGACATGGCGAACTCTGCCCCTAACACATCACTCAAATACAACACGAGAAGTGTTGGGGAACCTGCAGTTGTTTCGAGGGGCTCTCTATCTAACCTACGTAGATGAACTAACCTGCGCATATGAAAAACTTTGGAGAAATGCAGAAGTGGCTACCTAGTGGTCCGGTAAAACCTTAAGGGAAATATGGTAAGATAGAATGGGATACATGTATCTCTAAGACAAACCAAGCAAAGAATTTGCCTGGACCATCTCATGTTGAAAAATAACAGACGTCATCCTCTCCCACTCACTCAGGGCATTCTGCCGAAATAAAATGAACTATATCAAATGAGTGAACAGTAGGAGAGGGTATGCAGATAACTCCATCGGGGATATGGACGCTCCTTAGCAGCAGAGCAAGGTCTGTGACATCGGGGTGACTTCGTCGGGGATATGGATGCTCGCTGGTAGCAGAGCAACACCGTAGCAAGTGAGTAAAGGTAACCAAAGGCTCTGTGCCAGTGAATGTTTTACTAGATTTTGGTCAAAGAGGGCGTGATTCAAGGTTACAGGAAATGAAGGACGAATAAAGGTTGAAAACCCCAAAGGCAAACCCAGAGGCATCAACCGGAGAATTTCAAATGCAAAGGTAAAAGAGGCTCTGATTTAAAACCAGTTAAGTTCTCCACCAGTGCATCAGCCGAGCCTGAAGGAGGAACAGAGATTATGATTTCGCCCAATAAGTCGCCATTTGTTGAGCACTAAACACACCCTAAAAATCCTATGTCAAATTTTACTTTTTGGGTACCACTTGATCTTTTGCATTTTCTAATTCGACTTCATTGTGAAAAATGTTACTTTTGCTTATCATCTTGACTCTCATTAATTCTTTCAACGTTTTCTTGAATCTATGAAAACCCATGACTTATAATTCTTGACTTTTAAATCAAGAATCAACAGCCAAAACATTTCACCCAATACACCCAAATTCGGCATCGGAAGGAATTAAAAGATGAAAGAAAATCACTCAAAAAAACCACAGTCGCAGAGCATTGATCTTCACCGGCTCGGAAAAAGAAAGTTTTATTTTGCGACAAGCATCGCAAAAGGATATTGTTGATAACTGATCCCCTTCTGCATCAGTAAAAGGCGAAGAGAGTAACGTTTAAATGGAAAGGAAACAATATCTCTAATAGTCGATACCCGACGTGCTTGTTGGAATCGAAGAAAACCGAATCACGATGAACATTGCGACAATGATAAGAAGTTTTCCCCCAATCATCGATTCCCGAAGCGTTTCGGCATCGGCCATTTTTTGAAGATGCTAACCCAAACGAAAATATGCGATAGGTTTATCCCCAATTGTTGATCTCCGATACCTTTTCGGCATCAGCAATCCCAAGTTTAGTTTAAGAATTCACAACTTGAAGAATGTCCCGACTCCGACTAATTCTCGCTAGTTAAGTCACCCGTCTTCATTGCAACGTGTCCTAAGCCAGTTTTTCCATGTCAACACCGTAGGATGAAATCGATCGGCATCGGAGGTTTTTCGCAGAAGGATATCAACAAAATCATCCATAACACATTGTCGACCCCCAATCCACCCACTAGGAAAGCGACACAATGGGACATTTTAGTGCTAGATATGATTAGATTCTGATCTTTTAAGAGGTTAATTAATGCCAAATCTCACATTAGTTGTTTCTTTGTGTGTGAATCAAAAGGTCGTTTGAAATTACCGATAGAACACATCACCCTTCATGCCTCCGCTGTCAACCCATGATGAATTAAATTACAGAGATCTGGCGACAGATTTGTTTGAATTTCAATCATCACTCGAATCAATTGGTTGATGCGACACGGTAAGTTCTTCCCCATTTAAATTCTCATGAGTTATTGTAAATGAGACCATTCTACATGCAAAGGAGTTTCAGAGCATCCAGAGGAGTGAGATGAGTAATTAAAAGCTTCTGAGATCCCATGAGTATCAAACTAGAAGGTTTAGCAAGCGTTATAGGTATGTACCAGTCTGGATTTTCTGTGCTTTACTTCATATATACATTTTATCCAATGTCGCTTTCTACATCGACCCTGAAGGATTGTTTCAATTGCAGGAACAATGCCTCCAAGAAAACCAACCACCAAGCAATCTTTGAGAGCGTCGAAGCTAAAGGAAGGCTATCGTCCAAAGGACAACTAAGAAGAGGAGGATCAATTTAGATTGCTCCATCCTCATCACTACAGAGGAACATCTGATCAACACAGAGCATGCTAAGACGTCCGAACTCATCGGCGAAGGAATGGAAATCACAGATGCCACCCTGGAAAGATCTAAAATAGATGAAGAGGATTTGGTCGTTGCCCTGAAGGAACTAGAACATTTTTTCCACTTGGCGAAATACTATCAGGACACCACACAGGTCGTGGTGTACCTAAGGAGAGAATTCAAGGATCCCTACAGCAAGTTTACAGATGAACGACACATATTCACTGCAAGGATATTCGAGCTTTAGGAAGACACCCTCATGGCACTTGTGACGTGCAAAGATATGGAGAGGTGGTACGAGAAAGCAACATCGACCGCATCAAGAAATCAGTTGAATATTGGGCAAAAATGGTGTGGGAACCTCACCGGGAGATTCAAGAAAAATGGGCCAAGTGCGAGATGATTTGGGTCAGAATCAACAAGTCAATGAAGGATATCGGACTCCCCGAGTTTGGCATGCCCGACGAATTTGTTGACTTGCGTGACATAGTCAAATCACACACCGAGAAAGATTCATCATGGGCCGAAGAAATAGAAAATGTGACAGACACGGCATCGGGTCATGTGCGATAGTTTATGGAACACTTGATCAAATCTCGGGTTACGCTGCAACAGTTAAGTGCCAGTTTAGTCAAGTATCGGGCACATGTGGTAGAGATAAGAGATATATCACTACCCCAATGGAACATCATAGATTCCCATATGCCAACACCTACGAGGAGTTGTTCATCAAGTGGTCGGAGTACAAGAAGAGTCACCCTCTTAAGTAATATCTTGAGATGACTCTTAGACAAACTAATAGGAGAGAACGCCACATGGTGAATTTTGTTTTACTTATCTACACTTTAGCCATTATTTTTACTTAATTTTATGTTATAAATAGGGGCATCGATCGATGAGTTAGGGGTCGATGATTTTTGCAAGAAACTCTCATTTTTGGTTTTGTTAAGAACTGTTTCGGAGCTACCTTTAATTGAGAACTCCTTCTGGACCGGAGAAAGGTTTATGCTTTCATCAAATGCATGTATGATTGGATGTGGAGAAGAAATATTTCCTATTTCGTCTTATGAATGGATGTAGTAACGATTAAGAGTTATTAAATCTATTGATAATTTATCTTATGCAATGTTTTACAATTCTTTCTTTAATGATGAAAATAAATCTTTGTTTTATTATGTGATTGATGATTAGAGTTGAGAGAGTTAGTTTACTTGTCATCGTTTATCACATGCATGTTTTCTTCTAATAATTTGTATCTCAATCAGTAATTGGAATATTCACATGGTTAACGTATTAGTACTAGGCATGTGGTAAACGATCATTGCCTGCACGCCATAGTAAAGGGTTATCCCAAGCTCAGCCTCTTCTCCAGTAGTTTAGTTTGTTCCCATTTTAATACCTAGTTTGTTTATACCGGCTTCCATCTTATATCGGTCCCACCTAAGAGAAAATACAAAAAGAGAAAGTCCAAACTGAAGAAGACACCTTCACAAGAAAACGTAAAGCCCATCGATTAATTGGCTAGATCGCAAGATTTGGAGAACCATTCCATTATTAAACACTGCAGAGTCCAATTAGGCCTCAGTGGCGGGTTTGGTTCCTGTTGTTGAGTTAAAGGGATATAGGACCCATCAATAGTAGGAACTATCGAACTCCCATGCCCTATGTTCGGGTATACATCTTGCACCCAAAACTCTGGTTATCTACAATTCGACCCCGGAGTCCTCGAACTCGCAAGCCTCACTCTGCCTACGATAACTCTGTCTGACCGCCCCACATTTCCATACTTAAGACCAAGTGTTGTTCTCTGAAGCATAAATTTATTTACTCCCTTTTTTTTTCTCTTCTATACTTGTCTCTTTTTCCCTCTTCTTCTTCCCCTCTATTATCAGTTTCGGCTTCTATACATAGTCGCACGTCTATGCTTGCAGGTTCTTAGGGTTGCGGACTCAGAAATTCTATATCCATCTATATTATCACATCACGATTCCGACCGACCGTTGTTTGTTTCCATACTTAGCCAATTTTATGCCTGTTGGTTCCCAGCTAGGCCCTATGGAACTCTCATGCCTCGAACTCTCATGCCCCATAGTCGATGTTTTTCTATCACTTGATAATTATCAAACAAAGTGTTCTTGTGTCAAGCATAAATTTCTTTGCTCCCTTTATTTTTTCCTTTTCTATAATTAGTAGTATTTCTATGCTCGCGGGTTCCGAGGTGGCGAAATCACAAATTCTATATCCATCTATATCTTGACATCACGAGTCCGACCGACCGCTTTTTTTTCCTTAACCAATTGTATGGCCATGGGTTCTTGGGTAGGCATTATAGAACTCTCATGCCCTGTGTTCGGAGTATACATATTGCACCCAAAACTTGGGTGATCTACAATTCGACCACGGACTACTCGAATTCACAACCCTAGCTCTACCTATGATGACTCCGTCTGACTGCCCCACCTTTCCTAACTTAATCGTTTCTTCAAATTTATGCGGGTTCACGGACAACCGGGTTCAAAAAAGTATCAAATCATTTTCCACTCCTCTCCATCCCCGCCACCTTCGCCCCTTCCCAATGCACATTACTTATGATTTTACTAGTGACATCTCACCACAGATGTTCAAAAGCTCGAGGACATATCCCATTAAAATGCATTAATTGGAGAATATTATGGAATCTGATTAGTTTATTTCTATCAATCTTGATTTTGCAAAAAAATGTTAGTTGTTTTAGTTTTTTTAAGGCATAATCATAGCAAGAATGCAATATTGTGTTGGCCCATTGTCATCTACAAAGGTGTTGACATGATGCCCCTCTTTAGTATTGTGCATATATTACAGGTTCGCATATTTGAGAATATGCTTGCATATGAAAATGTTGCTCCACCCTTCCAATTTGAACATACTTTGCATTTGGGCCACAAAGAATACTAATAAAATAAAATAATATGAAAATTTTTTAAGTAAATATGAACAAATTATCCTCTAACTTGAACCTGATTTTGTCGAGATCCAGGTATATTACATAGCTGACAATGTTTTACTCGCCTTTCCATAATTTATCATTTTCCCTACCATCTTCGCACACTTTGCCAATGAAAATTGATTACGCTTTTATTAGCTTTGAAAATATTGGCATTAATGAGCGCAAAGTTGGACGACATCTCCCCTTAAAATGCATTAAACAAATATTTACGAGAGATTATATTACCATCCCCAGTGTTCATTCTAAATACTATCACACAATTACTGCCACATGTAGCAATATAAACAAATCTTCATCAAAACATTAGCTTTTCTCATAGTCACCCCACGTGCACCCCAGTCGCCTGAAGTAATCCATATTTCGATCCATCAACTAAATCTCCCTATTATCAAATTCGCAGAGGTCAATATTATGGCATCTGATTTTTCTTTTTCTTTTTTTTGTGTGTGTAGATCTTCATCTCAGAGAAATTGTTATTTACTTTAACTTTTTGAAGGAATTGTGCCCCACATTTCCATACTTGGTCGATTATTCAACTCATGTTCTCACAGATTCGCAAGTTCTCAGGCTTCCAGGTACACAAAAGTTCTGAAGAAGTTTTTGTTGTCGTCCATCCCCGCCACCTTCATGTTCTTCACAATGCACATTAATTTTGCCTTTATCAGTCACAACTCACCAGACACATCGAAAATATTGGCATTAAAAGGCGAAAAGGTCGAGGACATCTCCCATTAAAACAAATTGAACCAAGATTTACCGGAGATTATATTATGATGTTGCAGCATTCATTTTAAATACTATGAGGAGCAAAGGAAAGTTCTCATTACCTTATGGTTGCAGCTCGACAACATTTCTGTGGAGATACCCTGAATATTTTTGGGCGCGAGGACCGAATTTTCCAGTGTTCCATAGCTTATGACTACTACCCATTGTCTTCTGCCTAGAACAAAGTTATCTCGACATCTAGAATTGCACCAGCAGATTGTGTCCCCGAATATTTTTACTTTAAGGAGTTGGTCACGTGTTGCGCCGAGAACTACATTCTGAACCAGTGGATTATCCAGAAGGGAAACCATTCCCAAGTCTCCCTATCACCTCAAGTATTTCGAAAGATGTTAACACTTCTCGACCCAACACCTACTTTCAAGGGCGAGAATTGCAGACAATTCTTAAATAAGCATGGTAATGAATTGGACCTCTTGTCGAAGTTCTTACAGAACCTAGCGGTCGCTCCCTATTACATGGCCATATTACAGGTTAGTGCATTTAAAAAACTTTTTTGAAAAATTGCATGGCTTTTCACAAGGATAACGGGACAAGAAAGTGTAGCCAGAATCTCTCGGATGATTCTATATATTTTATATTTTACGGTCAAGAAACAATCCATCTTCCATTGGGGCAAGTTGATTTCCATTGAAATCTCTTCCCAGTTATTGCAATACACAAGGCAGAAGAAATTCTTTGTGTCATCTTATTTAATTTTTGTCATGGTGAATTGCTATCCATTCCCTGGACTATCTATGTGTAAGAAGTTGAATTGTGAATTTGACCTAGTAACATTCCCGTACCATATATTATGGAGACACGACACTTGCCAACATTTTTATAAAGTCTTTAATGATTTTGTTTCAGTTTTTAAAGCATTGATATTTGGAAAGTATTTTCCCTGGTTGTCTAGCCAACTGACCAACTTCTTGGATAGGAATGGCAAACTAGAAGAAATGGAGAACTATAATGTTATAAGGATTTTTAGTTCTAAACAAAATCCTTGCTTCCTTCCATGTCACATATCTGGTACAATGTTTTTTGTTGGAATAGCAAGGAAGTACATCTACTGGTTTCATTTTTCCCATGAAAAAAGAAAAAGTCAATTCATCTCTATGCCTTGGAAAGTTGAGGATTTCATGGTCAGGAACCACTTCAACACTTCTTTCACTGGCACTGTCCTAAATGAACTCAGTGCCAGTACCAATGATTCACACAAGCAGAAACGAAAAGGATCGGGTGAAAAAAGTGTCCAATCCTCGACTGCCATGCCCAAGACCACAGCATCTCGGAGCGATACTCCAATGGCCTACGCAAGTAACAAAGTCACACACACTTCTTTAGGTGGAGGAGATAAGAACCCTCCTTGCATAAAAATTGAAAGTTCTCACAAACTTCCCGTGAGCAAAAAGTGGAAAACAGTAATACAAGAACATGAGGGACTGAGGGGATAAATTGATATCCACGATCTCTCCCTCGAAGATATGGAACTAGAAATTGATATTGACAAAATGTTCCCCGACGACGACCAGCTAGAGAGCACTACTCCGCACAATCCTAGGATGGAAAAAAAATGCATAGATACATTGGACGAAGAAGAGTCTTTTGCATTTCAGAGCGTTGTTTTTGACAGCGAATCCAAAAAATTGATTATTGAAAAGAGAGATGTAAAGAATAAGAAATGGAAATCTCATTTAGAGATCAACCTACGCAACATGCGCCCTTCCCAGATCTCCCAGATACACCGAGCAATTGGAGACTCTCTAGACAACTCTATTAGCAGCCTTGAAACAGAAAACATCATGTTAAAGGAGCAAATCAAAGAATTGGAGGCAACTCTAATGCCTCTTCCACTATTTTCTACTCCTTTGGAAATGATCAGGCCCACCACACCTGTGGCAAAGTTAAAAGGATCAGCAAGCCTTCTCACATCGGCTTGAGCCTATGTGTAAAAAATATAAATAGAAGAATGGAATTAATAACAGACGCTTGGGAGATGTCAAAGAATATGGTCTCTTTTGGAACAAGAGTGCATTCTTTTCATGAGTATCTGCAAGAAGATCTCAAGGATGAGTAAGGTTTCTACCTCAATGCATTTTTACCATTTGGTGTTAAATTTACTGGTATGACGGAATTCAGAAGAAGGCAGGAGGATCTCCCTTCCCTGGATTGAATAGACCAGCTAAATGCATGCTGGAAAAAAAAGGTACAGAACCTGAATGCTATCATTCAAGCATGTAGCCAGGCCATATCTAGAAGAGACAAACTATTCAAGAAGCTAACTGAGATAGTTCTAGCTACCATCACCAATGAAGTCCAGGACCCAAAATTGATATTCAACTCATTTTTTTTAACCAAGCAAGCATTTGATGATCAATTTCATATCTATAAAAGACTGTCATTTGAAAATTTCTATGGCATTATTGAATATGGTGAAGATGGCGTGAAAACCTGGGTAGTTGGTTATGCGATTAAAAACCAAGATATTCAATAAGCATTGCACAACCTCTATATTGATCTAAGGGACTTGGAAAGTGAATTATTCAATATAAAAATCCGTCATGAAATCAACGTGGCGCCCATGAGGAGCTACATCGAAGAATGGTTCAAAAAGGTTGTCAACCAGATTACCAATGAAGTTCAAAGCTGAGGAAAGACATAAAAGGACATCAACAATAAAATGACAAGGCATCGGACACCATCATAGTAAGTTGATATTGATCACATTCTCCTGTCTGCATCCACTTACTCTAACAAAGCTTTAACCGAGGACTGACAATTTTCTCTTTCTTCTTGCCAGGTCATGTTGTTTTCCATCACCGACTTTCTTCTTTCTACAAACTTCATTCTTGTACATATTTTCTTTGTAGTCCACGCCAGTCCCAATCCCAGTCATTCTAGCAAACTCATTTTTATTTCACAGAATATGTATTGAACTATATATTTTTTTATAAATTCCAAGACAACTATTTTTGGGAAATATTCTCAAATGTATTTTGTGACCCAGCTTATTTGAATATAAATATTTGAGGTTGTTCTATGGTAATGTTCAATGTTTGGTGTTGTTATTTGAAATTTGTATTTCTTCTTAAAATTAACTGATTTCCCTGTACATGTTTATTTTCTATATTGTGCATATATTGTAGCTTCCTATATTTCAGAATATGCTTCGATATACAAAATGTTAAGTCATATTTTTTTTCTCTATTGTTTATACGTTTGAGCAAAAATTGTGAGCCCAAAACACCCTTCAAATTCAAACATGGTTTACAATTGGACCACAAATAATCTATTAAGATACATTAATATGAATACATTTTAAATAAATATAAACAAAATCCCTTTAAACTTGAACCTAACTTTCTTGGGCTCCTGGATTGTCCACGAGTTGACCGGTTAGTGGATTGTCAGATCCTCGTCTCCATCTATATCTTCACATCATGAGCCCGACCGACCACCGTCCCTTTCAACACTTAGCCAATTATCTCACCGCAGTGTCCCAATTTAGCGCTATCGAATTCTTATGCCACATGTTCTATGATATACATTTTTCACCCACCACTTCTGTGATATACATTTTGCACCCAACAATTTTGTGATACACATTTTGCACACACCACTTCCGTCATTCCGCCATTTTACACATTGTGGTCCAAACTTGCGTTATCTACAGTTCCACCATATACATCTTGCACCCAAAACTTCATTCGTCGACAATTCATCCACAAATTCGAACATGGTTTACATTTGGACCACAAATAATCTATTAAGATACATTAATATGAATACATTTTAAATAAATATAGACAAGATCTCTTTAAACTTGAACCTCACTTTCTCCAGATCTTGGATTGGTCGCGGGTTCCCAGGTTAGCTCATCTCCATCTATATCATCACATCATCAGCCCAACCAACTGTTGTCCCTTTCAACACTTAGCCAATTATCTCACCGTCGGGTCCCGATCCAACTTTATGGCGGAAACCTTCACTATACCCGGGTTCAAAAAAAATTCAACCATTTATCGCTCTCTTCAACTCCCGCCCATTCCAGTCCTTGCTAATGCACATTTATTATTCTTTTACTAGCAACAACTCAGCACACAGGTTCACTTATTGGCGTTAATAAGAAAAAAACGCATTCAACAGCGATTTACGGGAGTTCGACCGACCCCCGAGTTGGCGCTATTATAAATCTTGCACCCAAAACCTTTGTCATCTACAAGTCCGTGATATACATATTGCACCCAAAACTTTCGTGGTCTACAATTCGTCCACAAATTGGAACATGGTTTACATTTGGATCACAAATAATCTATTAAGATACATTAATATAAATACAATTTAAATAAATATAGACAAAATCTCTTCAAACTTAAACTTGAGTTCCTCGAACTCATGGATTGGTCCTATATCGTCACACCATGAGCCCGATCGACCGCAGTCCCTTTCAACACTTAGTCAATTATCTCACCACGGGGTCGCGACTTAGCGCTATCGAATTCTTATGCCCACTGTTTCGTGATATATATGTTGCACACAACACTTCCATGATATACATTTTGCACCCAACACTTCCGTCATTTACAATTCGACCCCAATTCACAAAAGTTTCAAACCATTTATCACTCTCTTCAATCCCCACCACATTCCCGCCCTTCCCAATGCAGATTCGTTATGGTTTTACTAGCGATAACTCAGCACACAGGTTACCCCCGCCACATTCCTGTCCTTCCCAATACACATTCATTATGTTTTTACTAGCGACAACTCAGCACACAGGTTTGCTTATTGGAATTAATAAGCAAGAAATGCATTCAACCGCAATTTATGGGAGTCTGACCCACCGCCATTGCTTTTCATACCTAGCCAATTCTATGGCCGCCAGTTGTCGGGTTGATGTAACCGAACTTTCCTTCCCTCTTTTTCGTGATATACATCTTGCACCCAAAACTTTGGTGATCTACAATTCCATAGTTAGCCAACTTTATAGCCACCGATCCCTGGGTTGGCGCTATTATAAATCTTATACCCAAAACTTCTGCCATCTACAATTCCGTGATGTACATCTTGCACCGAAAACTTCCATGCTCTACAATTCCTCCAGCTCGCAAGCTTCAGTCTACCTGGCTTCACAAATATTTCAAATCATTTATCACTGCCTTCCATCCCCACTACACAACACACATGTTCGAAAAAGATTGGCACTGCTTTGCTTAGTGACAACTCACCACACAAGTTCGAAAGGATTGGAAATGCACATTAATTATTAAATTACCATTCAATGTAATTTCAATATACCTTTTAATATTTACAATTTTCTTTGTCATTTCATTTCTAAAAAACAATTGAACATAACCTTTTTTTATTTTTTAAACATCTATTCTAATTACCATTTACTTACCATATTGTTAATTTCTATTTTTTTAACAATATTACTCAACTTTCCCCATTTTCCAAAAATCACCTTATAAGCTAATTGTTCTTATTAATACGTACCAAAGAAGGCACTATAGTAACTGGTACGGTTCGAAATGCTATTAGTTTACAAATTATATGCCAAGGTTTTTCAATTATATCTATTATTCGAAATTTTTCCAAAAACAACACATTTTCTTCATTTTCCTAATTTCCTTTACGGAATTTCCTATTGGTTTAGATCCTTTTGATTTGACGTTATTCCCCTCGTGTGTTGCAAATTTTATTAGTTATTTGTTAGAGTTTAAAATTATTTTCTAAAATAAATTATATCATTGGTGATTTTGGAGGAGGCACTGCAATCTACAGACTCTATAGTCTATGGTTGTAAGGGTGTTGTAGTCTAGGGTTAGGGTTACTACATTCTAGGGTCATTACATGAGATGCCTCCCATGGTCACATCTGTGCACTATGTGGAAGGTTGCATGAAGAATAGTCGGTATCTCGCATAGCCTTCATCCTCTAAGAAATCCAATAAATCCACCACCAGGCCTCCTTGCACGCCTGAGTTCACTCAAACATCTCATCAAGATCCTCTTCTGTGTAGAAGGTCGAAGAAGAAAAAATAGTCCAAGATTCTCCTTCGGGAACTCACGAGCTAAAACTGGAGTGAGTAATCAACACGTAAGTGCTTACAAACCTATTAGTTAGTAACAAATGCATGGGAAAATTGATTTAATTCTGTTTTAAACTAATTCTTCACAATTGGAATACTGAAAGTGGTTGTGAAGTAGGAAAAATAAGTGTGAGTGCATGCTCTGACATTGATTGTGCACAGACTACCTACTATTCAATGGGAATTCACGAGCTATTGAGTAATCAACCTGTAAGTTCTTATAAACCTATCAGTAACAAATGTATAGGAAAATAGACTTAATTTTGTTTTAAACTAATTCTTTACAATTGGAACACTGAACTTGAAAATCAAGAATGGGATTTTGAAGCGGTAGAGTTAGGACAAAGAACATGTATCAAGGCGACCATGGCGATAAGGCCATCAATAATGACTAGGACAACATACATCAATGACGAACATTACAACCAAAAGGCAATGACTCGAGATCATAATGTTGAGCTATAGTATCGGCTTTAGTTTTGTTCCCTAGTAATTTACTGAAGCCCGGGTCGGGTAGTTCCACTTTAACATCAAAGAAAGCTGCGTAGTTCCTCTTTAACACCAAGAAATCCTATGATTGATAAATAAAAATGGAAACGACGTTGCTACTAAAGAGAAAGACCTGCATCACCTCATTTAAACATCCACAATGGTAAGCCCCTTGTAAAAACCATAAATATTTCAGTGACGAGTAATGATTATACTAAATTTTCACCACGTTATATATGTGAATATATAACATTTTCAAAATTTCCATAATACGGATGTTGTTTGACCTCAAATAAAATATTCTAGTCATATTTAATCTTGTCCATAGAAAATGTATTAAGAACTAAAAACCTATTAAATCTGCCCATTGTCAATAGGTATACGCCTAATCAAAATAAAAATATATATATATTAAAAAATAGATAAAAATATTCAATCTCTGTCGATATTCATAACATTGTCACGTGTCAAGCCAACTGAACCACCTTTTCAAATGCGCTAAACTTCATCCACCTGCTTGTTAGCATGATTTAGGGTTGTCGCTGCCTCTTGGACGTGCCCACCAGGTCAAGGGTTCGATTTGAGGAGCACATCAATTAGCCCATTATCCAAGTCAATTACAAGGGTGAGAGGAAGAAGTTTGCAACCCAGGAAATCTCTTCGATAGTATTAGTGAAAATGAAGATGAAATCCCAAGCATACCTGAACTCTGATGTGAAGAGTGTCGTCATCACTGTACGGGGCTATTTTATCAATTCTCAGATAAAGTCTACTAGAGACGCGGGTACCATTGTCTGTCTTAACGCCATGAAAATTATTAATGAACCCACTGCTATCAGAGATCCGAGATCACAATCAAGGCCATGGACGTCTTGGACAAAAATAAGATGGCATTGGCCTTAAAAGACATGGCGAGCACTAGGGACATGCAAAGGGTGTTGGGACTAGCTGGCTTAGGGGCGTAAGGTCCTCTGCAAGTGGTTCGACATGGTGGACGAGCCCATGAATGTGCATGAGGAAAAGTCGGCATTGGCGCCAAGGTTGACACCAGGGAAGGTGTGGGATTCTTGACTTTATACGAAACAACCCACAATTCTAGCCTCCATGTACAATGTTGTAGGATAACCCTTAAATATTGCATCCAATGCTTCAGGATTTGAGAAAACATAATCCTTAATTGATGTGGCTTATTCAAGATCACCGGGATGATTTTTGTACAACAAGCCAAAAATCATTCAAAATCTACATTTTAGCTATCTATAAAGTTTAGCAAGTCTGAGTAAGTTACCATTACAAAAGGAATCAGTTACCATTACAAAAGGAATCTATTTTCAGTGACAAATGAATTTAGTCAATTTATGCTTGGAAAATTCAGTGCAAAGAGAAATATTACAATTATATACATTATACATTTTCATTACTGAGAGTGTTAAAAAATAGTCTTAAAAGTACAAAAGCTAAAATCATTGGAATTACAGTAAACTCGAGGTTTGTCGTGCATAGTTCAGGCTCTCAACCTTTCCCATTAGGACCCAATGCTGCCTATAGTCGAGAAAACTTGATCCTTTATATGGGATGATAACCGGTATCCTAATATCACCTTCAAGAGCGACTTAACAAAACCCACCTACATTTGGTAAAAAAATCGATTAGCCCAGGGGTAAAATAACTGCGAGTCTGTGTGTGGATCAAGTTTATTGAAAAGGGCCTATCCTATCTTAAAAATCTAGTTAGAAAGAGCAAACTGTAAAATGTTCAGGCCAACAACGGCTTTGAGGTTCAAACTCTTTTAGAAATATCAAACTGGAAAATGTTCAGGCCAACAACGGCTTTGAGGTCCAAACTCTCTGCTTTGGTAATAGGCCATACAATGTCTTAAGATGATAACTCAGGATATGAAAATGGAGAGTACAATGTCTTAAAATGATATCTCAATGATATCTCACGATGTGAAAATGGAGAGGAAAACTGGTTGCTTATAGTGACTGTGACTATCACTAGTTCCTTAACCAACCTCTTGGTTTCAGATAGTTTACTTGGCTTTGTTGAGCTCATAGAATTAGAAAGAACACAGTATATTCTTCCTCTAGCAAAGGCCAACGCCATTAATACCTCTAGAAAAACAACGCCATTAAGACCTCTAACAAAACGCCAATGCCAACACCATACACGGTATATTTTGCCAATGCCATACACAGTATCGTCTTCCTCTAGAAAAGGCTGATGCCATGAGGAATCTAGTGCAAGATACTCGTGAAGAATCCAGTGCAAGATCCACTGCAAGACGAGGGATCAATATAGAGGGACTAAGAGCACTGGGTTAATTATAGAGTGACCAAAGAGTAGTGGGTTAATTCATATGCATGGTGGTCTGTATACCATTTCTGCAATATAGAACACAATCGTGTCAACCACCTCACCAATGGATATGTAAATAGCCACCAGGAGTCGTCAACCACCTCAACAGTGCTCATGCAAATAGCCACGAAGAGCCATCGACTGCAATGAAGATGATCATTCCAGCTTTCAAAAATGGCCACGAGGAGCCATCCACTGATCATTCCATCTTTCAAAAATATCGACTGCAGTGAAGTTGCAATGTCAGAACCATGTCATACCCTACTAAATTAACCACTTTGAAATCTATTTTTTTTAAATCATTTTTAAAATAGGACAATTGGGAAAAGAAAAGCACATATACTAGGGGATTTAAGTCCCATCACCTAGCATTTAACTAATTGGAAATTTACTTTTTTAATATTTTTTTCTTTTAGAAAATATAAGAAAAAGGTTAAAAAGGCAAAATTAATAAGTTTTTTGAAAAAACAAAAAAGCAGGGAACTGGGTAAAAAAAAAACCTAAAAATATAGTAAAATGCACCAAATAATATACTAAAACGTACCACATAATAGAGAGTCAACAACAGTTGACTTCATGAGTCCCTAGCCAAGGCAGGGACTAATAAGAGGTTACCTTCCAATATTTGGAAAGTAAATCTATTTTTGGTGTTACAACCCATCATGGATAAGCTTCAATCTAAAATCTTTCAATCATGTTTGAGTAATTTATACATTTTCAAAATGAGTGTCTTCAATTTTAATTAAATTTTAAGTAGTGCCAAGTCATCAAAACCAGTGATAAATCTCTGTGTATTTCTCCATGTGATAAATCTATGTGTATTTTTCCATGGCATGCATCAACAACGGTGTAGTTAATATCCATTCAAAGTTTGAGAATATCAAGATATGTTATTTAAAATAATTAAAATTTCATATAAAAGTTTAAAAAAATCATTTTCCATTGACTAAGATGATGAACCAACGAGGATTCAAAATCTAAATCTCCATTCAAAGTTTGAGAATATCAATATATGTTATTTAAAATAATTAAAATTTCATATAAAAGTTAAAAAAAATCATTTTCCATTGACTTAAATGATGAACCAACGAGGATTCAAAATCTAAATCTCCATTGACTAAGATGTTTTTCATTATAGAGTGAATTTGGAGCATAGAAAATATATTATAAAATTTTCATTAAATTTGGATGATGTATTTATCCTTAATTTTATCATATTTTTTGTGTTTATTTTGCACTCCATATTAAAAAATATTAATAATAATAATCTATTTTTAAGGTCACGGTTAAGTATACATACCCTATCCCCTTTGGATTTGAGCTTATGACCTCTTATGAGAAAACACATGTTCTTAACCATTAGGCCCATTAAACCCACTGAACAAAATGTCACTTATTCACAAATAATGTCACTTGAAGCATTTCCTCCAATCATACAATTTTTTAAGTGGGATATCATGTCATGTACTAATTGTTTAAGAACTTTTTGCAGGCTTAGTACATGAATTCATGATCATATATTAATACTTCCCACCTTAGTTACTCACTGACTCATCTCTCAAGGTAGACACTACCCTTCATGATACGATCCCATGGGTTACAACACTCAAAAACATGTATGTAGTTAGACATTAATTCTCATTTTCAAGGTTATTTTGTGATTATTATATTGTCATCATTATTTCATTTAATTTTATAATCCATACAATATCTACAAATATATTACATATTTAATTTTATAATATCTACAAATATCTTACATATTAACATATTAAAAGTGGTTTATTTTGTTGGAAACATGCCAACCAATTTTCTCATGTGGTCACATGCACATGCATGCACCTATGTTAATGTGCATGCATGCAATCTATTTATGAACTTCTCGTGTAACTATGTGATCTATTCATGATCAGTTTGTGTAACTGAGTGATAGATGTTATATATGCAATCATACCCATAGAGTTGTGAGTACAATGTGAGTGCAAGTGTGTGAGGAGAGGATGATTGTATGCCTATGAAGGCTATTGTAATTATCCCTTGAATAATAAGAATACCGATAATCATTTCTCGTGGTTTTTTCCCTCATTGGGTTTCCACATAAATCATTGTGTCAAGTGTGTGATTGATGTGCTTGGTTTAATGCGTGTTTGATCTTGCTTATTTTATGCTCTGTTATATGATATGTTTTGCTTTTGTTTCCTAACAAGTGGTATCAGTGCTTAGAGTTGAAGGAGCGGAGAGAGAAGGAGAAGAGAATATGGTCGCTACATCGAAGAGACTGGTTTATTAGAAGCTGTGATTTTATTTTGGATGGTTGTTTCTGCTAATGGAGAAAGTGCAGAGTTCCAAGTTTGAGGTGGAAAATTTCAGTGGTAAGAACATATTTTCACTATGGAAGCTCAAGATACAAGATCTTCTTGTGCAACAAGGATTGCAAAGTTCCTTGGCTGGAAAGTCAAAGAAACCAGAAAGCATGACAGACGAGGACTGGGAGGATCTGGATGCAAGAGCCCTCAGTTCTATTCATTTGTGTCTGGAAGATGAGGTGTTGTTTAACATCGTTGAAGAGACGAAAACAACAGGTTTGTGGACCAAACTGGAGAGTTTGTATATGACAAGGAACTTTTCAAACAAAATCTTCTTGAAAAGGCAGTTGTACAGCTTGTGGATGAAAGAAGCTACGAAAATTACTGATCACTTGAATGTCTTCAATACTCTGATTTGTCAATTAACTAATATGGAAGTAAAGTTTGAAGATGAGGACAAGGAGGTTACGCTATTGTGTTTGTTTCCTGAGTCTTGGGATCATCTGGTCACAACTATGTGGTTTAACACAACAGATTCCATTGATTATGAAACTATTATGGGAGCTTTGTTGTCTGAGAAGATAAGGAAACGATTCAGTAAAGAAACCTCAACAGCAGAAGAAATGGTGCTCAAAGGTTGATCTATAGAAGGAGGGAAATATCAGAAAGGTACAACCAGGTCTAAGTCAAAAGACAGTAAGGGTAAGGAAAAATGTTGGTTTTGTGGAAAATCTGGGCATCTCAAGAAGGATTGTTGGAAAAGACAACAAGCATCCAAAGAGGACTCCACAAAAGAAGCAAATTCAGCTACAGGTATGGTTGATGAAGTTTTGCCTGTCTGATGTGTCTCTCCACCTATGTTCGCATAGAAGGTGCAGAGCAGTGATGGTTGAGTAACCGTGAAATAATAATAAATAAATAAAAATGTATTTACTTTGGAGTTGTATAAATTATTGATTGCATGTAAATGGGCATATGTCTGTAAGACCTGGATAGGCATGCGTACCGCTAGTTTATCAGGTCACCTATGAAAAGTCTAGACATATATTTAGGTATATTGAATATGTGGGGGGGAATGTATGTTGGTTTAACCTTGACTCGGTGAAAGAGTTAATGAGTTAAATCTGTTTTTAGGTCAAAGAAGGTGGTTTTTCCGGGTCCATGTGTTTTGGGTATCCTGTGGTATTGTGTCCATGGATTGCATGTAATGAAGCCTATAAAAGGCTTGGTGAACTCCATTGTAAATGGTCCTGGAGGTAAGCAATGAAGGCTTACTTGGTCGGTTTGGTCGTATTTGGTCAAAGTTGTTCGAATGCAAAGTTTGAGGTGGAGCAGTGTGTCCAGTTTAGAAAGGTGGGTTTGTAGAAAGGTTGATGTGTTGGCAGGTCAATCGAGTGTTTGAGAATATATGATGAAGGTAAGTTCATATACATGGAACTTGGAAAGTATTGCAAGGAAGTTGGGATAGAATAGGCATGCTCAGTAATGCCAAGTTGCAGCAATAGTTGTGGACAGAAGTGGTTGTGCTATCTGGTAACTCGATCACCATCGGTTGCAAAAGACAGGAAGATTCAGGAAGAGATATGAATAGGTCATCTGGTAATTAATCAAATGTGAAATTATTCGGTTGTGATGCTTATGGTTTTTTATCACCTTTCTAAGTAGGACCCAGATCAAACAAGTAGATCTTTGATATGGTGATGATGTTAAGGGGTGCATACTGTGGGATCCTACTACCCACAGAATCACCATGGATAGAGATGTAGTGTTTGATAAATCTCCTTTTATAAAATCAAACATAGTAAAATATGAAATGTTCAAAGCATGGTTGGTAGCAGAAAGGTATTTGGAAGGTATTGATTTCCATTAAAGTTTCTCACCGGTTGTTAAAATCTTGTTTCTATCCATGTTGTGTTAGCATTGGTTGTGATAGTACATCTAGATGTTAAAATTGTTTTACATGGAGTTTTTTTTATAAGGGGATGTATATGGAACAACTAGAACGGTTAGTTCAAAATCGCAACAAAAGATTTGTTTTCAAACTCAAAAATCATTGTATGGCCTGAAGCATGCTAGGAAAATGGTACAAGATGTTTGATTCCTTCATGGTGAGCCAAATTTTACAAGAAGTGAGTATAACCATTTTTTTTATGGTATATTCATTATCTTGGTATTATATGTCATGCTTATTGCAAGCACAAGCATGGTTGAGATCAACAGGTTGGATCAGTTGGTTAGGATGTTTGTTATGAAGGATCTAGGAGCATCAAAATAAATATTGGGCATGGAAATACACAGAGACAGGAAATATGGTAAGCTTGGTTATCACAGTAGAAATATGTAGTGAAGATACTCAGGAAATTCAATATGAAAAATGTGAAACTGGTAAAATCCCTTTGGCTTTCCATTGTAAATTATCTTCAGGTTTATGTCCTAATTGATGAAGAAGAAAAGGGTTATATGTCTTGAGTATTATATGCTAGTAGGAATTGTAATGATTGCGATGGAGAAATGGTCAGCATTTTACATGCAGTTGGTGGTGTCAGTAGACACATGGCAAAACCAGGTCAAGAGCATGGAAATGGGTGCTTCAAATACAGAAGCACAAGTATCACCTACGGTGGTTGCAGTGATTTGGTATGTGGTTATGATTCATGAGATTTGGATAAGTGCATCGGTTTATTAGACAGGTTATTGATGGAGACAGAATGGTCCATACTGGAGTGAATCGTGCAGGCATGTTCACGTAATGGTATTGTTAGAGAAGTTGTGGAGTTGTGATGGTGTTTGGCTTCTCTTGCAGGAAAGGTGATGGATGAATTAATTAAAGGCATGATATATCAGGTAAATTGTTGTCAAGGTGGAGATTGTTGGAAACATGCCAACGGATTTCCTCATGTAGTCACTTGCACATTTACATGCACATGCATGCAGCAATGTTAATGTGCATGCATGCAATCTATTTATGAACTGCTCCTGTAACTATGCGATCTATTCATGATCAGTTTATGTAACTGAGTGATAGATGTTATATATGCAAGCATACCCATAGAGGTGTGAGTGCAAGCATGTGAAAGGAGGCAAAGTGTGTGAGGAGAGGATGAGTGTATGCCTGTGAAGGTTATTGTAATTCTCCCTTGAATAATAAGAATACCAATAATCATTGCCCGTGGTTTTTTCCCTCATTGGGTTTCCACATAAATCAATGTGTTAAGTGTTTGATTGATGTACTTGGTTTAATGCGTGTTTGATCTTTCTTATTGTATGCTCTGTTATATGCTATGTTTTTCTTCCGCTGCCTAACGTATTTTACTAGGCACGATGTGCTTTCTTTCAAAGGCTAAATTTATCACAAGTGTTTTGTTTGGTTAAGTTATTATGATAAGAAGTATTTTTTGTTAAGTCTAGAGGATTAGTTTAAGTGGTCATGACCCAGATTTGAGATCTCTCTTTAGAGTTGGAGAGATCATAAATTTAACTTACTTGATCCCCTCAAGATTCAAGGGTTTACCTCATTTACCATCCATAAATCATAAAAAAAAAATTATTTAAAGTATATTTTATAAAATTTTCCTTAAAAAAGATATTATTTTATCAAAATCACCTAAAACTTATATCTAATTTCAACTATGTATTTTTACATCTATAATAATAAAAAAAAAAAAATAATAATAATAAATAAATAAATAAATAAATAATAATAAATTAATAAATAACGTGTAAAACACTATTTTCTTTACTAAACAACATCATCACTAACATAACATTACTATTGTATAAATAACATTATAAATCACTAACATAACATTACTATTATATAAATAACATTATAAATACTTAAGTATTCTTTTGAAATATTATGTTTAACCTCAAAAAAAAAATATTACAATTAAATTGAAGAAATGTAACACCATAAACAAATTAAATAACCTTAAAAACAAATAAATTTTTAAACTTAATTTTCATAATAAAGGGTCCTCTTCTATGCAAACTTATAGAAACTTGCACTTGATATAAATCAAGTAGCTTAAGAGAACCAAAAAACTTTAATAAATTCTTTAACATAATAACACCTTCACAACGCATAACAAATAATTAATTATTTAAAAAATATAATACAAGTATCATTGTTCTCTCCATAATTCCATGACCAATTATCCATTTTAGAGTACATATCTTAAGATTTCCTTTGTTTCATGGTTTTATTTATTTTGATTTTAGTTCAATAATACATGTACAAAGAACTTTTCTTTTTTTCTTTACTTCTTTATGTTTAATGATTTTAATATCATTAATAATAATGATTTTAATTATTTTAATATCATTAATAATAATCATTTTTAATTATTTTAATATCATTAATAATAATGATTTTGTAGATATGATTATGAAAACCAAAGTTATGTTACATTAATAGAATATTAATAGAATTAGGTTACATTAATGATTTTAATATCATTAAAATCATTATAATGATATGTTTAATGATTTTAATATCATTAATAATAATATTTTTTAATTATTTTAATATTATTAATAATAATGATTTTTGTAAATATGATTATGGAAACCAGAGTTATGTGTCTTATCCCTGCACCAAAAAATAATAAAAAAATATTAATAAATTTAGGTTACAATTGCATTTATAAATATAAAAAATACAATGTCATAAGGTTGAAAAATCAAATTAGATATTAAATGAAAAAATAATAAAAAAATGTTAATAGATTTAGGTTACAAGTGCATTTATAAATATAAAAATTACAATGTCATAAGGTTGAAAAAACAAATTAGATATTAAATGGAGATTTTGTATGCATTGTTTATTAAGTAAACAAGTGTAAAAACATAAGTTCAAATATGTCTATAGACAAATTTAACAAAAAAAAATATTATGATTTCATCATATACAATGGAGTTATTTTACAATACTCACATTTCCATTGAATATTGTTGTAGAGAACTCAAGGGACTAAAAAATATCAAAAGTTTTGGGCATTAGTTTGTTTTGATTTCATAAAAAAAAAACTAATATATTTTGGTTTTATGATTTTATACATTTCATATAGAATGGCATATGTTTCTTTAGATGTTTTGATTTTATAAAAAAATCAATATGTTTTGGTTTCATGATTTTATATATTCCATATACAATGATATATGTTTCTTTAGAATGGTATATGTTCCTTAAAGAAATATATGTCATTTTATATGGAACATTAGTTGAGTTGAAAAGACAAATCTTTGTATTGGAGGTAAATTGCATTATGCTTTAAATTATGGTTATAAATTTATCCAAAGGGGATTAGTCAGTGGAAACAAATTAGGTGAAGTTCATCAACTCTCTCTATGGAGCTCTAAAAGAAGTCCATCAACTCTCTCTATGGAGCTCTAAAAGAAGTCCATCAACTCTCTTTATGGAGCTATAAAACAATATGAAATTGTTCATTAGCTACCGAAGAAAGCAAAAATTTTCAAAGTGGATATTGACTCAACTACAGAAGCTCAAGTTGAGGCAGTGAGCAGACACTCTTTCTGTTAGTTTTATATGTTTTTCATAGTTTGTTATTTAAGCATATACTATAGAATCTATACATACAAGTTCTTATGGAAACAGTTGTATGTAGCCATCTATGGTTGTAGATATAGTTTACTTGATAGTTACTTTTTTATTTATGATGTTCGATTGATTAAAACGGACAATATTGTACTTTTTGTTGTGAGCTTGGCTACAACTTTTTTCTTAATATTAAAATCCTCAAATTATGATTAAAAAATAATAATAATACCATAGGTTAATATTAATATGAGCTATTATATTCTTTATTTTTTTATTATTATTTTTAATAGTATTCCTAATATTTTTTCCGAAGAAAAAAGCGTAAATTTTATTTCATCCGTTGGAGAAAATAAATTTACATTATGCAGATACATGTCCAGCATGTATGAGTTCAAGATAGAAAAAAACTAAGCAAAATACTAACGTCTTTGCCAATACAAAAAGAGGAGACATCCTCGGTAGCTATCATAATGAACAGAAAAACAACAAAACTGCCCATTTGTGATACAAAAGTCTACTACTAATAACATCAAACCGCAACCTCTATAGACATGTAGAGAAACCAGTCCCCATTGAAAGAACAAAAAATAACATGTTGAATAAGGACTAAAGCCTCTCATGGAGATCTTCCAAGAGCAGTAAAAAACAAGAGACATCCACCCCCTGTGATCCAGTAACAGCAAACCAAAATTACCCCCTAACCTCTCATGTAGGTAGAATAATATATTTTCCATGTAATAAAGGTCGATACTAGTTAATAAGGCCTATTTAATAAATATGAACAAGTCAATGTAAGAAGACCTAATAGAAGCGTCCACTTCTAGAAAGATCTTCCTCTAGAATGTTCTTTAGAATATAGAATTAGTATAAATAAGAGTAGAAGGTATGAGAGGAGCTTGTCTAGAGAATTATTGTAATAGATCTCTGCTATGTTAAAGGTTTCCCCCTCGAAGAGGCAAGTTGACATTGTTTCCTATCAATAAAGGTATTATTTTGGTGTTGTGGATCCATCTATTTTGTTGTTTTGTTGTTATTCTCTGTAGTATTTCTATTTTCTATTGTTGATCCAATGATTATTCACTGCAATATTTCTTCTTATGCTATTATAATAGATATGGTACCTAACAAATGGTATCAGAGCACTTTTCTTGTCAGGAATAGTGGGTACATATTTTTTCATAGTAGAGACGTATTCTGACACCTTTAAGCTACAGAGATATGTCATTCAACGCATAAGTTTGCGGTCAAGGAAGCATACACACATGAACTACAAGTGGTAATTAAGCGCACATTGTTGGCCACCCTTGTAACCCATGTTGGTACCCCTTCAAGTGGTAGTGCATCAGACAAAACATGTATATGGATTGGCCTAGATATCATGAATCCCTCCATATATAAACTGATCAATCGCCTAATTGTTATAGTGCCACCGAGAAAAACACTTGAGAAGATACTCTCTAGTACCTGGGTAATCGGGTAGTACCACTAAGGGTACGGTATAGCCTCCTTAGTTGGTTCCCTGGGATATTGGGCCAAGTACTACTATTCAACCCTGCATGTATATCAGAGAGCTGTAGCACATGGAAATCCCTTGTCTGTAGAAACCATGAAAAACCCTAAACCTGGGACACAAACAAAATAGAAAGGGAACTGACAAGATTTCTCTTATTCCGCATTGGGGCCTTTCAACACTATTTTTTTCTTATTAATAATTTTGGCATTCCACCACTGCAGTATTATTCATATTGGACTATAACTCCATAGGAATTTAAAAAAAAGTATGGGTCCTACCCTCCCCATTATTTGAGACCTGTCCCATTAGATACTTCCTTTCGCCTCGATCACAATGGTACCTATCATTTTCAACCCTTTTTTTTCCCATGGACCTGACCCCTTCCCAACACCCTTATTTGACACCTATCTCATTGCATTCCTCTTTTCACACTGAACACAATCATATATATTATTTTTCACTCTATTTTTTGTGGACCCACTTCCCCTCCTATGTACCCCTGATTCACCCATGGCCAACACTCACAACCAATAATTCCTTAACCTGGAATATGAATCCAAACAAAACAAGGCAGACATCCAAATATTGACCTCTAAACTTACTTCAACCAATACCTATTGGAAACCTTCGAGGCTAAAGTTGCAGGCGACTTGGTCGATGTTAAGGGTGAATTGGCCTCCCTCACCTAGTGGTTGAAACGGTCCCATGCCTTTCCATTCCTTGAAAAACCTTCCCACTTTGAAGGTGAGAACTCTTCCTATAATATGTCCTTTCACTCCATCTCCCTTCCTCGTGACCCATGTCTTCCACGAGTTGAGGTGAAAAAAATTGATGGATTAGATCCCACAGGTTGGGTCACTCAAATGGAACATTATTTCTCCTTGCATGGAATTACTGATGTTCTGGAAAAAATTTGTTATGGTGTCCTCTATTTGGATTTGAATTGCTCACAATGGTGGAAATGGCGTAGAAAGACATGCCATGTGTATGTTTCTTGGACACCGTTTGTGGCAAAGATATATGAATGCTTTGACACTGACACCCACTATCTCAGTCATTTGACCAAGTTGAAGCAATCTGGCACAGTGGAAGCCTTTATATTTTCCTTTGAACACTTGGATTTCAAAACGGAGGGCATGTCTGATGCCGTCTTTTGGAAATTTTTTATCGGTGGCCTCAAAGATGAAATTCAAGCCTAGGTCCTCATGACTCGCCCTCAAACTTGTTTGGAAGCTACTCAACATGCTAAGGAAGCCCACCAAATTGGCTATGCTCAGACCCACAAACCTTCCTTTATCCCTCGCACTCGACCCACCAACCCCGCCCATCCTCCTACTCCCCTCAAGATCCAAAAATTAACTCGAGCTGAAATGGAGAAATGTCAACTCAAGGGCCTTTGTTATAATTGTGATGACAAATATTTCTTGGGGCACAAGTTTAAGGAACAAAAGTTGTTTATGGAAATCTCTGAGGATGTTTCTGAAGAAGAGATCGAGACCCCCCCTGTGATAGAATTACCTGAGCCAACTGATATTACTCTACCCGCTGACCCACTAGAAGTAGAACCGGCCATTTCATTGAATTCTCTCACTGGCTTCTCTACTTCCCAAACCCTCAAGCTCATTGGCTACATTAAGAATCGAAAGGTCATAATCTTAATTGACAGTGGCAGCACACATAATTTTCTTCAGCGTCATATTTCTAAAGAAACCCATTGATATATCCATGTAGTCAACAAATTTCAAATCATGATTGCCAATGGAGGTTTCATGAAATGTGGGGAGCGTCGTGAAAATGTGTGTCTCCAAATTGAACAGCACAACCTGAAATCTCATACGTTTTCTATTGACATGGGTGGTTGTGATATTGTGCTCAGTGCGGAATGGTTACGCACTCTTGGTCCCATCCTCATGGATTTTAAGGAATTAACCATGCAATTCCAATAGGCATGACAACAATATAAGTTCGAAGGAATCACTGCAAGTTCACCTGAGATCATCAGTTTCCCAACTCCATTCTATTCAAGAAATTGAGACACCATCGGTGCATCTTGACCTCAAATGTATCATCTCCAAACACCAAGCTATTTTTTCCACCCCCCAGGGACTTCCTCCTTCTCGTGGTGTTCATGATCATTCCATTCCTCTCATCCTTGATAGTATTCCTCCCAATGTTCTCCCTTATCGTCATCTCTTTTCCAAAAAGAATGAAATTGAGAAAAAAATGTTCAAGAATTTCTAGCCACATGTGTTATCCACCCTAGTACCAGCCCCTATTCTTCTCCTGTGGTCATGGTACTCAATAAAGAAGGTACTTGGAGCATGTGTCAAGACTTTTGCACCCTCAATAAACTCACCATCAAAGAAAAATTTTGCATTCATGTCATTGATGATCTCTTGGATGAATTAAGTGGTGCTCAGTACTTTACTAAACTTGATCTTCATTCTCGCTACCACTAGATACGTATGCAATAGGAAGACATTCTTAAGACTGCTTTTCGCACTCATGAGGGTCACTATGATTTCTTGGTCATTCCCTTTGGCCTATGTAGTGCTCCCTCCACTTTCGAAAGTCTCATGAACCATGTTTTCCATCCTTTTCTCCGTCATTTTGTCCTAGTTTTATTTGATGATATTCTCATCTATATTAAAACTTGGATAGAACATATTACCCATGTGGATAGAACATCTTAAACATTTATATTTCTCAAGAAATATAAATGTGTCTTTGGAGCTTCGGAAGTGCAGTACTTGAGTCATATTGTCGGCAAGGATGGTGTAAGGGTCAATCGTAAGAAAATTGAAGCTATTCAGAATCAGCTGCACCCCAAAACTCTCAAGATCCTGCGTGGTTTTCTGGGTTTAACAGGATATTATCACAAATTTGTTAAGAATTATGGAAAAATTGCAACGCCACTTACTGCTCTCCTTAAAAATAATGCTTTCACTTGGACTCCAACAATTGATCAATCATTCCGAGCATTGAAAGAATCCATGTGCACAACTCTTTTCTTGGCCCTTATTGACTTCAAAAATACTTGTTTCCTCGAATGTGATGCCTCCGAGAAAGGAATTGGATCAGTACTCATGCAAGAGGGCGGTCCTTTGGCCTTCACTAGAAAACAAATCTCGGAGCGACATCCTTGCCAATCAATCTGTGAAAATGAAATGTTGGTTATTCTGCATGTTGTGGATCTTCAACATCCTTATATATTGGGGAAATGATTCCAAATTAAAACAAACCATCAGAGCCTCAAGTATTTCATAGAACAAAGGATTTCATCCGAGGAGCAACAAAAATGGGTGACCAATCTATTTGGCTATGATTATGAGATCATTTATAAGAAGGGAAAATAAAATGTAGTGGTTGATTCTTTGTGATCCGGATCTCGAGGACTGAGATCTAGATGGCTTGAATGTTGAGAGAGGAGGATCTTATACGTGCCAATCTTGCATGAAAAGAATCATGGACAAAAAAAACATGTAAATGAAGTACTTGGGAGGTGAGGCTCAGAGAAAAGCCTCACCTATAAAACAAATTACTAGTAAATCACTCAGAGCTAATTAATCTCACAATGAACAATAGAAAGTATGAGAGAAGTCAAAATGAGTAACTTGATATTATGAAAAGGTTTGCTAGGCCTTTATATGTCATTACAAAATGATCCATTGGACAAAGTCAAAAAGAGCTCATTAAACGAGTCTCTATTATTAGTATAATAGATCTAACTACCTAGATAACTAAGTAATGAAAAATAAAACCCAATACAATAATGTAAAGAGCTCATTAAATGGGTCTATATTATTATAATAATAGATCTAACTACCTAACTAACTAAGTAGTGGAAAATAAAACCCAATACAACAATGGAGAGGTGGGACTCTCTTTGACCCATATGTGCAACATGTTGGCCAAATTAATTAATGAGGAGGTGAGCATCTACATGGTCAATCTATTAGCTTTATAGCTTTATGAATTTTTTCATCCGAATTTAGACCATATACCCCCTAAAATTCGGATCACTCTGTCCCGAAAGTACGAAGAAGAAGGATCCCTTTTTTCCCTCTCCTTTATTGTACTAGATTGGCTCCAAGTTATTCACCAGCAATGGTTGCAATACCCCAAAATTTCTCGACTAATCCAACAATTTCAACACAATTCTCTAGTTTCTCCAACGTACTCTTGGCACAATTAAGATCTCCACTACAAAGGTCATATGTATTTAAGCCACCAGTCACTTAAATCCACAGTGCTTTCTG
>ML794400.1:391004-412383 GCA_009831015.1 Picea engelmannii
TATGGAGCTATAAAACAATATGAAATTGTTCATTAGCTACCGAAGAAAGCAAAAATTTTCAAAGTGGATATTGACTCAACTACAGAAGCTCAAGTTGAGGCAGTGAGCAGACACTCTTTCTGTTAGTTTTATATGTTTTTCATAGTTTGTTATTTAAGCATATACTATAGAATCTATACATACAAGTTCTTATGGAAACAGTTGTATGTAGCCATCTATGGTTGTAGATATAGTTTACTTGATAGTTACTTTTTTATTTATGATGTTCGATTGATTAAAACGGACAATATTGTACTTTTTGTTGTGAGCTTGGCTACAACTTTTTTCTTAATATTAAAATCCTCAAATTATGATTAAAAAATAATAATAATACCATAGGTTAATATTAATATGAGCTATTATATTCTTTATTTTTTTATTATTATTTTTAATAGTATTCCTAATATTTTTTCCGAAGAAAAAAGCGTAAATTTTATTTCATCCGTTGGAGAAAATAAATTTACATTATGCAGATACATGTCCAGCATGTATGAGTTCAAGATAGAAAAAAACTAAGCAAAATACTAACGTCTTTGCCAATACAAAAAGAGGAGACATCCTCGGTAGCTATCATAATGAACAGAAAAACAACAAAACTGCCCATTTGTGATACAAAAGTCTACTACTAATAACATCAAACCGCAACCTCTATAGACATGTAGAGAAACCAGTCCCCATTGAAAGAACAAAAAATAACATGTTGAATAAGGACTAAAGCCTCTCATGGAGATCTTCCAAGAGCAGTAAAAAACAAGAGACATCCACCCCCTGTGATCCAGTAACAGCAAACCAAAATTACCCCCTAACCTCTCATGTAGGTAGAATAATATATTTTCCATGTAATAAAGGTCGATACTAGTTAATAAGGCCTATTTAATAAATATGAACAAGTCAATGTAAGAAGACCTAATAGAAGCGTCCACTTCTAGAAAGATCTTCCTCTAGAATGTTCTTTAGAATATAGAATTAGTATAAATAAGAGTAGAAGGTATGAGAGGAGCTTGTCTAGAGAATTATTGTAATAGATCTCTGCTATGTTAAAGGTTTCCCCCTCGAAGAGGCAAGTTGACATTGTTTCCTATCAATAAAGGTATTATTTTGGTGTTGTGGATCCATCTATTTTGTTGTTTTGTTGTTATTCTCTGTAGTATTTCTATTTTCTATTGTTGATCCAATGATTATTCACTGCAATATTTCTTCTTATGCTATTATAATAGATATGGTACCTAACAAATGGTATCAGAGCACTTTTCTTGTCAGGAATAGTGGGTACATATTTTTTCATAGTAGAGACGTATTCTGACACCTTTAAGCTACAGAGATATGTCATTCAACGCATAAGTTTGCGGTCAAGGAAGCATACACACATGAACTACAAGTGGTAATTAAGCGCACATTGTTGGCCACCCTTGTAACCCATGTTGGTACCCCTTCAAGTGGTAGTGCATCAGACAAAACATGTATATGGATTGGCCTAGATATCATGAATCCCTCCATATATAAACTGATCAATCGCCTAATTGTTATAGTGCCACCGAGAAAAACACTTGAGAAGATACTCTCTAGTACCTGGGTAATCGGGTAGTACCACTAAGGGTACGGTATAGCCTCCTTAGTTGGTTCCCTGGGATATTGGGCCAAGTACTACTATTCAACCCTGCATGTATATCAGAGAGCTGTAGCACATGGAAATCCCTTGTCTGTAGAAACCATGAAAAACCCTAAACCTGGGACACAAACAAAATAGAAAGGGAACTGACAAGATTTCTCTTATTCCGCATTGGGGCCTTTCAACACTATTTTTTTCTTATTAATAATTTTGGCATTCCACCACTGCAGTATTATTCATATTGGACTATAACTCCATAGGAATTTAAAAAAAAGTATGGGTCCTACCCTCCCCATTATTTGAGACCTGTCCCATTAGATACTTCCTTTCGCCTCGATCACAATGGTACCTATCATTTTCAACCCTTTTTTTTCCCATGGACCTGACCCCTTCCCAACACCCTTATTTGACACCTATCTCATTGCATTCCTCTTTTCACACTGAACACAATCATATATATTATTTTTCACTCTATTTTTTGTGGACCCACTTCCCCTCCTATGTACCCCTGATTCACCCATGGCCAACACTCACAACCAATAATTCCTTAACCTGGAATATGAATCCAAACAAAACAAGGCAGACATCCAAATATTGACCTCTAAACTTACTTCAACCAATACCTATTGGAAACCTTCGAGGCTAAAGTTGCAGGCGACTTGGTCGATGTTAAGGGTGAATTGGCCTCCCTCACCTAGTGGTTGAAACGGTCCCATGCCTTTCCATTCCTTGAAAAACCTTCCCACTTTGAAGGTGAGAACTCTTCCTATAATATGTCCTTTCACTCCATCTCCCTTCCTCGTGACCCATGTCTTCCACGAGTTGAGGTGAAAAAAATTGATGGATTAGATCCCACAGGTTGGGTCACTCAAATGGAACATTATTTCTCCTTGCATGGAATTACTGATGTTCTGGAAAAAATTTGTTATGGTGTCCTCTATTTGGATTTGAATTGCTCACAATGGTGGAAATGGCGTAGAAAGACATGCCATGTGTATGTTTCTTGGACACCGTTTGTGGCAAAGATATATGAATGCTTTGACACTGACACCCACTATCTCAGTCATTTGACCAAGTTGAAGCAATCTGGCACAGTGGAAGCCTTTATATTTTCCTTTGAACACTTGGATTTCAAAACGGAGGGCATGTCTGATGCCGTCTTTTGGAAATTTTTTATCGGTGGCCTCAAAGATGAAATTCAAGCCTAGGTCCTCATGACTCGCCCTCAAACTTGTTTGGAAGCTACTCAACATGCTAAGGAAGCCCACCAAATTGGCTATGCTCAGACCCACAAACCTTCCTTTATCCCTCGCACTCGACCCACCAACCCCGCCCATCCTCCTACTCCCCTCAAGATCCAAAAATTAACTCGAGCTGAAATGGAGAAATGTCAACTCAAGGGCCTTTGTTATAATTGTGATGACAAATATTTCTTGGGGCACAAGTTTAAGGAACAAAAGTTGTTTATGGAAATCTCTGAGGATGTTTCTGAAGAAGAGATCGAGACCCCCCCTGTGATAGAATTACCTGAGCCAACTGATATTACTCTACCCGCTGACCCACTAGAAGTAGAACCGGCCATTTCATTGAATTCTCTCACTGGCTTCTCTACTTCCCAAACCCTCAAGCTCATTGGCTACATTAAGAATCGAAAGGTCATAATCTTAATTGACAGTGGCAGCACACATAATTTTCTTCAGCGTCATATTTCTAAAGAAACCCATTGATATATCCATGTAGTCAACAAATTTCAAATCATGATTGCCAATGGAGGTTTCATGAAATGTGGGGAGCGTCGTGAAAATGTGTGTCTCCAAATTGAACAGCACAACCTGAAATCTCATACGTTTTCTATTGACATGGGTGGTTGTGATATTGTGCTCAGTGCGGAATGGTTACGCACTCTTGGTCCCATCCTCATGGATTTTAAGGAATTAACCATGCAATTCCAATAGGCATGACAACAATATAAGTTCGAAGGAATCACTGCAAGTTCACCTGAGATCATCAGTTTCCCAACTCCATTCTATTCAAGAAATTGAGACACCATCGGTGCATCTTGACCTCAAATGTATCATCTCCAAACACCAAGCTATTTTTTCCACCCCCCAGGGACTTCCTCCTTCTCGTGGTGTTCATGATCATTCCATTCCTCTCATCCTTGATAGTATTCCTCCCAATGTTCTCCCTTATCGTCATCTCTTTTCCAAAAAGAATGAAATTGAGAAAAAAATGTTCAAGAATTTCTAGCCACATGTGTTATCCACCCTAGTACCAGCCCCTATTCTTCTCCTGTGGTCATGGTACTCAATAAAGAAGGTACTTGGAGCATGTGTCAAGACTTTTGCACCCTCAATAAACTCACCATCAAAGAAAAATTTTGCATTCATGTCATTGATGATCTCTTGGATGAATTAAGTGGTGCTCAGTACTTTACTAAACTTGATCTTCATTCTCGCTACCACTAGATACGTATGCAATAGGAAGACATTCTTAAGACTGCTTTTCGCACTCATGAGGGTCACTATGATTTCTTGGTCATTCCCTTTGGCCTATGTAGTGCTCCCTCCACTTTCGAAAGTCTCATGAACCATGTTTTCCATCCTTTTCTCCGTCATTTTGTCCTAGTTTTATTTGATGATATTCTCATCTATATTAAAACTTGGATAGAACATATTACCCATGTGGATAGAACATCTTAAACATTTATATTTCTCAAGAAATATAAATGTGTCTTTGGAGCTTCGGAAGTGCAGTACTTGAGTCATATTGTCGGCAAGGATGGTGTAAGGGTCAATCGTAAGAAAATTGAAGCTATTCAGAATCAGCTGCACCCCAAAACTCTCAAGATCCTGCGTGGTTTTCTGGGTTTAACAGGATATTATCACAAATTTGTTAAGAATTATGGAAAAATTGCAACGCCACTTACTGCTCTCCTTAAAAATAATGCTTTCACTTGGACTCCAACAATTGATCAATCATTCCGAGCATTGAAAGAATCCATGTGCACAACTCTTTTCTTGGCCCTTATTGACTTCAAAAATACTTGTTTCCTCGAATGTGATGCCTCCGAGAAAGGAATTGGATCAGTACTCATGCAAGAGGGCGGTCCTTTGGCCTTCACTAGAAAACAAATCTCGGAGCGACATCCTTGCCAATCAATCTGTGAAAATGAAATGTTGGTTATTCTGCATGTTGTGGATCTTCAACATCCTTATATATTGGGGAAATGATTCCAAATTAAAACAAACCATCAGAGCCTCAAGTATTTCATAGAACAAAGGATTTCATCCGAGGAGCAACAAAAATGGGTGACCAATCTATTTGGCTATGATTATGAGATCATTTATAAGAAGGGAAAATAAAATGTAGTGGTTGATTCTTTGTGATCCGGATCTCGAGGACTGAGATCTAGATGGCTTGAATGTTGAGAGAGGAGGATCTTATACGTGCCAATCTTGCATGAAAAGAATCATGGACAAAAAAAACATGTAAATGAAGTACTTGGGAGGTGAGGCTCAGAGAAAAGCCTCACCTATAAAACAAATTACTAGTAAATCACTCAGAGCTAATTAATCTCACAATGAACAATAGAAAGTATGAGAGAAGTCAAAATGAGTAACTTGATATTATGAAAAGGTTTGCTAGGCCTTTATATGTCATTACAAAATGATCCATTGGACAAAGTCAAAAAGAGCTCATTAAACGAGTCTCTATTATTAGTATAATAGATCTAACTACCTAGATAACTAAGTAATGAAAAATAAAACCCAATACAATAATGTAAAGAGCTCATTAAATGGGTCTATATTATTATAATAATAGATCTAACTACCTAACTAACTAAGTAGTGGAAAATAAAACCCAATACAACAATGGAGAGGTGGGACTCTCTTTGACCCATATGTGCAACATGTTGGCCAAATTAATTAATGAGGAGGTGAGCATCTACATGGTCAATCTATTAGCTTTATAGCTTTATGAATTTTTTCATCCGAATTTAGACCATATACCCCCTAAAATTCGGATCACTCTGTCCCGAAAGTACGAAGAAGAAGGATCCCTTTTTTCCCTCTCCTTTATTGTACTAGATTGGCTCCAAGTTATTCACCAGCAATGGTTGCAATACCCCAAAATTTCTCGACTAATCCAACAATTTCAACACAATTCTCTAGTTTCTCCAACGTACTCTTGGCACAATTAAGATCTCCACTACAAAGGTCATATGTATTTAAGCCACCAGTCACTTAAATCCACAGTGCTTTCTGGGCTTCATGATTCACCCACAGTGGGGCATTCTGGGTTTACCAAAACTTATGAATGAGTTAAACGTTCTTTTTTCTAGGATGGTATGAAACATGGAATCCGCACCTTTGTGGTTGAATGTGATGTCTGTCAATGCAACAAGGGAGAAACTGTCAAAGCTCCGGGAACACTACAACTGCTTCCAATTCCACCAGCTATTTGGAGCGACATTTCTATGGATTTGATTGTGGGATTACCTAAATCAGGAAATAAGTCATTCATCATGGTGGTAGTTGATTGTATTTCCAAATATGATCATTTTTTTGCTCTTCAACATCCATTCACAACATCCATAGTGGATCATATTTGCAAGCTTCATGGCATGCCTCATTCTACTGTATCTAACAGAGATCCCACTTTCACCAGCAATTTTTGGCAAGAATTATTCAGGCTCCAGAGCACACAATTACATCTCAGTACTTCTTATCACACCCAGACTAATGGAAAAACCGAAGTTGTCAACAAGTGTTTGGAAACATATTTGAGGTGTTTTGCATCTGACCGAAAAAATCAGTGGGCTCAATGGTTACCCCTAGTTGAATAGTAGTATAACACATCTTAACATACCGCTACTCACATGACTCCTTTTGAAGTAGTCTATGGAAAAACTCCCCTGTCATTTATTTCGTATATGTTAGGGGTCTCGAAGGTTCAGTAGGTTGACAAAACTCTTACAGTTTTTGTAGCCATTCTCCATGCTCTCAAATAAAAATTGGTCATGGCTCAAAATCATATGAAACAACAAGAAGATCAAGGACGTTCAGAATGTCACTTTGTTGAAGGGTACCATGTGTTTCTTCATATACATCCTTACAAGAAAACATCCCTCAAATTTGAACACTATCAGAAGCTTGCTCCCAATTTTTATGGTCCTTATACAATTCTCAAGTGTGTGGGACCGATGGCCTATTAGTTAGCTCTGCCCAATCATTCAAAGATCCATCATGTTTTCCATGTCTCATGCTTAAAGAAGGTGATTGGAACTAAGTGCCAAACTAAAACCAATCTTCCTGAGTTGGATGTTGAAGGTTCCATCTGGTTGCAGCCACAGGCAGTCTTGGACCAGCACAAGTGTCGTCTCCATCAACGCACCATCAAGGAAGTGTTAGTGTAGTGGAAAGATACAACTCTAAAAGATGCCACCTAGGAGTCGGCCACTATTCTCCAAGAATTTCCCCATCTCAAGCCTTGAGGACAAGGTTGTTTTTCAAGGGGGAGGGCATGTTAGGGACCTAACCACCTAACCTCTCATGTAAGTAGAATAATATATTTTCCATGTAATAAAGGTTGATACTAGTTAATAAGGCCTATTTAATAAATATGAACAAGTCAATGTAAGCAAACCTAATAGAAGCTTCCGCTTCTAGAAAGATCTTCCTCTAGAATGTTCTTTCACTACAAGGAAAATACCCTCTAGTGGAGGTTTTTAATGTTACAAAATTAGCAAAAATTTTCAAAAAAACCTCCACAAAAACATTTGTTTTTGGTAGGAGATGTTTTTACGGAAATTACAATGAAACTTCATTACAATTAAAAAAAAATGGGCGGGCGAAGGTTGTAACAAATGTTTTTTTAGTCGGTGTGCTTCAGGGTCAATACGCATCGATGCATTCTCAATCATAAAGCACTAGTGCCTACATTACACAAAAAGCATCGAGTCAGTACTAAAATATTGGGGCACCAGTGTGTTTATACAAAATAATTCACCGGTGCTTTAACAAAAAATATGCACTGGTGGAATCTATGATATCAAGCACCGATGTGTTCTATAACTTAAAGCATCGGTTCTTAACATTACAAGAAAGCATTGGGGTTGTCCAAAAAAAATTGGGGCATCGGTGCTCTTATAAGTAATAACGCATTGGTGCCTTAATAAGAATAAGGCACCAAGAAAATTTGTGATACCATCACCGGTGCGTTAAAATACAAACCCTACCGGTGCATGATATTCATAGTGCACATGGGCAGAAGTACGATACAAAAGCACTAGTGCATTTATTAATTAAATGCATCGATAAAGGTTTTTTATTATTATAATTGTTGGTTAAAATAGTATTAAGATCGGTGTTGGTTCCTTGTATATCATCACTAGTGTGACTTTAATTATAGCACCGATGTGTCGTATCTTGAAACGCACTGGTGTTGTTTATCATTAAACGCATCATTTGTCGTTTTCTCTTTTTAGAAACATCGACCTGTGACAATGCACATTTTTTGTTATTTTTTAATTCCATTGTTCATCAAAAAATTGACATATAACTTATAATAGTATTCCTATAAATTAAATTTTGATTAATGCATTTGGATATGATGTTTGGATTAATTTTGTTATATCGCCATATTTCGCATCTCTTCATTATAATATTTAATGATCCATATATTTAATCAGTGATGTAACATTTCACAGCAACATTGGACAATGCAATAGAATAAAATAAAACATATTTTATTATATATGAATAATAGGCTCTTTGTCATACAAAATTGGTCGACACTTATTACTAACCCCTTGTCTTTCAATTCAGACACTATGTCCATTACATTAAACAAAATGTATGATTTTCACGGACAATTATTTCAACAAATACAACAGTTTGCATTGATATCCAAATATATATATATTAAATAAAAAGAGATGGGCAAATCTTATTATAGCAAATCACATACAAAAATTACACCTGTCTCTAGGCTGCCAACTGTTATGTCGAATTAGCAGAAACTGGGACAGTTGGAAGCCTTGGATGTCCATGTCTAAAAAAGGCAGTCTGCCATTTTCCCTGCCGAGGGGAAACTGGGGCACATGGCGACCTATAGTCTTTACAGTAACCATTAAAACTAGAACTAGAAATGAACTAGACTTGTAATTGAACAAAAAAGAGTTTAAAATAACACCTAACCAGAGCCAGAAAGAAATCCAAGCCATGAAATTACCCGTTAGATACAGGAGCAGCTTCGTCAGGGTCTTCGTTGTGCGTTATGTGCTGAGTCGGAAGGGCGTAAGGTCTTGCACATGTTGGACATATTTTCCCCATTAGCGCGTTGGAGAATGTTTCATATAGCATATCGATGCGTTGGTGCATGAGTGTGCCACGATGGACCTGGTCTACCATCTGGCTTCTCAGATCAAACACTAATTCCAATTGCTCTGGGTGGAAGAATGGTGGGGGGGCACGCCATGGTTCTGGTACAATCGAGATAGGAGGTGGCGCAAAGACCATGCCACCTTCCTTCGTCGTGCCACCCGGACCCTCCATAGCCTCACCTGTTGTAGCCTGCATTCCATCCTCTACTCCATCCTTGTGCTCCACCGTCGCGCTCCGTCCTTGTTCTCCGTCATCCTTCCCGAGGTCCCCGTCTCTCGTTGTAGCTCTGGAAGGATCGTAGCCATATGAAAGTGTGGCATCCTAAGAGGCCATGTGGAGGAGTTCCACTGGGAATTCCTCCTCAACGAAGAAGATGTGGACCTCTTCCATCTTCGCCTCCATGGTGTTGGTGTCGTGGTGAGTCACAGTGGTTGGCTTAGTATCTTCCGCAGAGAAGTTGCTTGGAGTTTGTCAATTATCTGGAACAGTGAAGAGAAGAGACTCTGGAGGGATCTGTATGGGTTCCTCCAGGGTGACTTCCTCCACATAATCCATTAGAGGCGACCAGGCCATCCCTCCTCTGCGTACAGATTGAATTCTCTAAGTGTGGTCTATGGAGAGCGTCCACTCTAGCATATGTTGCCTCCTATGTCGCGCTGCAAGACTATGCCAGGCAGGGTCGTGACGTGGCTTACCTCTCTCTCGTAGCATCGAGAAGGTAATGCTGATGGAGAATTTGCAAGATTTTATGCAGTGGTTGCACCAGAGCACTGAGTTTATTGCTTGGTGCAGTCCAAGGGTGAAATGGAGAGGTATGGTGCAATGATGGGTGATAACGAGGAGGTGTGACATGACAGCTTCCATTATCACCCCCCAGGCATTGAATTTACTTAACGTCACTCTATTCACACAAGGGAGCCGTCCCATGGCTCTTGGTTGGCAGTTAAGGTGGGCTCCCCATATTTAATGGTGGGCTCCCATATTTAATGGAGAGGGGATGGGAGCCAGCATGCCATATTTATGGCTTGGCTTGGCCTGGTGCTACGTGGCCCGTGTGTGTTGTGTGTCACCCCATCCAGGGGATATCCAAATATATTGATCATCATTCTTCGTTGGAATTGTTTTCAATGATCGAGCTACTTCCATGACTTGGGTTATTTGGTCAAATGTTTTGTTGATTGTCTCGATTGTTTTCCTCTTCTTCAAATGATTCCATCTACAAAAATAAAAATAAAATGTAATGGGTCTATGTACATTGGTGAGAATAATGAAAATTGAAATAAATAATATACGTGAATATAAATTGAAAAGCGACATACCATAGCAAGAATTGAGTCTTGAATGATATATTGTTTCTCAAAACCAAATCTCATGCCTTTTGTCAACAACTCTTATGTTGGCACATTTCCATACTTTGTTTCCTGCAAGTTTTATACCCCTTAATAAATCATAGATTTAATATAAAAGATTTTTTTGTTCCATTAATTATAAAATGAGAGAAGTAAGACAACATAACATACTTATAAATTCCACAATTATTTTTTGATGTGCTAGCATATACTCATAACCCTTAATTAACTCAATGTCAATCAATTATTGCAATGACTCTTCTTTGTATGTTAGCACATGTTTGAAGACATTGAAGGATGGTTGTTGTAAAACAAATTAAAATAAACAATATTACCAACTTAACGAGAACTATGACCTCAAAACGAGAACTCTGGCCCAAAAAACCCATATTTTTGCATTAAAAACATGAAAATCAACCCCCAAATCAAAAAGTGGTGCTACTGGTAGCACCATTTTTTCAAACGGGGTCAAAATTACAACATTTTTCAAGCATGACCTTCAAAACTTTTACAGTATCTCAGAAAAACCTTAAAATTAACACCTAAATAAAAAAGTGATGTTAACTAAAGAAAAAAGTGTTTTCTAAACGTTAAAATTATGGCTCATATCGACCTACTTAAAACCTTGGTTTTGACAATAGATGCCTATGATTAAAAAATAAAAAATTGGATATAAAACGGTCACTTGAAAGGGACAAAATCTTCGCAATTTTTTTTTAAATGAAGAAAAAAACACATTCAAAAAAATATATATTGAAAACCCAAATTATATAAAAATAAAAACATTAAAAAATGTAGAAAATAAAATAAAAATAAGTGGAAAAAATTCTAAATTTTCCAAAAAAAAATACAATAATCTAACAATATTTATACATATTTTTAAAAAATAATAATGAAAATAACCCTTGAAACTTCAAAAAAAAAAAACACTAAAAAATAAACCAAATTAAAATATATTTAAAAAATAATCTAATTGAACTAAAACATTATATTAAAAAATTTAAAGAAAAAAAAAACATTAAAACATAAAAATTTATAAAACAATTTAAAAATGACCATGAGCCTAACTCTGATCATAAACCTTTAATGCTAACTCTAAACTTTTCCATGTATAGGAGCGTCATTGAAGAGAATTCTGATAATCAAAGGAATTTGCGCTTTGACAAAAGTAAAGTTGACATTTTCTTAAAGGATTTAAATAGTAAATTAAATCTCCTAACTTATAAGGGCAACATTGAAGAACTTTATCATAATTTTACAACTACCCTTTCCACTTCTATTAACAACTTCTCTTTCGAGGTGTCCTATAAAAAGAATAATAGAATGACCAACCCTTGGTATGATAAAGAATGTAAAATTGCTAGGAAAGCCATTAGGGATGCTTTTAATGAGTCCTTAAAACTCGATAAGATCAATACGTACAAAGCCCTAATTAAAAGGAAAAAAAGGTACTATATCAATAAAAGGCAAGAACAACTTTCACAACTTTCACAACTATATAAGTTTGGCACGCTCTTCATCGTTGAAAACAGTAACACATGAGGGTGTGAGTGGCACTCATGATCTGAGGGAGGAGCCTCTTATGACGATTATGCATGGGGAGTATTCATGGTTGCAGGTGTATGAGGAGAGGTTTGACATCGAGGGTTTTTCCCATGCGCCTGTTTTTCATTACAGTGATCATGAGTCGTCTCTTTTGGCTCAAGACTTAGCTACAAAGGAGGTAGTTGAGCAAATTTCTTGTGGACCAACTAGCAAGGAAGTATATGCCCCAGTTGATTGGGGGATTGAGTATAGGATAGATGTGGATACTTCACTTTGGGATCCAGGTCCACTTGATATTAGTGGAGTGATTCATACAGTGGCACATATAGGATAGAGGGTGATACATGATGATATGGTGGTATGCAGTAGTATACAACGGTGTATGGTGGTGTACAATGGGGTTTGGGACGTTTCCCTTGGGGAGACCTCCAGATAGGGATTTCAGACATATCATTGAGTTTGGTTCACCCAGAATCGATGAGTAGATGGACGAGCTTCATGGAAAGGAATATTCCTTGGAAATTGATCTTTGAGTCAGATATCACCAGGGTTGGGACAGAGAACAGGATACCTGCAGGATTTCTCTCAGATGTTACCTTAAGTTCTTGGTCATACCATTGACCCATACACTTGACACTTCCAATATCGTGAGTGGTGGCAGTGGCATCTAGCGTTGTTTCATGATGTCAGATGTATATTCATCGAGATATGGAGGGTTCACCTGAGTCAGTTGGGTGAGGCAGGAAGGATTATATCCATGTCAGAGTTATTTCATTTGAGCCATGTGGTCATAGCATAAGAGGAGATCCAAATTGTATTGGATCAGTTCACAGAGATTTCATTTGACAGAGTGGTGGATGGAATTATCCACTATAGAGGTTGCACACATGTAGTCCCTAAGTCTACACTTAGGGAGAAGATTATGAGGGCTACGCATTATTCACCTTTGGCAGGGCATTTTGGGTACTCGTATGAGTATGAGGCACCACAGGTGACAGGACTATTTTCCAGGGAGGTATTTAGACTCCATGGATTACTTGAGTACATTGACGGTGATCAAGATAGCATATTTCTTGATGCAGTTTGGCAGGAACCGAACATATTAGCAGGCATAGAGTTGTTTCCTAGTACTTGGCTTCCACGAGATGATGGCATACCAAGGACATGGCTCATTTTGACTCTGATGGTTACCAGTATGGCACAAAAGCAGCTAGTAGGTATTGGGAGTAATGGACTTCCAATTTGGTGGTGGGATATGGGAATTCATCTAAGTGACAGATTGATCGTGATGATGATGATCGACATACCCATGATAATGAGTGGTCTACTTTATTTTTGGGATGTCAGTAGAGGGGAGGTCGAGACTTACTCTATATGGCAGGATAGACTCGATGTCGTTCGTGGATGTGCAAACTTAGACTTCACTTAGATACCTTCGCAGGGGAGGATTCAGGATGGTCATTCCAGTCCCTTCATGGAGATTAGCTTGGGGTTCCAGGAGAGGAGGATGCAAATTAGGAGCATTGGTCTGATGGTGATTATTAAAGTGGTGCAGTGTCAGGATGGTGGTACCTTCCCGAGATTAGTTTGGGACCCTAGGATTACATTGTTTGACAGTCCAGCTACTATTAGAGAGGAGAGCACAAGTTTTGACTTTCGGGAGTTTACTTTTGGGAGGCTTAGGAGTGGTCTCTCGAGGACTTGACTGAGTTTATGCAGCTTATGATTGCTTGGCTTATCAGAAGAAATTAGGTGGATTCTTGTATTAGCACCTTACAGACCAGTGTTATGAGTAGAGGGTGCTTCACATCATACAAGTTAGTTTGGGATCTTGGTGACTTTACATCTACGGGGTTCTTGTGTTCGTGTGTAGGGACTTTGTGGATGATATGTTGGGAGACTATCTGGACGATGCTTGGACGATTGCAGTAGGATGGGGGTGCTGGAGTATTAGGGATTTTCCCTTTGATACTTGGAGACTAGGTGTCATGGATTCCCTATCAGTTTATGGCCACATAGACTTATCCTGGATGTCTAATTTTAGAGTTGGTTTGGGTGACTCCATTGAGATCCATTGGCAAGATATAATTCTCGATATTGGGGACAATTCTTTGAGTCATTACAACTTGGGGAGGCAGTCTAGGCAGGAGGGGAAGATATCTATGATCAGAGAGCACGGAGACAGCTTGATGAGTTCTTTCGGGTGATAGCATGGGACCCTGGGATTTTATGGGTTGATGGTTTGGCAGATGGTACAAATAGGAGAGTGAGTTGTTACTCTCAGGAGCCTATTCATATGGCACAGTGGATCGAAACCCCTAGTGTTATCACATTGCAACAGAGTATTTTGGACGGTAGGTGCTCTGCATCTTTCAGATTGGTTTGGGACCCCTGATCATCATTAGTTCCAGTTTGGCTCAGTTTGTTATTCCTATGGGTATGATGGCATTGCTTGATGACAAGTAATATTTGGGAAGCGAGGATTTTTCATGTCCCCATTTTTGGATTCCGCAGCAGAGATGAATCTAGTGGCTCGTCATTATAGAAAAAGGGAATCAAAAGGGTTTGTTTAATGTCACTTAGTTAGGAGATGTTATGTATTTAAAGTGACATTAAGAAAAATGAAGTAATTTTAGATTAATAAGTTACTTAACCATTATTAAAAGTGACTTTTAATCTTAAAGTGAAAGTAAAAGGGGGATAAGGGTCATATAGGATTTAGTCAAAAGGAGTTATATTTGATTTAGTAAAAAAAAGGGGAGTGGGGGGGGGCAGTTCTAGAAGGCATGGAAGAAGGATAAAAGGAGGGGTAGAGCTCCATTTTGGATTATGAATTGATCTCTCGTTTTGGAAGTGCTCTTGGAGCCATTGTTTCGTTAGGGTTTAGCAAAACTCTTCCATCATTGCAGTTTAGTTTAGATGGTGCAATATCCACCCTAGCTAGACAAGAGGGGAATCCATCCAGGGTTTCCATTGGAGCTTCAATATTGGGTTTGTTTCAGTTTGGAGGAATATTGTCTTGCGCAGGATGTGAACGGAACCGTATAGAGGAGGCCATACTCTGATTTCGCAGGTGCTCGAGGGATATTAGGAAACCATACTAGGAGTCACCCCTAGGGTTTGAGCATAGGTTGCCCTACAAGGCCCTGCTAGTTGTTCAGTCTCGTCCCGCGAGGTGCTCTGCGATCTGTAGTTGCAGAGCTAGTCATCACGGGTGGCCAGAGTGTTGCGGCAAGTGTCCAAGGAGAAAATAAGCATTGTACTATCGAGGGTTGGACGGTCCAAAGAAGGACACATCACTTATTGAGGAGATTTTGGCATCATTACCAGGGTTCTTGATTTATTATCTATTAGTAGATATTGCAGCCATTAGATCTGTGTGTTTAGGAGGGTTTTTCAATTGTTGTTACAGCCAATAAGGATCTTTCTATTGTTGTGATTTGGGTTTCCGAACTATAATAAGATGTCATGGTTATCTTCTCTATTCTCTATGTAATGGGTGCATGTAATATGTCTGACAATATTCATAACCTTGAGACATATGCAAATTGTTTGTAAGAAGTTTCCAACATCATTAATGCAAATTGTTTGTAAGAAGTTTCCAACATCATTAATGCAAAGTGTTTGACAAAATTACACAAAGAGAAACAATATTTTGGACAACAAACATAATATTTTCATCCATCCTAATTGGAGACATTATAGTGTGTAGCTTGAGTGGTTGAGAGGAGTGTTGTTATTCTCACTAGCTTGAGCTCAAATCCCACTGTGTGATATGCTTGCTCTCTTCATGAGCTAATTGTTCACTATTGATTTGGCCTTGAGCCCTAAAGAATCTTGTTTATCTCGATTACCATTCTCAAAATAAAGGCAAGTACCCATTGATTTTCCATGAAATATACATTACATGGAAAATAAAATTAAAGTAATTAATAATTTAAAAATAAAATTAAAACTTAATTAATAATTTTTAAAATAAAATTATATATGTGAGAGATTATTATTTAGTCCATATCATATTTATTATTATTATATTTTTAGTCTTGTATATAGCATATCATATGGTATGGGTTGATTAAGATAAATAGGAATGGTGACAAATAAAATTATTTCAATTTTCTCATCTTCCAATAATTAATACAAATTTGTTTATATCTACATGTGATTATGTGTGTATGATTGTTATTTAATCCACATTAAATATTATTAAATTTTTTATTTTATATAATATATTATATTAAATCTATATATATGTTGAGGTTACATTTAAATAGATAAAATACATTTCAGTGGGTGCAATGAAATGGTTTTATCGTTTATTTTTTGTTTACTAGTGTGTTCTTGATTTGCAGGACTAATCTTTGGTTGAGAAATTGTGATCCGGGGGCATCTAAGTTGTCAAAGTCACTCGGGGATCATACCTGGCTTGGGCCACACCAACCTTTAGTTGGTTGGATTTTTCAGGTGTCTCCTCTTGACTACAGCGGGTTTCGACCATGGGTCACTCTACAAACGAAACCCTTTGAAACCAATCACGCTTGCGAGATTTGACAATGAAATGGCTTTATCGTCACTTCCATTTATAATATAATATGTTAATTTTTACTTGTCCTTAGTTCATGGCTCAGGTGGTTGGGTAGCATGTTTGTTATCCTCCCCACCCAGGTTCAATTCCCTCAAAGTGGATATGTTGGCTCATTGTGATAAGGCTAGAAGGGTAGGTGACCCTTGGAATAAAGGTCCAATCTGGTGGGCTTCGAGACACCTTAGCCCTTGTTAAGTCACAAGTTATTGGTATATTTGACTTGCGAGTTGTCGAATATATTCTTGGATTATAATGGCAACCAGTAAACTTGGTCTCAAACCTAACTCAAATCAAATCTACAAGTTTTTCCTATAATATGTATATATATAAACCATTTTTAATAAATTTACAAAACCACCATTTAATATAAAACCACTTTTTATATAATGACTCTGGATTTTAAAATAACATTTAAAAATAATTCGACATGTATACATACCACTTCACCACTTTGAGAGACATTATTCAAAAAAAAATTACAATCTTTTTTAAAATCAACGTTGCGGCAAATCTAAATTAGATAGAGATCACTTAACGTGGTACACTTGTAAAGAAATGTAATGTCCATCTTTAAAAAATAGAAAGAAATGTAAAGTCCATCTTTAAAAAAAAATGAGATTCGATTCTTTAATATTAAAAAAAGAGCGCAATAAATCATAGTGGCTCTTTGTACATCTGCCGACTTTTGTGGGTGCGTTATAACTCTGGTTGTAGGTGGAGTCCGAAGTATTTACAAGGAAGTACACTCACTAACTCCCTCTATGATTACATATTTCATAATGGCTAACAGTGGTCAACGACTCGGTTGCTTGTGGTGCATGTTTTTAATTTGTCGTAAGATTTTTCTATCAAAATTATTAAATGAAGTTGGATAATTGATTAATAAAAAAATTCAATAAAGGATAATAAGATTTTGAAGTTAAATTTAATATAAAATATATAAAAATGGAGTGATTTATTAAAAAAAATTACTTTATAACCAGTAAAATTGTTTTAATTTATTTATTTTTTCAAAATTTCAATAATTTAAATTATTTTAAAATGCCCAAAAATGTTAAGCACAAAGTTTCAAGGTAAAAGTTTTTATTAATCAAATGAAATTATAACTTATTACAAAATTCCTTCGAATTTTGGGAAAACATATGTTATCAACATTACAAATGAATTCATAAATATCAAAAATCTAGAAAATTCACAATAATTTAAATTATTTTAAAATGGCCCAAAAATTTTAAGCACAAAGTTTCAAGGTAAAAGTTTTTATTAATCAAATGAAATTATAACTTATAACAAAATTCTTGTCGAATTTTGGGAAAACATATGTTATCAACATAATAAATGAATTCATAAATATCCAAAATCTAGAAAATTCACAATAGACAATTTTATTAAATTTATTTGGACATTATAACAAGTTAATTACCAGGTATCTCACTCTGTTATTTATGGTTTCTCTTGTTGTTTCAAAGCATTTAGTTTTTGAGGTTGTGTTGGGGGGTTAGTTGTGAATGTGCCTTGCCTCGGTTTAACTTCTTGTTGCCTTATTTTGAGTGGGGGGAAGCAACTAAGTGTATAATGTCGGATCTTGACATCCCCTCCCCTACCCTAGGAAGCATAGGAGATAGCTCTATAAAATACCCCCTCTTTCTACCTGCGACTCTATCTATCTATCGTCTCAACCCGAACTTACCACTATGGTGAAGAGGAACATTCCCATGGTGGGGAATTGTGAGAAAAAGAAACCTAGAGCATGTACTTTGAAGGAACTTGTCCCTAGGGAACCTAGATATGTAACTCGGGCTGAGAAAGACACACATGCAGTGGCACACTTCTTTCATTCTAAGTTCCCTAACTCTGTCAAAGCCTAATTGGAGGAAGAGAACAGTATCAAGGAGAAGAGAAAGAATATGTCTAACAAACAAATTCAAGAGGAATTTGAGAGATGGGTTCAAGAACTAGGTTTTTCCTGAATTTGTGACACTGAATTCTTCAGAATCATTGAAACTTACTCGTTGGTGAAGGCCCTCATAACCCAAGTCTTATAGGAGAGGAGCTTGCAACAACGGGACATCCTCCATAGAATTGACATGTTGGATGGAAAATTTGCAAAGTTATGATTGGGATAGATATTTTTGTTTCTTAGGTTCTGGATGAGAATGATGTTGTGGACCATAAGGAAGGCTCCCCTAGCGTGGAGGGAACACAAGACAACCCCATATATTTAGATGAAGACCCCTAGCATAATGGTACTACTCAAGATGAACAAAAGGACACTAATGAGCCAGAGGACCAACCTATGGATGACAATGTCATGTCTCCTACTGCCTAACTCAAGAATGATCTCTTGTTATTTAGTTTTTATCTCCAGTTATCACATGACAGTGAAGATTGTTATATATTTTTGTATATTGAACAATAGTTGGATAATTCCAAAAGCTATGGACAAGTGTGCTTGTGTTCAACTAGTGGAGAACCCAGTTTACATTGTCTCAAGCCTCCACAAAAAACATGTGTACCATTTTTGTATATAATATAAACATATGACTATGTGTTTAGCTATATAGAAAAAACATAAAAACACCTTCACAACTAGATTGCAACTCATTAACCAATAATTAATTATCTACAAATATAATACAAGTATTAGTGTTCTCTTCATAATTCCTTAACCAATTGCTATCCATTTTAGAGCATATATCTTAGATTTCCTATGTGTCATGGTCGTTTCTATTTTGCCTTTAGTTCAATAATACATGAACACCCTCCTTCATTATTCCCTTATGTTTAATGATTTTAATATCACTAATAATGATTTCCGTAAACATGATTATCAAAATAAATGTAATGTAGACATGATTATTGAAATAAATGCAAAGTAAAAAATAAAAAAAATTATAGTCTAAACATGTTATAAATTGATGCTTTTTTGGTTGTTTATAATAAAGGGAAGGGAAATCAACATTTTTATCTAAAATCTCACAATATCATTTTGGGTTATTGGAATTGTAAATATCAGATGTTAACATTGCACAATCTGATTGTAGTGGGGGTATTTCATGGCATTGAATCCATTTTTGCATTGAAAATAATAATTTCAACAATCCAAAATTGCAATTTTGGCGAAGATTGTCTAACCATGTTATGATGATGGCAAATCAAACAATGGTCAAAAACATGATTTTATATTTTTTAACAATAACTGGACAAAATGATATTAATATAAAAACCACAGCAGATATTGCAGTAGGAATTACAGCACAATACTATTCCACATATTTTCAAAATACTCATTAAACAATAAAAAAAAAAGTCCTACTGCAAGCCTAAAATAGAGATTAGCTTTGTCCTTACACAAAACTACCCAATAGTCCTTACCATTGTATATTCTATAATATTTGCCTAAGATTTTTATAGTCCTAAAAGACATAGAAATTAATAAAAAACATAGTGACTAACTACTTCATCTCAACCTGCACTAATTGGCTCAAGGGTCATGTTTCACATTTTCCATTTTCTCATCAAGTTGGCACATCATTTCATCCTCCTTTGGCTCACCCTGAGATGAGTCAACTGAGAGTCTTTGGTTTGAGGCCATGGACTGATCACCCCTGCTCAAAATGAGTGCCAGATTTCGTAGGAGATTGTATTATACTTCCAAAACTACCAGTGGTTTCTTCAATTCCACAAGAGACCCCATGATTTATCTTATCTAATTCGTTATCTGATACTCTATCTCATGAATATTTGAAGTAACATTGAGAAATGAGAATTTGTTGCAATGGATGTGTTCCTCATGACTTTTGAGGACTCTGAGAATTTTTTGAATTTCTCTGAAATCCATCAGGCACCCACTTTGACCATTAACTTCTACTATTATAAAATGTTATGTGTTACCTGCAGTCCCACTTCCACACCATGTTTCCTTATTCTTGAGTGTGCTCCAATGTCTTGTTTTCAAGAATTGGGAACACTTCCTTGTATTCAAATTGAAAGAATGGAGATTTCCAAGAGCCAAAAATGGGGAGAACCACTACATTCTGGAGCTAAAATTGATGCTATCCTGAAGCCACCAGTATCCATGTGTGCTAATATACCTCTAGGGGGGGAGGCTCCCCTTAAAACTTCCAATTAACTAGCAAAAAAACAAAAGTAATTGATGAAGTTTCTTACCATGCGAGAAGACCAATGTTCCCCCCTGCACCTCTCAGGCAACATTGACATTATCTCACTGTGAACCAAAGAAAATGAAAACACCAGACATAAGTGTGCACATTCAAATCTTATTGCATGTGAAGGAGGGGCTCACATCCCTTCTCATAATTGTTTGAACACTTGGTGAAGTGACCTGAGTTGTGAGCCATGTGATGGATTAAATAGCCAGGGTTGCGAGCCATGTGATAGATTAATAACTCTAAGCATGTCCTAGTACTACTAATTAATTAGGGGATGGTTTGTTTATTAAGGGTGCCATTAACAAGAAGTTTCCCCTCTTTTAGAGTTGATCCAAAATTTTCCCACCAGTCTGCTTCATTATTATTCTCTCATGGGACATGGTAATTATTTATTTTGTTGAAGGAGTTTGCCTCTTGTTTGTTTCATTCAAGTATTGAGGCTAAGGAGTTGTTTCTCGGCTCTAAATTATAAACCAAATGATTTATGATAGTCTTAGAGTCTCCTATCGTAATCAATTATCGCATATCAGTACCTTTAGCTATTTTTAGTCCTTGCCACATCACATATGCCTCTACTTTATTGTTGGAAACAATACAAAGTTCCCAAGCAAAGTAGGTTTTTGTTGTCCCATTGGGGTCCATGATGATCCCCCCACCCCCACCCCAAAAACATAAAATACTTAACCTTCATA
>ML794400.1:424953-441845 GCA_009831015.1 Picea engelmannii
ACAAGCATCATGTTGATCACAGTTTCCAAGTTGGAGATGAAGTTTGGCTTTACATTAGTAAGGAGAGGCTTAAAGGAGAAGGTAAAAAACTGAAACCAATTAGATATGGTCCTTTCAAGATTCTTGACAAGATTGGTAACAATTCCTTCCGTTTGGATTTGCCTCCTTATATGCAAATGTATGCAGTTGTTAATGTTGAGAATTGGAAATTGTATGAGCCTCCTTTGATTTATGATCAAGGAGAACATGTTCAGATTCCTTCTATAGATGATTTCTTCCCAGAATATCTTACAGAACTGCATGAAGACACAATCCTTGACAGTAGAATGAGAACTTCAAAACGAGGAAATGTGGAATATCTTTGAATTGGTCTTAAAGGCACAAATCCAAGCAAAGCCAAGTGGATTGAGGTTGGAATGTTGAGGGAACTATACCCTCATCTTCAGATAGACTGAAAGTAGACTTTTGGAGGTCCAAAATCTTTCCAATGGGGAGGTGTGATCCAGGGGATCAATTTTTGCTCAAAATTCAAAGTGCTCAGAATCACTTCAAATCGAACGGGTGTGTAGGCCTTGTCATCACAAACCCATTGCAACTCGTTTGGGTTCAAACGGACGTCAGATGAGTGAGATATCATGTTCTGTTCAAATCGTCAAACAGGCAAAAAAAAAAATTGGTTGTACAGTCCGTACAGATGCTGACGTCGCAGGGTCGTACGATGATGTGGCAGGGTCGTACGATGACGTGGCAGGGTCGTGCGCTGATGTGGCAGGGCTGAGTTGGCGGACAGTTGGCAATTGGACGGTCGAATTATTTCTTGACACGTGGCATCTTGGTGGCGAATGGATTGGTGACACGTGGCCCAAGCAAGGGCCGCCACATGTCACCTGGGCATTGAATAAAATTTGTGTAGTCGACAAGACTCGACCCCGCGACCTCCAGGCAGGGGAAGAGCTTTGGGAAGGGCCACCCAACCGATGTGCCCACCATTGGTTCTTAACATATGAATGGTTTTAAAATTATTTAAATTTGCAATGTGTTGTGGTTTGGACGCGGACGGGGATGGGGCTAAGCCCCAGCCCCCGTTCATATACGTATAACATATGACTACCCACGCGTGTAATTTAAACGGAGTCCACAACACATATGACCGGTGGTTCATACATTGCGTGGGAGTTTAATTACCAACAGTTTAATCCACGCGCTGACACTTGTCGGTTGCTCATTTGATTGGAGTTTAGCCCTTTTGTATGCGCGGTCACATGGCCATACGCCCAACGGTTTGGCGGTTAGGGGCTAGGTTCCCTAATCGTCCTACAATTTGCATGGTTTTCGGTTATGCACCCGGTGCTAGGTTTTAGCACGGAAATGTGTGTGTGAGCTAGGTTGGACACACAGAGGTGCATTTTGGCGATCCAGAGACAGCAAGTTTGAAGGGGAACTTCCAGGAAGCCTATCTTCTTCAATTTTTGGCCAAATCAGGTGCCAAAAAAGCCTAGATAGGGGTTTTTGGACATTCTGAAGCCATTGGAGCCATCTGTTTGGAATTTTGAGCATTGTAAAGCACATATTTTAGCACTTTGAGAAAATAATATAAAAGATCCATTGGAAGTTGGACCAGGAGATGTAGCCCAAGAGAGGGGTGAACTCCTTTATCATTTGTTGTGTTATGTGTTTATTGTTCATTGTTATTTGTTGCTTATTATCTGCATCTTGAATGTGTAATTTCTATAAAAATTGTGTTTGAAAATTGATCCTTTTGCATAAGAACACTTGAATTAAATCTTGCAAATATTTTCAAGAATACAAGCCTTTATCATTTTCAGATCAATGGTTGGGGAATTATCCTCGAGTTCTTCCCCTTCGTCCTAGTCAATTACCTATGAGGAGCGAGTATATTGTGGTTCTTGTGGTCCCCTAGGTTGAAGATGTTGAATTTTAATGTCGCGATCTTATCTAGTTGGGTTCGAACTGCGCGTATCCCCTTCGGGAGGTACGTAGTAACCAGAGTGTAGTCGAATTCCCTGGGGACACTGTCGCAAATCACTACGTCGACCAATGGCGAGATGTAGTCGGGCAGGATAGATGGGATCAACTTCGCATTCGCCAAGTCATCGCGATGCTTGGTTCTTCTCTCAGCTGCAACTCGGGATGGTCTGAATCTGCAAGCAGACGATGGGGAGGCTTGCACTCCTCTCATTGACGAGGCTTGAATCCCTACGAACATTAATTTTTTGGCCATTAGATCGATTAAGACTTCTTCTACACAATTTTCATCTATGTTGGGTTCGTACGACATACAAGCTCAAGATCGGATAACTCATGTCAATGAATGAATGCTAAATGCAATAGAATAGGTGTCGATCTTAGTAAACACATCGCGGTAGCAATGAGTTTGCTTGGATACAATTCACAAAAGTGTTTTCGGTGCAACAGTCAATGGACTAAGTAGACAGCGATGTAACAGATCTCTCCAACGGACAAGAGGCCTTCATCAATGTGGTTATGTCTGTTGCGGTGCGGTCCCAATGGTCTGAAGATGAGCTTTGTGGTCATAATTTTTATTCTAACCATTCGAGGCATTGGTCTAATGGTTATAATGCCTCCAACGGTTATATCGCTCTGCCATGGCGAAGTGCCATGTTGCATTGTTTTGATATCCCAAGGAAGTTCCCGTTTTGCAAGCCTTCCTTCTGCGAAGTCCCCTCTGGAACCTTCTGCAAGTTTTCTATCTTTTCTCTCTTCTTAATAAGATCTCTAGCCTTCTTCCATGTGATCTTCGTCTTGGTATTCCTCTTTTCATTCTGATTCTTATCTCCTTTTGGCATAGTAACTTCATGCTATTGAGATTCTTTCATAGGGTTCAAGGGAAATACTTCTTCTCTATCTGGGGTAGGTGCTCCACTCTTCTGTGAGTTTTCTTGTGTTCTTTCAACTTCGACATCCAAGTTTCTGGTTCTAAACAACTTCGATCTGTTCTCATGTTCTTCAATCATGTGCGTTATCCTCCTAGTCATGAAATATTTTAATCATTTCTTCTTCTGTTCTAGGGCTTCCTCTTCTTTTCTTCTGTTCTAGGGCTTCCTCTTCTTTTCTTCTGGCCTGATCCTTATCAATCCAGGTTTTTCCTAGTAACATAGCAAATGGGGCATTGTTCTCAATAAATTTAACAACCTCAAAATCTTCCTCTGTCGAAGTTCCATGAGCACTCATAGATATCTAGGTGAGTCTTCCACATAGGGTTATCAGATTTCGTCTAAATAATCTTATTCCTCCCAACGAAGGAATCATAGTAGCCTTTCCTAAAATTTCCTAGGTTCTTTTTGTCATGATATTCACCTGTGTTTCCTCATCTAGAACATAGTCAATGTCGAAGTCTCCTATTCTTTTTTCTACGCACTCTTTTTCTTTGAGGATCTCTGATAAGTTGACATTTTTGTGATCATTCAGGGTTTCTTTCATTTTTAGCAATACATTCTCTGATTCTTTCTGGGGTTCTACCATGGTCTTAGTTGCGTGATCTTCCTCGGGGTTTTCTTGTCTCATATTCATTCTTTCAAGCTTAAGAATCATGCTAGGGAAATCCAAAACTTTGTGGTCCATAGCTTTACAACAAAGACAATTAGGTCTTCTATCAGGGCATTCCTTAGCAAGATGTCTCGGTCTTCTGCAACTGTAACAAAGAATTAATCCTCTTTTTATTTTAAATGATCCCCAACCTTTCCTATACTGTGCACTAGGATCATAGTAGCTAACCTGCAAAAAATTCTTTCTAGGATCCTGCATCCATTCGTTAGTCCAAACATTCTTTATATGCATAGGAATAACATATCTTTCATCATTTCTATCAGATCTACTCATATCAAATCTTATTTCTTCTAGTTGTGCCCTAGTTTTCATACTAGGACAAAATTTATCAAACATACCTAGATCCATACTTTTGAAACAAAAATTTCCACTTATCTTACTTTTTCAATCAAAACTTTTCATTGTTCTTACCTTTATCAAAGCACAAAGATTGAATATCTTACCTCTTTTCTTCAGATCTGACTTCTCTTCTTAGCACAAAGCTTCACAACTCAAGTAGAATATTGTGCACTTGGGCAACACATCTACGCACGGAGCTTTCTTTTTTCTTCAGTTCCCAACAATCACAGTTTCAGGTCCCGACAACGGAACCATTTGTTGGCACATGGGCAGAGCCAAGGTTCAACGCTTCAACAGTGCACCAACAAAACCCTAACTACTGGCCCTTTCGACAACACCTGTGAAGTAGATGAAGTCTCACTCGAGGTAGAGGCAGGGGTGGTTGCAGAACTCCGGTGTCTACAACCTTAGCTGAGACACAGATCTGTGATTATAACTCCTTAACAGATCACTTAGCAATTATAGTTCATTATTATTTAACCTTAATTCACAACGCAGATAAACCCTAATTACAGAGTAGCGCAGTATTCATCCAGATCTAAAATATTCAAGCACTAATCATAAAGAAACAGACCAGATCTAACATTCATTCACATCACTAAGCACTAAGCTAGTGTATCAAGCTCATCCAAGCATACATTACTACACTAAGAATTAACCATATGAACAATAAAACATTCACAATGCACAAAGCAACCACAACACAGGATATACGTGGTTCACCCCTAGCCTGGGGCTACGTCCACCAACTCTTCTTCTCTTTATTATATTCAGTCAATCATCTACATGCACAGAGCCATAAGAGCCTACTCCGCATAGGACAAGAGATCTGTGCGCACTCATCTAGATCCTCATTCCCCAAGTTAGGTTACAGCACCAAGCCTTTACACACACTTGCACTTAACCTTGCAAGCTTCACACAGTATGCACAAAGCATGTACAACTGTCTCTTGCACTTAGCACATCATCATGTAGATGTTTATATCATCCTTCGCGCCCCTTCTTACATCACCTAGACATCTATTTATACATTACAAAATGGGCCTAAACATGGGTAAACCCATGGGTCGACATCCCCATACCCGTTACATAAGCCCAAAACCCAAAAAACCCTAAACAAGGGGCCAAGATCCCGCGATTTCTGCTTCAACTTGTGCTTCGCCTTCGACAGCCTATCGAAGTCCCAAAATAGGTCAAACATGACCAAGGATCCTCAAAACTTGGTCAAGGGTCAACAACAATATATTCATTATAAGCTTAACATGTCACTTATATGAATAGAACTTGGGTAGGGAGGATAATATTTCATCGCACAACCACGCAGGCCAAACTCGATTGATAGACCCACCACTATATTTATAATATGATTTATGAAATTATTAATGATGCCAAAAATTTGTTTTGTCATTAATTATATCAGTTAGTTATTAGTTTTTAGCCATAAAAAGATAATTTTTTTCTTATTTCATTTTTTGAAAATGACAATGAAGATGGTGATATTCTGCATTGAGACCAACATTAATTTATTGAACTTTGACAAAGAAAAAATTATTTGTTTTATAATCTTGCTTTTAAGATCAAATAAGTTGCCCCTCGTATTGGGTGCTAGGGGAGAAAAAACGGTTGAAGGCAATGGTGCAAGAATACAACAATGCAAAGAAAGAGGGGGCAACAAGAGGAGAAACAAAAACAAGACTACATAATGTATTCTCCATACTGAATGCATAAATGTAGAAATACAAATAAGGGGAGAACAATTAGGAAACTCGACTCCGCACTTTGCATTGGATGTGGGAATGTGAGAACTCGACCATGGGAAGAAAGAGCAATAAGACTCTCTATATTCTGCATGTTGAATGTGGAAATGCATATAAGGGAAGAACAACTTGAAATCTTGGCTTAGTACTACACATTGTATGCAACGATGTGGAAATGTAGAAACTCAGCCATGCAGAAAAAGAGAAACAAGACTCTCTACATTCTGGATTCAAAATTCCGCATGCAAAATGTGAAAATGTAAAAAATAAATGAAAAACAACTGTTATTATCTTCTTACTATTATATTTATATTGCATAGGCTAAATTGATATTATCATGAAATCTATTAATTTTAAAAAACAATATAAACATCATATTTAAAGGTTTGACATATATATTGGCAAAAGTGTAGTTTTTTTTTTTAATAGTAATTACTATATGAATATTCAGATTATGAAAAAATCTCAAATAAGTTGCATATAATATTATCAAGTTCATTTTGGTTTTCATGGATTGACACATTATAAATATTAATAATTTTTAAAATATTGAGATTTAATTTTATGTAAACCATATATCATAGAGAAAATGTTTTTTATGTTTTATTTTATTTAAATGATAAATTTTATATTTTTTTGTTTAAATATAATAATTTAGGTCTTATCTTTATTTCATTATAAAAAAAATTTTTTAAAAAATTAACACACATTTGGAAATTTTATATTATAAAAAGAGACTAAAACCGAGGCTTACAGTGGAGGTGTACAAAACAAGTTTCTTGTCATACGGTTGTTGTTTAGAGATCCTAATAGATTCATCTAGTTTAACTAAGTACAGGATCAAGCAAAACTTGCAATAGAGTCCAAAAAAGAGAGACTTTTGAGATGTTGAATATAAACTAAACACAATAACACTTCCTAGAAATTTAGAGATAAAGGATAACTTCCAGAACGGTGTTTTCCTCCTCCTTGCTCTCTTTGAGTCAAACAGGCAGGTGTAGATTCTTCTATTGATGCGTTGACCTGGTAAGTTGGGGCTAATTTTAATTAGGTCCAAGGAAGTCTTGTGGAGGAATAGGTTGAAGGAGAGACTTTGTGTTTCTTTATTGAGGTTGAACCTTGTTGCTTGGTTAGTTCCTTAACCATTGCCTCCAAAGTGTCCAGTTTTTTCCTCTACATGATGATGTCAATTTTGAGATTGAAGCTATGTTGTCGAGGGTGAGCTAGTCTAATATTCCATGTCCTTTCTACATGTGCTTTGTTATCCAAGCCTCGTGTTGGTTGTCGACATGATGGTTGATGTGAACTAAGGTATCATATATTCATACCTTCAATTGTTAATATATAACACCCCCCCCCCCCTCATTTTTCCTAGTGGTCGGATAGGATTGTTGATAGGCCACCATATTATGCTCTCTCAAAATGTGAAACCATTCCAATGCATAAAAAAAATTACAGATATGTTGAATCTTGGCTAGAATGGAGGCTAGATGTATATCTGAAGGGGTGGTGTTCAAGATCATATGTTGTATAATGAGGTTGGAGTCTCCCAAAACTATTAATTTGTTGATCTATTGAAACCAGTTTGAGCCCTTGAAATAGAGAATATGCTTCCACTTTGTTGTTAGTCATTGTTCCAAAATTCCATTTAAAGGTATGAACTATTGTCCCCCTCAGAATATAAATTTTCGCTCCCACACCTACCTCCCTGATTAATATATATATATATATATATATATAGTATTTATAAATTTTATTGAAAAGTTCAAAATTTATCTTTTGTGAAAAAGGATAGCATATATGTCACTTTTATCTTTAAAAACATAAAATATTTATAATATTTTTCATCGATACTCGGATCAGTTGTTAGAGAGGAGAATACGCGATGGGGAGTCATCCCACCCATCACATCCACTTGGAAGCATCGTACGCAAGTGGACCTGGATGAAGGACAACACATCACCCACTGGTTAGCATGACTACCAATCATTTTTACCAGCAAGCATTTGGTTCAAGGTCCATTCCTCTGCATTGTTTTATGATGTTGTATCCATCCAGTGTAGTAATGGTGTTGTCTGACACCATTACTGCTACCCATTCTCACTGCAAGTCCACACACTCAGCATTAACCGTGGATGAGTTCAAATTTGGGAGGTTTTATTATGCCTGGTTGCATTGGGTCTACCCTATTTTCATTCCCTCTGCTCTTTGTTTCCCTCATCATAACTCCCACATGCACCTGCATCCCTTATCTTTGCAATCTCAATCACCACTTGCATTTAGACCACCTCTTCTCATATCTTACCTTGGTCATGTCCCCCCTGTAGTCATGCCTCATGGTGGTAATAGGCAGCAAGGAAGAAGTCACAGAGGGGGAGTCGTAGAACGACATACACTCTTCCTTGTTGCACTCATTGTTGAGGCCTAGAAAGCCCACACTCCACCTCACATTTGAGTTGAACTAGATCTTGCAAAAGTCGATGCTAGGGTGCTTCGTCACTTTGTTGACTATGAAGTAGTAGACAAGGAAATTGGTCAATGGATACCAGACCTTGGATCATACAGGGAATGCGCCACCCTTTACACCAAGACATTCAACATGTATTGGCTCTTAAAGACAGTGATGGGGAAGGTCTCGGTAGAGTGGAATGAAGCCCACGAGGAAATATTCCTCTAATTGGATGAAATGCAGATGGATATTCTCGGCCTTGGCAGCAAGATGGACCGCTTGCTCAACTCCAATTCTGATGAAGTTGGACTGAGCCATTGCCACGCAAATGCAGCTACTAGACATCCCCCTATTTCGCCCTCTTAAAAGTCTTTAGTTTTTTATGTTCTAGTTTTGGTTTTGGTTTTTCCACCTCAAATGGTGCCTCGACATTTATGATAGTAGCAATAGTTCTAGGGGTCAATGGTGCAATAGCAATGACAATCTTTAACAAATAATATTTTGTAAAGAGTTTATACATATGCTTTTTGAACTTTTAAATTGTTTTGGAGCTCTCCAATTTGTTATGTTATGACTAATAAAGTTTTCCAAGCAATCAACCAACTACAATCTGTATATAACTATTTTATTTTATAATAATAAAAATTACGAAAAAAATAATAATTAAAAAAAATTATAATATTTTTTATCCAATTAAAAAATATATGATATATTTGAAACAGACATTATCATATATTATGATTGGACTAATAATCTACTCTCTTTTTTTTAATGTCCTAAGCTTAAATTCATAAAAGAAGAAGACATCTCCATGCATATAGTACCAACACTTTAAAAAAGTTCCTTAACATTTAGCTCTTTATTAAAATTAACTTTATTTAATAAGGTTTTATGTAAATATTTGATGTGTACTTATTATTTATAATTAAAAATAAACACATATATATATATGTCAAGTTTCATTGTTTATATTGTTTTGAGAAAAAATTTGTGGTTTGTATGCTTTTTTTATTTGGAGAATAATATTAAAGGTAAATTTTATCAATAAGACTCGAAGTTACTATAATAAATATACTAGTTAAGAGCTCAGTTACTTGTAGGAATTGAATTAAGATAACGAAAATAACAACATTTTTCCTAACCCCCCGGATGGGGTGACACACGCCCATCAGCAAACACGCGGATGACCGTCGGGACGCCCATTTATGGCATCAACCGGCGAGCGCCCTCCGAGCACTAATTAGCCCATGGCCTGCACCAGCCACTTCCAGTCGACGATCCCTCTCGCGCGAGGGAAGTGTACCAGGCGGCAGAGCACTTACCACCCAGCCTTAATGGCCTCGGCAGTCATCACAGTTTGGTGCGTCATCGCAAGGATGAATAGGAGCGAGGTGTATCAGACCATTGCAGTGTTCATTCCGCTTGCTCTCAATTTCCGACCTCCGTCGCAGCCAGGAAGCGAAGAGGCCAAACAGATAGGAGCTCGAACCATGCCCAGGCTCCGGGGGAAATCCCGCAGAGGGGCAGCCTGGTACAGGGTTGAATCTCGACGCAAGCGAATTCGTAATTTCGAACGAGCATTGGCTTTAGATGCCACCCGACGCAAGCAAAGAACTTGGATGCCACCCATGGAAATTATCGAAGAAATCAGCTTGGAAGAGGCATTGCAGCACCACCCCCCACTCGGCTGCGCAGAAGCAACAAGGCCACCGCCCGGAGACACCCTGGGGAACCTCAACGTAGCCACCACAGAGGACCTCTTCCCACCCTGCATTGTGGAGGAGGAAGTCCCTCCCGCTGACACCACAGGGATGGGAGAGCCAGCAGGAATGCCAACTAGAGAAGCGGGGGACTCCAGCACACGGACGTTCAACGAAAATAAGGGACCGGACCAGCCTCCAGTCACGGATTTTCGGTATCTCCCACTCATCTTTGAGCTCCGACATCTGATGGAAGACCAAGCTTTCCGCCTAGCCAGGATGGACCAACGGCTGGACATGCTTTTTGCAGCCTATTCCAAGAGATCTCCAAAGCGACAGTGCCCGACGTGCACACAGGCGTACTCGCTCCCGGCAGGCTGGCGTCAGAGGAGGAACGAGGCTCCTGGTTAGGATTCTTTATGCTGTCTAGTTTAGTTAGAATGTTCAGTTACTTTTTGTCTAGCTATGGCCTCTGTTTTAAAACTCTTTAGCTTATTAGCCCTGGTTTCCCTCGGGCAGGGCACCCACTTGTATAACTTAAAAATACGACTGCACCTGGCACAGAACGCCCAGCTGTCCTAGTTTCTTGCTCAGGCAGGACAGCTGGCGGCAACAATGGACATTGTAATTTCCTTTTTGCTAATATAATAGGTACTACCCTTTTTATTTAAAAAAAAAAAACAACATTTTTCCTAACCCCTAAAACTAAATCCAATTAACTTATATAAAATTTTATCATAAATTTATTAAAATAATAAAACAAATTTTTTTATTTAATTTTTACTTAATTTTTTTAATAATTCTTTTTTCAAATATAAAATCAAAATATACACAAATTAATCTTCATAACCAAAATATATATATATATATATATAATTTTTACTTTACTATTTTTAAAGTGACTTAGAATTTAATATTACAATTTTTTTTTAGGTACAATATGAGTGATGGCCTTTATAATATCATTCTAAAAGAACTAGAATTAATATTACAATTTTCTTAGGGACAATATGAGTAATGGCCTTCATAATACCATTCTAAAACAACTTGTTTGTAAATAAAATCTTAAAAAACACGTGAGTTCCTTAAAACATAAATTCGTCCTCTTTTACTGTTTGTTACATTTATTTGTTCATTGTCATTGATTAATAAATAGATTTTTCAGAATTTGAAATAAAGAGCCCTCCTTTGAATTATTTTTGACATAAGATCCCCTTTTCTAAAACTCTCACCCAAATTGAATTGAAAAGTTAGGAAAATTGAAAAATATAAAAAGGTTTTGACTAATTTTTAATTAACAATTTTATTTATATATTAAAAATTATATATAAAGAGAAATTGAAATTTTGAAAAAATATATATAGAAAGAAAAATTGAAATTTATATATTAAAAATTATATAAAGAGAAATTGAAATTTAAAAAATATATATATAGAAAGATAAATTGAAATTTTAAAAAAATATTATATATAGAAAAATTGAAATTTTGAAAAGAAAATAAAATTTACAATAAAAAAATAAAGTTTAATATAAGTTTAGAAGATTTTTATTTTTTATTTATTAATTTAATTGTAAATTTATATTTTTATATAAAGATTGGAAATTTTCAACCTGGATAAGATAAGTTGGTGAAAGTTTATAAATTTTCAAGATGGATAAGATCAGTTGGTGAAAGTTTTGAATTTTGTTAATATTTATTTATATTCAATTTCATAAAAGACATATTTAAATAAATAAAGTTTAATATAAGTTTAGAAGATTTTTATTTTTTATTTATTAATTTAATTGTAAATTTATATTTTTTTTAAAAGATTGGAAATTTTCAACATGGATAAGATAAGTTGGTGAAAGTTTAAAAATTTTCAACATGGATAAGATCACTTGGTGAAAGTTTTGAATTTTATTAATATTTATTTATATTCAATTTCATAAAATACATATTTAAATAGTAAATTCAAATAAAATATTAAAATTTATATTAGATTAATGTAATATGGTTTTTATAATCATAATTCTTTATAAAAAAAAATTACCAAAATCAAAAAACTTTGCTTTTTTTCTCTTTCTTTTGCTATTTAAATATGTATTTCATTTTAATTTCATTATTATTAAATTTTTAAGTTTTTTTTTTCTTTTTTTCACAATAATTACGCCGAAAGGCGTACACCTATTGATAATGGGCACAATTAATGATCTTTTAACCTTATTTAACCTTAAACCCTAATCTGATGGCTATGCATCGAAGATGCTGGCATATTCTTAGTCGTCCTCCAAAATCAATGGGTCATATTTATTGTTCATAACTTTCTTGTTTTTATCAAGGCATCTGTTAACATGTTTACTTTTTAACATTTACCTAATCACATTAAAAAATTACTGCAAGGATATGTAATTGCCACGTTTAAATGATTAAGTAGGATTAAACCATGGCATCTAAATAAATGCATGCGTTCTGCTTCTGAACCGGCTGTCTGATGCCCACGGGTTCCATTTATCAACCTAATGCAACCAAACGTTTCATATTACCACAGACATTTTATATTGGGGGCACGCGTTCCAGTTATTACCACAGACGTTTTATATTGGGGGCATGCGTTCCGTCTCATTACAGCGCAGAAAGAAATGTTCACAGAGCTACGTGCTTGTGTCTTATTTCCCACAGGATAACCCCGAAAAATTCTTGTTGGTACACAGACTATTCGAAAATGGGCACGTTATCAAATCACTACAGGTTTATTCGATTGCTTTACTGTGTTAGGGACAAATTTAGTGTTCGATTGCTTTGCAGGTTTGATTGAACTTGCAATGTCTATTCAGATCTAACTATACTGATTTGCGATCTCTGAGCTTTCAGATTAGTAGAATCTATATATGTGATGGGGATTATGGTGTGATAATCCGTTCCGGTGTTACAGGAACTTCCAGAGGAACAGAGAGGTGATGCAATAAACAGCATGGTGTACGAAGCGAGCCAGAGATTTCGAGATCATGTACATGGCTCTGTAGGCGTAATCAATGATCTCCAGAATAAAATAGCAAAGTTGCAATCCCAAATGGCTTCCACACAAACAGAGATGGCTAACATTAGTATGCGACATGCTAATCTCTTAACCCTCCTTAACGGTGGTTATGATCCACACTGTTATAATGGGTCACTGCTAGAGAGTGAAGACACACATGTTTTAGACGATGTTGATCCTATGGAGCTATGGGAGCCACTGTGGAAATGAACTAGAACGATTCATTGTTGCTTAATTATTGATAAGAGTTGTAGGTTCATGTTTTTCCCTCTTCCTTATTTTCTTCTTCGGCCCGTTAGTCTTCTATCGAATTCAATAATATGATTATGTTTCCACCGCTTAGGTTTACTTGATCTGATTTCTGTTCCCGAAGTGTTAAGGCAAATTTCTCCAATTACTTTAAATTTATACAAATGTTTGTTATATTGAATATTAGGTTGAATTGAATAAGTTTGCTTGCACTACGTTGTATTGAAGATTGAGTTGAATTGAATACGTTTTCTTCTAATACTTTGTATTACTAGGTTAAGTTTCATATAGTTGTGGATTTCTTTAATATAGATATGGATTTCTAAAGTTGAGGCGGTCACCAACAACCACTGCAATCTCTACCCTTTAAAATCTATGGCAGATATTATGATGATATTCTTATTGGTGTTTCGGATGAGCATGCAGGACAGGTAAGGCGTGGGACCATAGGTGGGACAGACAGACCTCCTCTCTCTTTGCTTATTGGTTGGTTGGTCTATGAAACATGTTCTTTCGATAGGCACTTCAAAGTGAAGAAGCTTGGGAGGGTGTTCATTGCCATAAGGGAATTTGATAGCCAATCATTGGAAGCCATAGCTGCCAGACATAGCTCTACCCTACAAGTCAGACATAGACCTCTACCCTCAATCTCTTCCTAGACATCGACCCTAGATCTCTTATTGTGTGTTTGTGGTTTAAGAAGTAGGACTGGTGCACAACACCAGACCTATTAGTACGATGCTGTCAAGATGGGGACATGCCTAGATTCATCTCATTCTTCCTTCATGTTGTCAAGCATCTCATTCTAGTAGATGTCGATGCATATAGTTGAAGGCCACAGTCGAGTATCCCGGGAGCCAAGCCCATTCGATTAGCCCAGTCAAGTAGCCAAGCAGCCGAGTAACCAAGCCAGTTTTAGTAGGCAGGGTTTGTGTGGCTTTCACCTGATGAGATGAGGACATTTCCTACCCTTCAAACTGCTCTGGATTGGAAACTACATCCAGAGCTGAACCCTAAGAATCGCAAGAAGGATGCCAAGAAGAATAACCTTATAGCCACGGATTCAAGCAAGCAGGTAGAGAGTAGCTCAGATGTGGATGAGAAGATTGTCTGCACTTCAGTGCAGAAGGAGGTGAATCTGAGTAGCCTTCAGAGGCAGTAGACCAAGAAGCATATTCTCCAGTGGCATCTATGACTTAATTATAGAACTTGAACGATTATGGAGAGCGATATATAAGTTGCGGAAAGACGGGCTACCATGCACATTATACAATGAATAAGGCGCTTAACCCTCTTTAGGTGATCATAAGTAAGTTGATAACCTTATGACTAAAGGGAGGTGTGCAGCTACTAAAGCGAAATTGATGAACCAATAAAAGAAAAGAAGTTTGATCAATTCTTTTATCAATTCCTCGTCATCAATACTAGTTGGCAAGTTTCTGAGTAGATCTTCTAGCCAGGATGTTGTTGTCGTGCTACTGGTTGTTGCATCTAGCCGAAGTCGGCTGCTGGTAGTCCATCTTTCCTAGTCTCTGCGTTGATGTGTTCGCTCTCTTGCTGCTGATGGCTAGGTATCTTACTTTCTATAGTTTCGATCTTTTTTGCTTGCTGAGTTGATGCACCTGTTGCTTCCACAATTGCTTCTTTTGGATTGATCTTCCGAAGTGAGACAGAAGTGAGACCACTCCGGAGAGGGGAAGGGTGGGGGATGGAAAATTCCCCTAATGAACCTGTAGCACCATGAGCAAAGGCACAAGTCAAAGCATCCCCGGTATCTAACTAACTTGCTTCTGGGAGGACCTGCTGATCTTCCAATGCTCCAAGCGGGCTCGCTCCTTCCTCTTCTGGCTATTCAAAATATTTCTCCACATCCCTATCTATCTTTCTACCTATTCCTATCTATCCTTTCCCTTTGGTCGAGCAACGTAGTACAGCATACAGAGCAGGGAACTTCATGCTTATAGAACAACATAACACTTCTTTTTGAACTAGCATTTCCAGCTCCATTGAAACGGAACAAGGAACCACCTTTTCAGTTTTGAACCCTTTCCTGGCTTACGGAACAGTAGGGTACTTATATTTTGTGTCACTTCATGTGCATACGGAACTTATAGGGAACTTATCAGCGTTTCTATCTATGCTCTCACTACTCCGGCTGCAACATCACGGGAAAGATCCAGCAAAATAAAGAGCCAACAGTTCTCACTTATGCGGGGCTCTTTCTTTTCAAAATGGTACAACAACAAGATCAATTTCATTTCATTCCTCATTTTTGTATAATCACAACTACCTTTCACCAGGAGACTCTATCAAACCTTGAACCTCACCTGTAAACTTATGCCTTCATCACCAAGTACCAATTGGCGGGATCGAATCATTCACCTTTTGCCAGGAACTAGTAGCCAAAAGCCAAGAGCCTGAATAATTAGCTGCCCGGGGCTTAGCTTGCATGAAGAAAATCAGATTGGACTTGTCGGAAAAATGGGTTCTGCTAGATATGGATTTCTAAAGTTGAGGCGGTCACCAACAACCACTGCAATCTCTACCCTTTAAAATCAACTGTAATATAAATTGTAATATAAATGAACCGTCGTGTAAAAGTTGCAAATTGACAAAATTCTTCATTTTAAATGGACAGAAATCTTCATTTTAATTTCATTTCATTTCATGCAGCTTCACACCAAGTCATTGAAGATGTAGAAAATTATTTGTACAATCAAAAGGCACAGTATTATTATTAGAACATAATTTAAACTATAGATGTACTTACAATATTAATAGATTATTACGTTAGAATTAAATATACGGAATTAGAAACAAGGTGAAAATATAAATAGACATATTTACAATATTAAAATATTAATAGATAGGATGTTTAAAAAATGGAATTAGGAACAAGGTGAAATAAAGGTAGGATGTTTAAAAAATGGGTTTTAAAAAATTAAACATCTTCATTTTAAATTCATTGATTTTATATATGGTTAATAGGGTTCTTTCATTTACATATTGTCAGGTAAAGGTGTTACATATTGTCAGGTAAAGGTGTAAAGGTGTATTTTAAGGTTTTATTTTTTTTTATTTTTTGGTAATTATCATTGGAATTAGATAATATAATTGTTGATTAAATCATAATTTTATGTTTTAATAGTGTGTTTTTAAATGTATAAATAGATTTAATTTTCTTAAAATTCTTCTAAACATTTAGATTAGTCATTCTTTTTATCTTTTTAACAAAGTTATTCACAAATTTATCCTTATTTTTAAAAAATATTGATATTAACTAAAAATTTCATATATTTTAATTGTATTTTTAGTAATAGTAATATGAAAGAAGTTTAGAAGCAAAAGGCTGCATAAAATTTGCATTTACCTGGCCTAAAAGGTTTTGTGGTTGAAGACGGACGAGTTTCCACGGTTGAAATGCTGTAATTTATAGGGTTACACTTGCGGCGAAATAAAGAATACCTTTCAGGTAATGAATGTCCACTCACAACAAATCAAGAGGATTTCATAATACAATACACTCTATCACAATGGAGCGATTCGGACTGTCATCGCGGCTAGGGTCCAAACCCTAGCCGCCGCTCTGGTCTCCCGATTGCAGGGGCGCGATTTGAAGCAGTCGATCAGGGTTAAGGGCCGCGGTTACCTACGTCTACGCCTTGACCCGAAACGATTTTGCTTGGAGAGGAGCGCGACCTTCGACTGCAGCAGCCGAGCGTTCTTTGCTGCGGATCGGCGTTCGTTTGCATGCGTTTTTGGAAGCCGTGGTCTTGCCTCTGCAACCTGC
>ML794401.1:13072-50117 GCA_009831015.1 Picea engelmannii
TTGAAGAATTTGGAGGATACTGAAATTTTTGGTGGCTCTGTAAATGGGCATTTTCTGAAAAGGTTCTTTGTCTAAGCCATGAATGGCTTCCTCATGTCATTGTAAATATCATTCTTCTTTTGTTTGTAATAACTGACTCCACATCCCAACACTAAGGCATTAAAACTGTTGAAGTTCTTAGAGCCTTGCAGGGAGACCTCTATCCCCCATGGAGCCTAATTTTAGCACATATGTTTGTAAAGGGGTGTTTTCCCTTAGGAATTGACCTCTTGGAAAAACCATGAAGGAAAGCGAGTTAAAAACCCACAAAATGTGTTTTATCCAAGGTCGGGAGGAGTGATTTGACCTCTTGGTGCATTGTGCTAAGGTGCACACAGATATGAGCGACTGAGCATAGAGCGCTCAAATCTACGGTCCACGTCAAATATTAGACCCCCCCAACCTTCTACCTTTAACGGGGGGGGGTCCGAGCAGGTGGTTTTCTGGCACGGGCCCCCCACTAACGTGTCAACTCCTCATCAACTTAGACCCCCCTTTACCCCCTGGCGCATTACCGCTTACCACCTACCACCCCCTCTAAGCTAACCTCTTTACCGCTTCCCAATACTGCCTTCTCTTCCGTCGCCACCTGTCCTCCACTCACATCACTCACGCTCATGTCCCCTGCCCACTGTCACATCTCCCCTTTCACCTCTCGACATGAATCTTCCACTTCCCCTCCGTGTCACCTCCATCATGTTGTTGTGTTCCCCCCCTGACCACTCAAACCCCTCTGCCTCCATGTCTTCTCCCCGTGCCACATCACCCTCGCTCCTTTACACCTCAACTCCCGCATGTTGGCACCCACGCTTTCCCAGTTATCGTTTCGCCAACCGCATCATTCCAATTGGTCATTGATCATTCGTTGTTCCATGCCGGTTTGCGCCCATCGTCAAGCCAACTCCTCATTGACAACATCCACGTCAGCCTGCCAACATTCCCTGCAATAGCTCAACAAATTCACAGGTGTCGCGTTGAATCTGCCTGTCCCGATCCTGATGCATACAGTTAATGAAGTCAGGGATGGTGGGTGAGACATTGTCTCCTCCCATAAATGGAAATCCCAAAGGGACTGTCAGCAAGTTTGTTTCTCTGTAGGTCCCTTCTGAAACACAATTGCGTCTGATAGAAGCCAACATGCACAGTCTGCCAGAGAGCATGCAGACTTAAAGTCTTGAATGCAAAGACTCGGGCACGCCTCTACTGTTGGTGACGAATTATTCTGAGTATATCTAGGCATTTTTGATATTTTTTTATGGTCGATGGTTGAGCAAGGCTCCCATATTGTAAAATTTTGATGATACTCTGGTTATCTGGTTATGTATTTGATTTGAGATTTCCTGTTTAATGAAATTCAACTTCCTTCTTCATCCTATTTGCCTTTGATACTGAAGTGTCCATGATTGAAGGATTGACATGGATTGTTTTGATTGTATTGTAATGTATGTTTGATTGCAGTGTTGTTAATAATGTTCTCCAGTCTCCTGAAGTTTTGAATCCAAGAGGATCTTGTATTTGAAACTTTTCCTCCTTAGGCTGCTGGAAGACCTGATGTCCATAGCAGACTTGTACATTCTCCTCACCAGTTCTTCCTCCTACTCACCCTTACTGCAACTTACTAGCTAAAGTTAATCAAGACCTCACCTGCTTGTGCAAGCTGGTCCAATTTTTTGAGTTAAAACGATATTATCTTGAGTCTGCGCCCATTCGACCTCTTAAAAATTATTCATTGTGACATAAAAAATGATGGGTAGTGGGCTTACCTTTGATGCAATATGAGGGTGACTTCTAGTGCTAACAGTCTCAAGCCTATTTATGATACTTAAAGTTCCTTTTTCAAAGTCCATGTGGAGATGATTTTGTGTGTCAACACAAAATTCTCCATGGTTATGATAATGATGCGTTAGCATATGCCCCCTAATGTATGAGGGTAAGGGAACATCATATGGATGAAATACATTACTAGTTTACAATATCCAAAAGGACACCCTAAAAGACAAAAGATCAGTTCCACACCTATCAACTAGGAATAGGAAAATGGAAAAATTTTCATGGTGACGAAAATGGCATGTTAACACTCCTAATGGGGGAGTTTGGTGTGATGATATCCATCTAATTACATGGTTGTTTCCATGTCTCCCCTTCATATTCTTAAAAAAAACCCATATTCTTCAAGTATTAGTGACTCTAATACCATGTTGATAAACCTAGACACACTTAGATCTCTTCTCCAATCCTTTATAGGATCTTGAATCTCAAACCGGTAACTTAACTATATCATAGTTTTGTTATAACAAATGATTGAAAAAGAAGCACCAAAAAGAAAAATTATATCTCTCTTAAAAAACACAACCATGCCACATGCACTAGCAATCCTTGTGTATTCCATTGATCTCAATATACATATAAATATATTAGGATTTTGGATCAAAGATAGACATACTATCTCATCAAAGATTAATCATAATAAAAACTCAACCATACTCTAGTTTAATATAGGATAAAATATTGTTGGAGAGATCAACGAAGATACAACAAACCCTCATTATTAAAACATGATTATTCATGTAGAGACATTCTACACAACACAATAACCAATATGATAACAAACCATGGAAAAATGGATTTCCACATGACAAGAACTATATTAACATAATATGACAAACCAAACACTTAAAGAATCATTTAGATAATGTAAAACTATTGGCAAAGCAAAGACTAGTATTCATATCCTAGTAGAGTGCACAGAAGAAAGAGTGTAGCAAAGAGCCAAAGAACTATCCTTGGAACCTTGTCTAGTCTATAGATAATTAGGTAATTAGATAAACATGGATCTATATGACCAAGTATAAGTATGATAATATAAGTCATGAGTTATATTAATCAAATCTAAAACTCCAAAATGAACTTCTCCTCTGAAATCTTTGACCTTGTACGTAATTATATTTTACCTTTTATATTATAAATACTTCCCAACTTACTTTAAAAAATACATCACATTGTATGTAACACATCGTACATAACATTAAAAATTCTTAGATAATATCAACACTAATAAATTCAAATGTGTATTAAATAATCTAACCTATTATTAATTCTTTACCCTAAAAATTTTAATTCACCACCACATAATGTTGGACTGCTAAATTTTCCTTGACTCTTACCTTGATAAGCGAAGCCAAACAACATAGTTGAACTAAATATTAATCTTAATTAATATAAGTTGTAATATTAATCTTTTATATTAATCACCTATAAGCCAAGCCAAACAAAATCCATGTTGTATGATTTAAGCTCCCATTGAAAAAACAAAGCATTGTGAAAATAACGTTGTACAAGAGTGAGTGGAGTGCACGAGTTTGGAATACAAAAATTAGTGGAGATCATGAGTTTGGAATACAAGAGTGAGTGGAGTGCATGAGTTGGAAATAACTATATGAGTTGTCAAATAATATTAAAATGTCAAAATGTGGATGCCAGAGTCTTAGTGAGATCAGGGTACGGAGGGGAGGTGGTCTAGGAAGAAGTCTTTAAATGGTTCAAGGGAGGCACGAGGAGGTTTTTTTCCCTCGTTATTGCACATGGTTCTCATCCCAAGAAAAGAAAAACTCATGTGACTAGTTTTGTAAAAAAAATCAAATGAATCACCACTTTTAAAAATTCCCATTGATTTTGACATGGTCTACTACCTTTAAAAATTCCTATTGCTTTTGACATGGGTCACCACTTTTAAGACTTTCAGAGACACCACCTTTAAAAATACAACTGAATTTTAAATGGGCCACCACCTTAAGAATACAACTTGGTTTTGACACGGGTCACCACTTTTAAGACTTTCATAGCCACCACCTTTAAAAATACAACTGAATTTTAAATGGGTCACCACCTTAAGAATACAACTTGGTTTTGATATGGGTCACCACTTTTAAGACTTTCATAGGCACCACCTTTAAAAATACCACTGAATTTTAAATGGGCCACCACCTTAAGAATACCAACTGTGTTAACCTTCCAAGCAAATATCTCCTTCTCTCCTCTTAAAACCTAAGGGCCTAGGGCTTGAAGACCTAAGGGCATAGGGCAAGGGCATAGGGCATGGTTGCCTTTGCCTTTTAAAATGTGCAAAGTACATCGTGATAATGATAAACTATACAAAGGAATGAATTTTACTTTGTCTTGTCTTATGCACATGAAATATACAACAAATCAAGGGATTTTACTTTGTCTTATGCATAGGATTCAGTGCACCTAACCCAATTCATACTTCCGAATTTATTATAATTTTGATTGCAATCAATACCCTACCATTATTAAATTGCCTTAGATTTTAGATTTCTAAAATATATTGTTAAAGGAGAAAGTCACTATCATTGAGAACTTCTTTGAATATCGAGGAAGCCACAATTGAACACCACCTTCAATATTATTGATTGGTTTTTGAGCGTTGATAAGATATACCATATGTGCATACAAAATTCTCATTCTCATATAGGAAGATTTAAATTTGACATTTTTATATAATAATTAATATTTTATTAATTAATAATAAAATAAAAATTTACTTATTATTATAAATAGTTTGTAAAACAAAATTATTTAATTTTTTTTTTTTTTGAAAATAATTTATATATATATTTTTAATTTTAAATTATATTTAATTTTTCTTAAAATGCATATGTTGTTGCTTTCATCACTAAGAATGATATTATGTTGTTGGAAAGAATGTTAATAAACATAAAAATAAAAATGTATAATGTCTCCATCATTTGATTTTATCTTATGTTTTGGGTTTTTTTCATACTTAATAATGTGATCTTTCATATATAAATGCAAATTTCTAGTTGCATGTTTTATGACTTCACAATGTTAAATTATTTGGGTTTTTTCCATACTTAATAATGCGATCTTATGGTATATAATATATATTGCAGCAAATTTCTAGAACTTCTAGTGACATATTTTATGACTTCATAATGTTAGGTTATTGATTATTGTTAGGTTATGTTTTATTTTATTTTGTTTTTGATATGTATCTTTAATCAAAACATCAAATTAAGGTGTTCAACAAGATACTCATGTTATTGACCTTTATCCCTAAATACAAAGATGTTACTATGCAACAATCTTCTTAAGTTTTAGTTTTGATCAACGTTGGAAGTTTTAATTATTGGTTTCAACTAGTACAATAACTGTATTGGCTTGAACTCCATAACCTTAAGGAGACATATTAAAAATTTGGGGTTGAATTGATATGCCTTTCTACATATTATCTTTACAATATATTCACAATCTATTTTTTATTTACAGTTGGTGGAGCTTATGGTTCAAACATAATTTTGTGCTTATTAAGAACCTACATTCTAATTGTAGCTTAGCAGGTCCACACAAACTGCTTATGATTTTTCAATTATCATGGTTTACCCACTTCAATTTTATTCATAGTGGTTCATGTAATTTTGTACACTCTGAAAATAACCTACCCCCTAAAATACATTAGAGACAAATTGTGAGATGATATTAGTTCACATTTGTGTGTCCCGAAGAAAAACTGGAACCTTGCCTTAAGGAGAAAACAAATTCGTTCCCTTAATAGAAGTAAGACTCAACACCTTATAGTTATTGTTTTGATCAACACCATGACAATGTTTTTGTGACCTTGTAGAGGGTTGTATGGAGTGTTCCTTGTCCTTTCAACTTTACAAACTTATTCTAATCCCACCATGGTGTAGTGTGAGTCCTTTTAACCTTGCAAATTTGTAAGAGAATTGTGATCTCAAAAAGTTAATTGGTATCATCTAACTCAGAGTAAAGGGACTTTAACATGTACAAAAAGTTGGAATCCCAAGCATGTATCATGCATGAACACAATCAAAATACCCACTTTAACATGTGGGGAGAGAATTTTGAATTTTCCACCTCTCTCCTGTGAGATAAAATCCTTCATCATCCAAGCATGGGGTGATTCTCCATCTAAAAATAAAGCGGAGAAGGATTCATTGGACATGGGCGTTAGATTACACCCTTACTAATTACATCACTCTATCATTTTTATCTTGGATCAAGAAGGTGTAATGAATCTATCATTTGACTCTTTAGCTAGGTAGTTAATAGTGACTATCTTGGTTAGCTAATGGTGGAAATTGATAAATGAAACATCTTTATATGTGTTAGTGTTTTGATTGAGGACTCATGTCCACAAGTACGTGGTCATGAATTCCACCCTCTAAATGCCTTTTCCAAGTCTATGATATATTTTTTTACATATGTATAAATACTTAAATAATTCTTTAATGTTGTCCTACACAACAACAAGAAAAACCCCACATCTCTCCTACAACATGGTAAGCATTTATCTTCTAAGTGTTTGTAGTAAATTAAAACCCCTAGAACTATGTTAGATTACATGAGAATGAAATAAATCAAATAATCATTAACACAACAATTTTGTGGGGGTGGGGGAGAAAGAGCACAAGTTTATTGATGAAATGAGAAAAGATATACAATATGTTGCTTAAACTCTATACTTTATTGGACTAGTTCTCTCTTTAGGCTTGACAGAGTCTCTTGTTATTCAAATTAAAGTGAAAAGTGGGCACTCATGATTCATCCAAAATAACCTTGCATTCACCGAAAGATGGATAACTCACGAGGGATTCTAGGATCTTGACTAGAGTTGTGAGGCCCCTTATACTTATTATAGTTTGTTACTTGAGGAATCACAAGGAATATATGCACCCTAGTGATCAAGTTTGACTAAATAATCATAAGGAAGCATGCTCCAATAAATAAATCTCATTGAGCGTTTTACTCATGATAAACTTTGACCCAATCATCATTGGAGAAAGTGGTCTTCATTAAATAACATAAATTGTGTTTTGTAATAATAGTCAATTTTAACTTAAACACATAGGGATATGCACATGAGTGATTAATCTTAACTTAGTCACATAGGGATGTGCACATGGGTGATTGTTCTTTATTTGATAAACCTTGGAGAATGTATCATTAATATTTGATATTTTTAGGGGGATAGTACTGCCCAAAGAAGGTGTGCTCATTAATTATGAATTTGTTTTCCCCTTGTGCACATATTTTAATGATAATGTTTTGTACATTCATCAAAATAAAGGTGATTGAATATTCTCCCAAGCCTATTTATGATACTCAAGATTCGTTTTTCAAATTACACATGATGATGATTGTGTGTCAACAAAAAATGCTTCATGGTGGCAAAAATGATGTATTAACATATGCCCCTAGTGTATGAGGGTAGGGGAGCATCATGGGGACAAAATACATAAATTATTTACAATATTCAAAAGGCCATCTAAAAATACAAAAGAGAAGTATTACACCAACCAACTAGGAATAGGAAAATGGAAAAATCCTCATAGTGACGAAACCAATATGTTAACACTCCTAATGGGGAATCTGGAATGATGATATCAAACTAATTATATGGTTGTTTCTATGTGTCTCGTTCATTTTCCCAAAACCCTCCCATATTTTGCAAAGTATTGGTGACTCCTAGACACACTCAAGTTTTTTTCCCAATCCTTTATAGGACCTCGACTCCCAAACTAATAAATTAACTATATTATAGTTTTGTTATAACAAATGATTGAAGAAGAATCACTACAAAGATAAACTAAACCTCATTTAAAAAAACAACCGTGCCGCACACACCAACGATGCTTGTGTATTTCAATGATCCCCATAGAAATATAGATATATCAAGATCTAGACCCAAAAATAGACATAATATCAAGGATTAGTAATAATAACACCTCAACCACACTCTAGTTTAATATAGGATAGAATATCTCAACCAACTAAGATCCAATAATCCCTCATCATTAAAACATGATTATTCATGTAGAGACACTCTAGACAACACAATAACCAATGTGATAACAAAGCATGGAAAAAATAATTACCACATGGTAAGAACTATAATTATATATTATGAGAAAAAATACACTTAAAGAATCATATAGATAACATGAGACTATTGAGAAGTTAAGGAATAATATTTATATGCTATAAGAGAGTGTAGCAAAGAAGGAAAGAGAGTACCAAAGAATCAAATGACTACATTTAATATTTTCAAATGGAACGACTACATTTAATATTCACAAATGGAACAATTGTTAGGTGTTGGTGAACTATAGACTTACGAAGAAACATCTAAAAAGGAAGAATGAGAAAATGATAATGGAAAGTAAAATGAATTCAATTTAGAAGAAATAGCCTTGAAACCTTGTCAAATTACCTATAGATAGGTAGGTAATTAGATGAGTGCTAAGTCATGTATTCGAAATCATGTGAAATTGGTTAGTTGTGACTAATACTCATGTATATGGGTCACATATTAATGAATTACTTTATGTAGATAATTCTGAAAATGATATCTCATATGTTGGAATGCATAAACCCCTCAATGCTTAAATAAAAAGAGTGAAGGGATCTCTAATTGAATAGTTCACAAGACACAATACTTGCTAAGGTTTTGCATATGGGGTAGCAAGATAAGTGTGCTTGATTGTGGGGAAAGCTCTATAGTTAAGTGTGCTTGAGATAGATGAGTTTTGGGATGGGTGACCTCTTAGGAAGTCTTGGTTATTAGGTGCAATCCCTAGAGGTGATGATCGATACTATGTGATTCATTTCGCTAGTTTCAATATCACATCTTCAGCCCAATGCAATGATTTCTAAGTCAAATATTCAACATCATAAGAAATTGGTCAGTTGTGACTAATACTCATGGATATAGGTCATATATTAATGAATTTATACAAATATTTGAAAATGATATCACATGAATCTATATGATCAAGTGTAAGTATCATGGAACAATGATTAAATATCAAGAGTATTTAGTAGATACAATTTATGCATGAAAGAATTAGGTATTGATTATGATAAAACATTCATTCTAGTTGTCAAAATGGCTGCAATTTAAATTGCTTTAGAGCTTACAACTAAGATTAGATGGATTGTGCATCATATGGATATTAAAAATTGCTTTTTGAATGACTAGATAAATGAATAAGCCTATATGAATTAGCCACAAAGATTTATGTGACTTGGAAATAAGAATTTGGTATATAAATTGAACAAAATGCTATATGAATTGAAAAAACATTAAATACATGTATTCACAAATTAATCATTACTTTAAAAAAATTGAGTTTAAAAAAAGTAATGCAGATCCTAATCCATATATGAAATGAACCTTATATTGATATATTATACATACACCTTTGAAATGCCATACCTTGGAATATAGTATTATTATTTATATATTATACACCTTTGACATGCCATATCTTGAAATATAGTATTATTATAATGAGATGGAAGTTTGAAGAATTTTGGAGGGATTTTCCTATCATAAATGAAGTATTCAAGCGATCTAATATAGAAGTTTTCAATGTTATACATTGAGATATGTGATACTCAATGGATCCTAGTATGAATTTCACAAAGGATGAGGCAAGAGAATTTATTAGCATGACCTTGTATAGGCTATACATTATGCAACCTATTGCAAGCTATGTAGTTGGAGTAAATTTGAGATACATGATAGAACCTAGATTTAGTAATTGGGAAGAAACTAAAAGAATATAGAGATATGTGAAGGGAACATTGAGTTTAATATTGGAATCTTCCTCTCAATATTCCTAAAGTGGAAGTGATTTATTCCTCCCAATATTCCTAAAGTGGAAGTGATTTTAAAATTGTTAAATTCATATAGTAATTTTGAGATACATGAGAAAACCTAAAGTTAGTAATTGAAGTTAGTAATTGGGAAGAAACTAAAAGAATATAGACATATGTGAAGGGAACATTGAGTTCAATATTGGAGTCTTCTTCTCAATATTCCTAAAGTGGAAGTGATTTATTCCTCCCAATATTCCTAAAGTGGAAGTAATTTATTTATTCCTTCCAATATTCTTCCAATATTCTTAAAGAGGAAGTGATTTTAAAATTGTTAAATTCATAGATTCTAAATCGATTAGATGTATGAGTATAGAAAATGTACACATCTGTTTTCTTCTTTTATATTACTTAATAATGGTAAGTTGGAGTAACAAGAAGTAATGCATCATTGTATTGTTTTAAGTAATGCATCATTGTCTTGTCTTCAACCTAAGTTGAGTATAAGGAAGCATTGGGTGTAACATATGAGTAGTGTGTATGAGAAGGTTACTTGTAGGTATTTGTACAACACATTAAAAAGACATATAATTATAAGAAGGTGATACACTGTTATATAATTAGGTAAAAACATAGTTTTACATCATTACAATAAACACATTGAAGTTCATGTTCACTACTTGAGACAATACAAAAAGAAATAAAAATTTAATTGGAGTATTTTAGCATAAATACTTGGTTGATATGTTTACTAAACATTTAAAGTTTTTAAAATTCAAAATGATGCAAGTTGGTATAAGAGAGAATAATTTCCATTAATCATAATGGTTAAAAAGTAATGGAAAAATTGAGAATAATGATTCCAACAAGGCACATGAAACATAAGTGGGAATTGAGTGCAATTTAGCATGAGCACAATTGACTCATAAGCATGAGTTAGTTGATGGTAGTTGTGATCCAGATTTTATGAGCATAACGAAATGAATAAAGATTATTATCAAAAGATTCTTAACAAAAACTAACAGATATACAGTAAAACTGGTTTCTATTCAATAAGGAAATAAACTGAAACTGTAAAATGCAACGGAAAACAAGCTTGCTAGACTGGTGGCAGCTTATCTCTGAGAAGAGATGTGACGGTTGTGCTCACTAGCAAGAAGATGATTACAATGAGGCTTTGAAGGAATTTTTATAATAAAAAAGAATTTCAAAAACCCTAGACATCAAAAAACATAACCCTAGGAGATGAAGCGCCAAAAGTCATGTGGGCCCTGTTTGGGTAAGTTAGTACATCAACTTCCTAGGGTTGTAACTTTTGCATACAATATCCTCTTTAGGCACACGATATCCCATTGGAAAGGTCTATCTGGGACTACACATGTTGCCTTCAAACTCTGACTCCATCCCTAGTTTGATTGTGGCGAGCCCTAAAAACGTTGTTTAGGGCCTCAAAACGGCCTCAGAAGTCAGGGATCCAAAAACTAGGAAAAAACTGCCAAAATGAGCTAGTTGGAATAGGTGGGAGGCCACCAAAATCCATTTGGATCAATCCCCCTCTCTTAGGAAGCAATGGTATCCATTGCATTGAGTGCCCCCATCAGATGAGGAAATTTCTGCCGAATTTGTCCTTGAGTGAGCCACTTGCCTTGGTGCAGGAGCTGTCCTTCTTTGATAACTCGATAAAGATGGATCCTTTGCTGGCGAGTGCCCTTGACCTGTTTGTCCACAATTTGATCACTGGATTCTTGTTGTCTGCAGTCGAGGTTGAGCTATGTTGGTGTCAGTTGTTTTTTTGTCTCTAAGGCGTCCAATAATGGTGGGAAATAATGTCGAAGGAGATCCACATTGAACACTGGGTGCAAGCCAAGGAAAGGAGGAATGATGAGCTCAAAATCATTATCACCCATAACCTTGGTGATGGTTTATGACCCTTAACTAAGTGGGATAAGCTTTTGATGGGGTACTGTAAGGCGTTCTTTATGAAACTGCAACCAAACTTTGTTGCCCACCTTAAAATTATGTGGCACCCGGTGTTGATCATGGCATTGCTTGTACTTGTCATTGGACTTCTGTAGGATATCCTGAACCTATTGGCGGATGTGTTGGATCCGCTCAATGAACCGGGTGGCTTTGTTAGCTTTAGTTGGAGCAAGAGACGAGTCGATCGAGGTGACTGCAAGGGGTAGTGCCACATCTATGGGACCCAATGGTTGGAATCCCAACCCCACCTAAAAGGGGTCATGGCCGGTTGAGCTAAGAAGGGCTCAATTGTAACTATGCTAGACATAGGGAATATTCTCATCCCATATGCGAGGGTTCTTGGAATTATACATGTGCGGGATATGCATGATCATTCAATTTACGACCTTGGTGTGGCCATCTGTCCGAGGGTGGAAGGCCATGGATTTGGTGAGCTTGGTGTCCAATAATGACTAGAGGATTGACTAGAATGTGATGAGAAATTAACTGTCCTAATCTAAGAAAATGGTTTTTGGGATTCCAAAATGTACCCAGACTCATTCAAAGAAGAGCTTGACAGTGGCCTCTGCTGTGATGCTCTTCTTCCAAGCGGCTAGAATCACAATCTTAGAAAAGCAATCAAAAACCACAAAAACCACAAAAACACAGCCAATTCCTCTCTTGGTGGAGGGGAGGCCCGACATGTAGTCCATTGAGATGGATTCCTATGGCTTGTCAGGAGTAGGAAGATGGGTGTACATGCTCATTTTCTTAGTGTTTGGTTTGGCAATAACACAGGCATTGCAACACCTAATATACTTGCTGACCTCTTGTCAAAGTTTTGTCTAGTATAAATGTTTTTGCAACATTGCCACTATATTTTTGACACTGAAGTGTCCTACCACCAGACTATAGTGGGCTTCCCAGATCATCTTCACTCACTCCCTTGATGGAACAAAGATATGGCCTAGACGACACAACATCCCATCCTGAAGATGGAAATTAGCGACAACTGCGTTTGCGCCCAACATTTGGTAGGTGGTGGCGAAGACCAGGTTTGTCTCATAGAGTTGGGGCCATCCATAGGTCTCATGGCCACAAGAGTCTAGCACCATGGTGAGTGTCGTGACTCGTGGTCTGCTGAGTAAATCAACAACACAGTTGGTGCTTTCTATTTTATACTTGATTTTGAGGTGGAATCATTGCAAGTATGTGGACCACTTCTGATGGTGGTCATTCTACAATTTCTGTTGTGTCTGCATGAACTGCAATGGATTATGATCAGTTTGGATGACTGTTTACTTCCCAAGAATGTAATGTCTCCACTGGCGACAGGATTGCACAATGGAGTGCATTTATTTTTTGTAAGTAGGGTAATCACAAACAACATCTGATAGTGTCTCACTATGATAGGCCACAGGGTGGTTGTGCTGAGTGAGAATGATGCCCACGACATAGTCTGAAGTATCTGTCTTGATCTCAAAGGGATGCTATAGGTCTGGTAGTGAAAGTACTGGGGCTGAGCACAAGCACTACTTCAAATAATCGAGCGCTTGTTGACTGGACCCACACAATTTTTTCCTTACCACCACCAATGCTTACTTGGATGAGGGCCCATGCAATATGGGATAATCCCAACATGAACCTGTGGTAGAAATTGGCAAGGCACAAGAAGCTCCAAATCTCAGTGAGTGTGGTTGGGGCTGGCCAGTCACGGATGACTTGGACCTTTTCTGGATCCACATGTATGCCATGTTGATCAATGATGTATCCTTGGTAATGGACCCTGTCCATGCCGAAGGAGAATTTTTCCAAGTTGGCGTATAGCTTGTGCTGCCGCAGGGTGTGCAAAACCTGATGAATACACCGCAAGTGTTCTGCCCAAGTCTTGCTATAAATGAAAATGTCATCTAGATATACCACTATAAAAGTATTGGTGAATGGTCGCATTTTATCATCCATCATCCTCATGAACATGGTTGGAGCATTTGTCAAACCAAAGGGAATGACCAAACATTCAAAAATACCTTCCTTTGACTTGAAGGCGGTGTTCCATACATCTATCTGTTTTATCGGGACCTGGTGGTATCCATACTTCAGATCAATGTTACTGAAGTATTTGGCCCACGTGAGTTGATCAAGGAGGTCATCGATTCGGGGAATTGGGTACCAGTTTCTGACCGTGATTTTATTTAGGGTCCAGTAATCAATGTAGAGTCCCCAGGTTCCATCTTTCTTCTGTACCAACACGATTGGGCTCCTGCAAGGTGATGAGATGGGACAAATGTTCCCCTTGTGGAGTAGTTCTTGGATATGTCGCTTGATCTCCTCTTTCTCTAATAGAGAGCGATGGTAGACTGGCCCATTGTGCAGTGGTGTACCAGGGGTTAGATCGATTGGGTGCTTGACCTGACAGTGCAGAGGTACCCAGGTAGGTGAGGAGAAGATATCTGAGTATTCTTCCATGATCTTATCCGCTTGATTTTTTTGTGTGGAGAGGTCAACGAAAGAGACCCTAGATGTGGCTGCGATCTTTCACTCATTTTGAGAGTGAATCACGAAGAAGACAAACTTCCCCATCTGAGATATGACCTTACTGCATTGCTTGGAAAAGATCAAGGAAATAACACTAGGTGGGACTGCCTTAGGTATCTTGTACAATTTCTTGTTCAAAGTAATAATAACACTGTGAGGCCTAGACTCATATACAACATGGCATTTCCATAAATATGGTTGGCCAAAAAGAACATTACAAACTTTGAGAGGGGAAACATTAGACAATACCTCATATTTGAAGGGCTTGATGTCGCATGAAATGCGACATTGTTGGCTGACACACAGGTCACTTCCTTGGTGGAGCTATCAGATGGTGTAGGGTTGCAGGTGCAGTGTTGTCGGTAGGGGGAGTCGCTTGAAAACCTCTACTGAGATGAGGTTATTCTAGCTACCACTATTAACGATGAAGTGCAGCGGGTACCCTTCAACCACATATATGAATGAAAAAGGCGGTCGCCTTCCTCTAGCTCGTATAGTACACCGGGCTGGAGCTTGGTGGTATCAATGGTAGCACTAGGTTCTGCGTCAATGATCCATCTCCCCCTTTCTGGTTATGAATCAGATTCAAAACCTGCATCTAATTCAAAGGCTTTCACCTCAACCACCAACAACTTCTTTGAGAGGGAATCAACAGTGTTATGCCAGGGGTTCTTATGGGAGTCACACCACTTACCACTATCTTTCTTTGTCTTTCTGGTGTCCTTATTTTCTTACGGCCTTGACTGGTTGTCCTGAGGAAATCCATGTTTTCTATGTCCTTTGTTCTATGGTTTGGAGCCGCCCTTTCCTAGATTTTGCTGTGAGGATTTCCCATGCCCAAATTGTTGTGTCTTTTGTTTGAGCTTCTACTCGATTTTCACGACATATTAATAGGCCGGGCCCAAGGATGATATGTCTAGAAAGTCCATTTTGGCCTAGATGTGTCTATGCAGACCGCCACGATACTTGAGCACCAAATTTCATTCATAATCTTTGATACCCGTCTTGGTGTGCAAGGTATGGAAGATATTTGTGAACTCGAGCACTGCTTGGTCTCTTGCTTGCCACAATGTGGTCCATTTTGTGTACAGGTTGTCATGAATTCCAACAGGGTAGTATTGTTCCTTAATAGCATCCCTGAAGGAATCCTAGGTGACCGCGACTGTAAATAATGAAGTTCCTTTATTTCCTTCTTCTCACATAAATTTTCCCACCAATTTTTGACATGGGGAATGGTTTTGAGGAGCGCAAAAGTAATATTTTATCTATTCGAGAAGTTATGGAAAGAGAAATACCCTTCTAGCAGGTTCAACCATTTGTCTATGACATCTGCGTCTATCTGACCTTGAAATATAGGAATATCAAATTTGATTTTTACCTTGAAGGGGGCGGCGCCTCCGTTTGAGGAAGATGCGTCGCTTGTTGGTAGCCACCAAATGATTTGTGCAAAACTATCCATCATCTCGTTCCTCTGTTGCATGAGGGATTCCTCAAGCAACATTTTGAAGGGATATCTTGTCCCATCGTCTTTATTTTCTCCCGCCATTAGAGGTTGCTTGGGCATGCAAGAGATTTTTTCCTAAAGAGAAACAAGGTCTAGACCCAATTCTTTGTACCCTGACCTTGTTGGAGACATGCATTAAGAACAACAAGGATCAAACCTTTCTGATACCACTGATCCATATTTATGAGTAGAAAAAAAGGAATATAGATTATTATCAAAATATGCTCAACACATAATAACAGATATACAATAAAACTGGTTTCTATTCAATAAGGAAATAAGCTGAAACTGTAAAATGCAATGGAAAACAAGCTTGCTAGAATGGTGGCGACTTATCTCCGAGAAGTGATGTGACGACTCCGCTCATTCACAAGAAGATGATTACAATGAGGCTCTCAAGGATTTTTTACAATAAACAAGAATGTCAAAAACCCTAGACATCCAAAAACCTAACCCTAGGAGATGAAGTGCCAAAAGTCATGTGGGCCCCATTTGGGTAAGTTAGTACATCAACTTTCCGGGGTCGTAACTTTTGCATACGATCTCTGTTTTAGGCACACGATACCCCATTGGAAAGGTGTATCCAAGGAATACACATGTTTCAATCAACCTTCGACTCAGTCATCATTTTGACTGTGGCGAGCCCTAAAAATGCTGTTTAGGGCCTCAAAACAGCCCTGGAAGTCAGGGACCCGAAAACTAGGAAAAATTGCCAAACTGGAAAACTGCCAAAATGAGCCAATTGGAATAGGTGGGAGGCCACCGACATCCATCTGGATCAATTTGAGTTTAGTGTAATATATTCAAGAATGAGCACATATTTAACAAATCATAGCATAAAGAAAATTTACTATAGATTCTTAGAAGAATGAAGGATGACACAGTTTAGTGTTGACTATTTAGAAGTTAGTGTTAACTTAACCTAGAATGATGACATGGATATGGTCAATTCAAATCAAATTTGATCATTCAATTATTTATTGGTATATTAATTTTATATTTGATCATTCAATTAGTAATTAGTATATTAATTTTATACAGAAAATTCAAAAGATTTAGTCAATTTCACAATTTCTATTTTAATCACTACTAAATAACCATATAGGTGTAGATGATTTAGAATTTAATGTTAAGATAACATGGAATGATGACATGGAGATGGTCAAGTGAAATTTTATTATTCAATTAGTTGAATGACATGCTATTTTCATAGAAAAAATTCATAATATTTGGCCAAAGTTGATCACTAAATAACCATTTGTGTGTGAGAGTGAGTGATATAAAGATACAACCTCATATGTTTGAACTTGATTAGACTAATAAATATGTATTGGATATTTACAAGAGATCCACAAGTTAGTGAAGTAGAGGGTTGGAAATCTTATTGTGCTCCTAACAAAAGTATTGTCTATGTTATGTGGGATAATTGTGCCATAAGTTTGATATCTCATGTAATTGAAATCATACATGTATTCTATGTAAACTTTACTTCAGTGTAATGTTGCAATTTTAAATTCAACAAAGTTATGTAAACTTTACTTAGTGTAATGTTGCAATTTTAAATGAACAAAGTTACTTTTTTGGGGGCAAATTATGGAATCTTGATCATTTGTACTCGATCTTTCTTGCACATGATCTATTTGTGACTACTTGTAATTGAACCCTTATTGTCTCCCAGAAGAATCTTAAATTATATAGTATGGATTATATTGATGTAAGTCATAGTTAGCTAAGTTAACACATAGTTTAATGTTAGCACTTGGGTGTTAATGAATAACAGGGTGTGTCCAAATACAAAATACCTAGCATTATGCTAATGTAACACATCACATTAGAGTTTAGTTTTTTCAAATGGTGTCAACGTTGATAAGTTTAAGTGTGTATATTAACATATTGATAAGCTTAAGTGTGTATATTAACATATGCAAAACACACAAACCAACCTATGCCCCTCGAAAGTTTGACACATCAACACTTATTATTTTAAATTTGAAATTTTCTAATAGATGCTACTTTGTTGGGATAATGCTTTGAAATAGAGAAATGATAAATTTAATAATATAAAGAGAAATTTTATATTCAAGTTTTCCTAAATACATATTCTTTTATTTATAATGATAATCAATGTGTTCATTAAGTTTAAATCTTAAATTAGGTAAGTAGAATTTGTTTCTAAATTGAAGTGTATTTATACACATACTTATAAACTTTCAATCATAAATTAGATAACTTGAGATGTGAGGGTAGGGGTGAGGGGAAAATTTAGAGAAAAAATATTATTTCTTCTCTTATGTGGGGGTGGGAAAATGTAACGACCCCTCCATTACTATAACAAATAGAGATGAACAAAAGGTAAATATTTTTTTTTTCGCATTAGGAAATTAAAATCGTCACAACATAATTAATAGCATTGCAAACGACACATCATCATAATTAATAACGACACAAAATCAACGCATTAACATAATTAATAGCAACACATGATCAACACATAAACATAAGTAGCAACGCAATTCATCACATCACGATCAACTGAAGCAAACTAATAAATGATCAACCATGTCACTGGATATTAAAAGAACTACCTGCCTAACCTATCCTGCAAGGTTATGACCTCCAAGACACATAAGCAACGCTCAAGTCCAGGATTCATCTGATTTATATTGACCATTTAAGGTCTGAGGATTGACGACTGTTCTGAGGAACATGGAGGTATCTAATTCCCTTATCCAATCTTAGTATAACCATCAATCCTAGAATTTCGACATCAATAATTTAGAAATAAAACTCTTGCTCAAGAATCGAACAATTCAATATAGTATGATCTAATTATCTGTAACTCCATCTGGGTATGAACGACTACATTAAGTAGATCAATAAACTTCAAATTGAAACATAACCATCATAATTAAATTTATAATCCCATAATCAATTCTCATATAACGAGGACAATTTCACGACATATAAATCAAATCCTTCATCACTAGTACTATAGTTTTCCATTACTTTGCAATATAAAGTGATTCTACCAATATTATAATAAATTCAATTCTAATGTATCGAAAATATATAATTGGATTAATTAAACCTACCAACTACACCTCAAGATCCTATAATTCTAATAAGCATGAACCAGAACTAAGGGATTTACACTTATATCCATATGTTTAATATATCCAATAATTATAATAATGAAAGGTTCACTTATTATAATTTATTTTTCTCACAATTTATATGATAAACTAAAGAATATATATAGCCTTTTTTCGAAGGTACTATTATATTTCATTCCATACAAGCTTATGATATCCCAACTTTATTGGTGTGGTGATAAGTCATGATGATCCTATTAAACCATGTACACATTGGGAGGAGTTATTACATAATTCACACTATGTATATGATTTTAATAAACATAGCTTCATGGTATAATAAAATATTGTGTAATATATATGCCCTTAAAGTTCCCTGTGCTTGTTCTATAATGGCTATATAAGTCCATTTATAAGTAAGGAACTAAACAACCAATCCAAGATATCTAATCTTACAAATTCCCACACATAAAAGGTAATGTATCATTAAAGGAGCTAGTCTTATTGAAAACATGTGGTCTAAAAATCATTCCTCATAATTACGCCAAAAGGCGTATACTTATTGACAATGGGCATATTTAATAGGGGTTTAGTGCTTAATAAGTTTTCTATGGACAAGATTAAATATGGCTGGAATATTCTTAGTAGTCACACAAAATAAACGGCAATGATTTCAATCATTAACTTCCTAGCTATTATAAAGACATCCATTTATGTGTTTACTTTTTTACATTTACCTAATCATATTTAAAAATTACTTTGATAGCTAACTGATTGCCACCTAAGTGATTAACATAAATTAAAATATTAACACCAATAAATGAAGCTGAACCGTTTATTTGTTAATCAATAATAAAATTTAATATATTCTTTTGAGGATTCTTTTCATCTTATCAACCTTTCGGCGTTGATCAACCACAATTATGTGGTTGTGCTAGTATATAATCAATGACGCAAGGGTAAAGTATTTCTTTATGAGGCTAAGAAAAATGCAGCGTCACCATTTTCCTCACACCATTTTTGTTGCGTAATGAAGGCTAAGAAAAATGTAGCATAATGCCTTTGAGCCATGGATGGTCAGGTTAAGAAACTACCCAGCGAACTTCCTTGTGCAACGAGACTAGATTTTTTTTTAAAGGAGAAGAGTTAGATTCTATATACAGAGTACTAATTGCAACTATAAAAATAATGCTAACTTAAATTAAAAATTACATGTTAAAGACAACGAACAGTAAGATTGTATTTGGTAGCATGTTCGAAACTATAAAAATAATGCTAACTTAAATTTAGAAGTACATGTTAAAGATAACGAACAATAAGATTGCATTTGGTAGCATACATAAACCTTTACCACTAGCCATTCATCAATCCTATAATCCACAGAAGGCCATCAATAATAGACCAATTCGACATTATTTTTCTTTTTCCATCACAATTCCATGGTGAGATTAAAAATTTTAATATACATTTAGTCTAAACAATCACAACTCCAAATGTAAATACTATATCCAATGAAGATAGGCTTGATGATAATCTTTGGAAACTGACATTCCCTTCCTTCTTTGGCTTGCTAATCGTTGAGACTTCATTGGTACCTCTCAGTTAGTGCTAGGGGTACTCTTCTTCCCCCTTAGCCCCCTAGGATGCAAAGGGGCCACACACACACAAATCATAAATACTCTAGCTCCAAGCTTGTCTCGCAAGGTAGAGCCACCACTCTCTCCCAAGCTTGTTATCCCAACTCTCACAAGTAAGACTAGTCAAAAATAATTCGGGAGCATAACTTTACCAATAACTAGTGTGAACCATTTCCCATCTAGACCATTTTCTTTATAGGATTTTCCTTACTGACACATCCACACTTGCAGAATTAATTTGATTTTTAATTAAATAAATTAGAATTATTCCCCCCTTACACTTGTCACCCTCTCCCCAAGTTGCACAAGAAGTTATATATTTTACTTTAATTAAAAGTCAAATTCTCTCACATTTCCCAAATGCGCTCCTTAAATCACTCCTAGTTGTCTCTTTATTCCCCATATTCTCATTTAATGACTGATGTCTTACTAAATCTAACTTGAGTTAAAATAGGAGTCTTCTTCTAGTTAGACTAGTGGTAGATAGACTTTGGATTCCTTTCTATGCGTACCCTATTTTCTCATCTTTATTTCTTTCTTATTTTAAAACTCCCTTTTAATATTTTCTTGCACACATGTGAATTATATCAAAACTTTAGATATATTTCACCTTTTCTTAATTCTTAACTTGAATTACTTCATTCCTTTTTAATTTAATTTATAATTTAGTTTTAATCTTCTTACAAAACTTAGACTTAAGATAAATTTCTTCCTCCTTTTTTTGAATAGGCTTAGACTTTTATTGAGATTTTTCATTAATAAATTCCATATTTAATTAATTAATTAAATCCGGTAAGGCCTAAATATTTTTTTCAAGGTTTAATTATTCTCTCAAGGTTTTCTAGGCCACCTAGATTCACTGACTCAAGTTTTATTCACACAACATGTCCTTCAAGATGCAACTATGTGCTCCAAGGCTACAACTCACCGTTGAATGGTTTTGGTAGTTGTCCAACCCTTGGAGTCAACATTCCATTTGGGTGATCTTGTGAGAGACTAAGGGCTTCTAAGGAATAAGGACTCTGCCTTATTGCGAGCCTCTTAGAATCTTCGTGAGTGAGTGTCTTAGTATGCCCTCACGACATCGTGGACCTCTCGAACTAGGTAATTTTTAACCTACAATTCGAGCCACAAAGGGAGTGATAGTAGGTTGTGATAGGGACGCTGCCACACCTCTCCCTCAATATCTGGTTTATGTGCATGACCCCTTTACTCTTTATGTGATTCAAATTAGCAAGCATTCATCAACCTTCATCCATCAACGAAACATTGTCAATGATCCATATACACAATCATAATATAATCGATCATATGTCACATATGCATAAATGAAATACTCAAACCAATACAATCCACTCCATGACTCAATCTGGAGTCCAAGGAGGTCTATTGATGCCATCAACATCTAAAATCTATCAAGTGTCCTACACACTCAGTGAAAACTCGTCAATAGAATTTGTCAATACATATATATCAAATAACGTTAGATCACAACCATCAACATCATCATACAAATCCATAAGAAAAAAAAATAACCATGTACTATATTCGGATCACTTGCAGACAAGTGTCATTAAAGAATAAGTCGATAACATGTGCTTGCAAGAGTGAGATGTTACATACACACCCTCTTGTTTTAAACTTCATCCCGAAGTTGTATAGTATATAAAATGTAGAAATAAAAGTATCTGACAAGATCTATATGTGTAATCTATCAAATAAGTAAGGAAACTACAGACACATGTCATATGCATCCTCCCATGTAGAAGAGTGTGGACTATAATTGTCCAACTATACCTTGACTTGATCGACTATTTGACGTCATTGTTGTTGAATACGATGGTCTAGAATGCAAATTGGTTCCGCCGTGAGTGAACGCTCATCCGACACCTCCAATGAACTCATGTCAATAACATGTGTAGGATCATTAACATAATGTCTCAAAACAGATACATGAAAAAAATCATGCATACGTCTCAAAGAATTAGGCAAGGCTAGTCGATAAGCCATGGGTCCTTTCTTTTCCATTGTCTCGAAAGGCCCCACAAACCTAGGAGAGAGTTTAGCACCTCTTTTGAACTTGATCAAACTCTTGTGTGGTTTCACCCACAAGAAAAATCGGTCCCCAACTTCATAATTGCGGTCAACGTGATGCGTATCAACATAACTCTTTTGTCAATCTTGCGCTTCTTTAATCCTTTGTCTTATCGTTTTCATTTTTTCTTCCATTTCTTGGATCACTTGTAGTCCCACCAGGACCCTATCCACAATTCAATCCCAACTCAATGGCGTCCGACACAGTCACTCGTAAAGAAACACAAATGGTGCCATCTTAATGGTACTTTGATAGTTGTTTCTGTATGTAAACTCTAACAATGGTAAGAGCTCTTCCCAACATTTTTGTTTGTCCATTACATACATACCCAAGATATCTTCCAAAATTTGGTTCGTTCTTTCTGTCTGCCCCTCTGTTTTAGGGTGATACACTGTACTAAAGTTCAGTTGTGTCCCCAAGGTGTCTTGGAAACGGGTCCAAAATACTCTTGTAAACACTGACCCTCTATCGGATATGATCCTTTTTGGTACGCTATGTAATCTAACAATCTCACTGAAAAAAACTCTAGCTATGTCTGATGCCTGATACGTCATATGTACAACAATAAAGTGTGCACCCTTTTTCAGAGTGTCAACTACCACAGAAATTGAATCATGTCTCCTTGTCGTTAGTGTCAATCCAACTATAAAGTCCATCGAAATGACCTCCCATTTCGATTCTGAACTAGCGTGTGGCTGTAGTAACCCTACCAGATGTCTATGTTCAATATTCACTAGTGAAATTCTAGGCATTTCTCCATGTAACTAACTATGTCGGCTTTCATTCCTTTCCAAAGTAATAAAGGATTAAGGTCTGTCTTCACCTTCGTGACTCTTGGATGAGCCATGTACACTGCGCGATGCACTTCACTTAAGATCAAATTTATTAATTCATCATTAGGCTATACATAAATTCTGTTGTTATACCTCAATATTCCATCATTGTCCAATGTATATCCTTCAAACCTTGGTACCATCATGGTGTCTCGTCCAGTATTTTCCTTAACTTCCTTGTACTAGTCATCGTCGATCTATATAGTTATAATATTTTCTCAAAGATTCATCTGAAAAGGTATTACTGGGAATATGTGTCGTCTCTGACTCAACGCATCAGCCGCTTTGTTCACCATACCCTTTATGTAAGTAATCTCGAGGTCGTATTCGCTAAGTAGTTCTGACCAATGCTTCCGTCGTACGTTCAAGTTGCTCTACATAAATATGTGTTGCAATCCACAATGATTTGTCTTTAATTCGAATTTCCGTCCAATCAGATAGTATCTCCAAACTCTCAAGGCATATACAATATTTTCCAATAACTCCAAATCACGCGTTGGGTATTTCTCCTCATGCTTTCTTAATTTCCTTGAGATGCAAGTGATCACTCGACCGTCTTGCATCAATACTTCGTCTAAACCTTCCTTGGATGCATTTGTGCACACCAAGAATTTTGTGTACATGTCGGTGACCTTCACTATTAGCATTGTCATCAACAACTCCTTGAGACTTTGAAATGCTTCCGCGCATTTCTCGCTCCATATAAGATTGTTTTTTTTTTCTTTTTCTTTTCCATGATCAGATTTGCTATCTTCAAAAAACCTTCGATGAACCGTCAGTAATATCTAGATAAACCCATAAAGATGTGTACTTCTTGTACATTTGTCGGTGCATACCATTCCATAATAACTTCTACTTTCACTAGATCCACCGCGATACCTTCACCAGATAAAACATTCCCTAAGTAATGAATATTTGATTGGTAAAAAGAACATTTCGACAGTTTCCTGTATTATTTTTTTTCTCATAAACACTGTAGTACTAATATTAAATCTTTGTCATGATCTTCTTTCATCCAAGAATAAAACAATATGTCATCAATAAATACTTGAACAAACTTGACCAAGTATTCTCAGAACAACCCATTCATCAAACTCATGAATACCCCTAGGGTGTTTGTTAGTCCAAACGGTAAAACGATAAACTTATAGTGTCTGAACCTTGTCTTAAATGTGGTCTTAGGAATATCTTCCTTATTAATTCGTAATTGGTGATATCCCGATCTCAAGTCAATCTTTGAAAACACCGTCGCACCTTTCATTTGATCAAATAAATCATCTATTCTTGGCAACAAATACTAGTTCTTGATCGTCTCCTTGCTCAATTGACGATAGTCGATACAAAGTCTCCATGATCCATCCTTCTTTATTATGAAAATAACATGTGCACACCAAGGTGACACGCTTGGACGTATAAGTCCCAAGTCCAACAACTCCTTCAATTTCATTTTCAACTCATGTAACTCATGCGTTGACATTCGATAAGGTGTTCTTTCTATCAGTTCAGTTCCAGGTTTCAAGTCGATTGTAAACTACAACTCTCTTTTGGGCGGAAAACCTGGTAACTCTTCTGGAAACACATCAAAAAACTCTCGTACTACCAGAAGGTTTTCTAATCCTTTTGCCTCACCCTTTTAATTTAGAGATAATATTGCATATAACTTACATCCTTTGTGCATGCTCTTTTGTAGTTGTAGGGAAGAAATGAACCTCAAGGCCACTCCCTGGTTTCTTCCTACAATCACTCTTCTCTATCCAAAACCATATATCAAGGTTAACAGTTTCATCTTACAGTTGAGTATCACATCGTGTGATTCCAACCAGTCCATACTTATCACTATGTCATAAGATCCTAAGATCGTGACATATAGGATGACCTTCGTTACAAAATCTCCAACCTTCTGTTTGGCACCCGATGCCATTTCTACGTGTCTAAACTCATCTTACTTGACTGACTTTATCTTAATTATATTTATCATTGCATTATAATTAAATCTCTATGTAGCACCTGGATCTATCAAAATACTAAAATTTTGGTCAGCGATTATACCTGATGTCTCGAGCAGAATGGAATGGTGCTCGGCCTGGAGGTTATTCACCGCTGCATGAATCCTTTGGGCCTTGCCCAAATCTCCCACTGTAGTTGTTGAGTCTCCATTTTTCCATAAAATAATACCCTATCTTACCCCCTATCCAAGTCTTTTTTCCTCTAATATAAACCTATACTGGACTATTCCCTCCCAAAATACATGCCTCATAGCTATGTCAAGTATACAAGAGGTAATTGGTGATTTAAAGAATGTTTGTTTAACTTTCTTTAATTAATTCGATTAAAAGTGTTTTATTTTGTGTAGTTATAATAATTTGATTTATGAGCAGTCTATCCATCACTATCAGACACCATATAATCCGGTAGCGAATCCATTCTGGTACCCAAGGCAGTTTTGATCCGGTACCAAGATGTGTGCTATTCCGGTACTCCTTTCTTTGTTCTGTTCTGGTACCAGACTTGCGACTATGTGCAATTCGGTATTAAAACCTCTGTTTCGGGATGCACCAGTTGGACTTGGATAATGGTGGAGATTTCGAGAAGACGGATGGATAGAAGCATCCGAGTCAGTTCTACAGCTGCAAAAGACTCCATCGCTCATGCACTTCGTGTCATGAGGATGGAGTCGACTCCTTAATATTCGATGTAAATTTTAATTCTGGAATTTCCCGAACTGTTTAATGTTTATCCATAGATATTGGTAGTATCGACTTACCTTATATAATGGATGTTGTGTAGAAATGAATGTAGGATATATACGATAAGAATTCGGCAAGTATTTTTCATCATGATATATACTATAAAAGACTGTTGATCCAATCTACCCATTGATTAATACAAAAGAGATTTTATGTCAATTCTTGGATGTGAGTGAAAGTTTTAGCCTGATAATCCCTTAAGAGGTTCCTTGTTGGTTCAGCAAGGGCCCACCTCCCCAACTAAGGTAAACCTCATTGTGTATGTTCTGTTTGTTTGTGTTTGTAGCTTACAACAATGTGTATATGTGATTTGTCTTTATTTTCATTCTCAAGATTGAGCATCAAGTTCATTATTCTGGATTGGTATGTAACAACAAGTTTTATATCAAATAGACATTTTATTCTCAGATGTTGAAAATAGCTATTTCTTCATTTGAAGTGTGGGATTGATGTTTGAATTTCATGATTATAGCATCACAAGGAACCAAAAGACTTTATCTTTTATTTACATGTGCTGTAATAAAGTCTTTCAGTCATACTGAATTTCCCTGTGTTGATTTGATTGAGTTATATGAGATTGAAGTTGGCTTTTGTTAATAGAATGGTTGAAATTGATTGCTTTAATCATTACAGGGAATAAGCTTCTTAATGTTCATCGTTTCGATACAAGTGCCTAACATGAACAAACTTGTTTCTCTTAAACAATATTTCTTTGATTGACTGAGTTTCATTATCATTTTTCTCCTTTAGGATCAGAGGACATTTTGAAGTATTTGGAGACCTTAGGAATGGAATTCTTATGTTATTAATTATTTCCTATATGCAACAGACTTAGATAGGTTACTTTTTCTCGACACATATGGTGTAACAACTCTTTCGATTACGAATCCCAAATTGACATTTAAATGAGTGTGAGATATACAGTGAACAAATTTACGCACCAACATTTTGGCGCCATTGCCGGGGAGTTGTAAACGGTAACAGGTAACATATTCTTTTGGTTTGATGAAGTATTGGATTGAATTTGAGGATAATCTAAGGGCGAAGAGAAGACGGTAAGATGAGAGGTAAGAACCTGCGTATCCACTTTGGTGGGGTTGCTCCAAAGTCAGGTTGTCCTCCTACCTTTAATTAGGAATTTTCATTTTCATTGATTTCATCTTTTTTTTATGAGTAGGTACAGAGATAATAAAGGTAGATTTATTTCTCCTAAAAACTCAGTAAAACTAGAAAAACAAACAACAAAGAAAACCCCCCCTTATACAAATTCATTAAAAACTTGTGTAGGAAAAATTCTCAGAGGAGAGAACTCAAAGGCAACCACTACAACAATAGAAAAAGGCACCAGATCCGAGGCCACTATACAGATTACAAACAGAAGGCAGAAAGAAAAAGAGACAACACTGGCGACCCCACCCAGAAGAGAAACTGGAAAGGAAGCAAAGGTTATAATAGAAGAAGCTGCATCTGTTGTTGGAAGACCACAAAAAACTTTGGAACAACCAGAGATACCAAAGATACCAGAGAACCCAGTGGTGGAACCATCACTCAGTGGAGAAAATTCACCGCCTCCCTACAGAGTGTTCGGAAACATGGCAGAAGAAGAGGGAAACACAGTCAATGAAACATAGACATTTGGGTTCCCCATACTGGATATGGCTAAAGACGTTTCTATGAAGAAAATTCCATTATCTTCACTTCCTCATTTTAGAGGTATGTCAACAAAATACCCTGACTCATTTTTATTTGAATTTGACATATTATGTAGAAGCTATAACTACACAGATAATGCTAAGAAATTAAATCTTTTCCCAGCCACACTAAAAGATTCGGCACTATGGTGGTTCATGAGCTTAGGGGAACACACAATTTTGTCTTGGGATGGTATGAAAGAGACCTTCCTCCAGAAATACCAGGATTACTGCAAACCTAGGGATGCTAGGAATGATATATTCAAAATGCAACAATCATAAGAAGAAATCTTAGAAGACTACTTAGAAATATTCTTATACAATTACCAAAAGACTAAGCAGTTTTCCTTATATACAACTACAGTTAGGACTGTCTTTCTAAAGGGGGTGAGGGATGATTGCATTGAAGTGTTAAACCTTATGAGTTCTGGGGACATATACCAAAAACCATTTGCAGACATAACAAAATACTGTAAAAGATACTCTCGCAGTCAAGCTAAAACGAGAAAAAGTATAAGGGACCCTACTAACAAAATTTCTAAACCTACATCCATAGGTGTCACAAGGATTGATCTAGGAAATCTATTATAAAACTTTAAAACAAATATCCTACACACCATCAGTTCCCAACTAGATACCATGCAAATTAAAAGAAAACAAGAGGAAGAAAATGCTGCGTTAGCAATCTTCTGTCATCAGTGTAGGAGGAAACACCCTGAAACAGAATGCCCCCTCAATGTTATTGAACTCTGTGGCATTTGCACAGAGAACCATCATACTAGTGAATTCCCTTCTCTCCCTAGACTTAAGGCTATGTTCAAGGGAGGAGGAGAACCTGAGACATCTTACCCCCCTAGGACATCATGGAGACAAAAAAATCCCAACATGTTTGCTGACCCAAGTACACAATACCCCTAACAACAATGGATACCTCCCATGTCTATCCTCAGTGGTCAATACAAACCCAACCTTGGCAACCGGGGTGGAGAGGACCTGTATATGGAAATGCCCCCTTTCAACCAACAAATTTTGCCACCTATCCACAATATCCTTCAAATATTTCACAGTTGCTTCCAGGTTTTAACGCCCATGCTCTTCTTCCACCTCCACAACCACAAAAACCACTTGCACTAGCCATGAACCCAAAAATGCAGTAACCAATGCAGGCTGCACCCATCCAAAACTCTCCTAGGCCTACTCCTATTCCTGCACAACCTATCCCTAACCCAAATAATAGACCGACACAACCTATACAAAACGTTGAAGTACAAACCTTTCCTACATATGTAATAACACCAGCTCCATTTAATGGAATTGAATTAAGGTCAAGAAGGATTATAAACAAAAAAAATCCCACTATGGTCATTCAAGAAGAACACGTGCATAATCACACAAACCAAGAGGAACAAATAGGTGCCCAAACAATTCAAAGATAAGAACATATGACTGATCCAATGAACGAAGAAATCCCTTCTTCCAGCTTCTTTGTAGCAGAAACACCCCATGAAGTGAATCCCCCTTACCTAGAAAGGTTGCTCATGAAGAAAACCGAGGAACCTCTAGAACATAATCTAGAGACCGAACTCCAGAATATATGTGTAAATATCCCACTACTACAAGCCATTAAAGACATACCTATCCATGCTAAAATTGTAAGGGACCTTTTCATTAAAAAGACAGGGAGAAAGAGGAAAGAACCTCCTGTCATACGGGTGGTAGGATAGTTATCCAAGTTTATAACAGAAATGCCTTCTAAGTATAGTGATCCAGGGAACCCAGTAGTAACCATAGAAATCAATGGTATTGCCTTGCCTAACACATTGATTGATCTAGGGGAAACAATAAATGTGATGTCAGTAAACACTGCAACTAGATCATTTAAGACCTACACAAACTTTGCTAGAGCTTGTAGATAAATCAATCATCACCCCAACAAGAAGTTTAGATGATATAACAATGACATTGGCCTCTTGGGAATATCCTATGGATTTCTTGGTAATCCACCCCAAATCCCCCAAACCAGGACACCCAGTGGTACTAAGACGACCTTGGTTGGCCACTGCTGATGCATTCATCAGTTGTTGATCTGGAGAAATGACAATTTCCAATGGCACTCAAAGTTAGAAACTTATCTTTTTTCCTCCCGCCCAGCCAGCCATAGAAGTCCCTCTCTGGTTGGAGAATCCGTATGGGGAGGAGGACTGTACCCAACCCTTGTTGACACTTGAACAAGTAAAAGGAGTACAAGAACACTCTGAAGAACAAATCCTAAGTCTATTCTTGGTTGCTTTGACATGCATTGACTATCCCCAATCTTTCCCCAACTACACACACATCTTTAGCCTTGAATTTCAAGAAATTTGGCACCCTTCTACTTCTACAACGACCACTTTTTTTAAAATAGAGGAAGGGAAGGAGTCCACTTTCCAAGTCGTAGAAATCAGACCTGGGAAATCCTTGTATATCAATGCTAGCCTAGAAACAGATCAACAACAAAAACTGGTACAAATGATTCAGGGGAAATCCGATGCATTTGCATGGGATTACTCTGACATGAAAGGAATCCACCCAGATACATGTATGCATCATATTTACACTAATGATCAAATAAAACCTATCTGACAACCTCAGAGAAGAATGAACCCAACCTTGAAAGACATAGTAAAGGAAGAACTCCAAAAACTCCTACAAGCCAATTTCATTTACCCTATATCAGATAGCAAATGGGTCTCCCCATTAGTCATTGTACCAAAGAAAAATGGGAAATGGAGGATTTGTGTGGACTTTCAGGAGCTAAACAAGGCCACCTATAGAGACTACTTCCCTTTACCTTTAATAGATCAAGTCTTGGATACTTTATCTGGGAAAAGATACTTTTCTTTTTTGGATGGGTTTAGTGGCTACAACCAAATACAAATTTCACCAGAAGACCAGGATAAGACCACATTCACTTTCCCTTGGGGAACCTATGCTTATAGGGTTCTCCCCTTTGGATTATGTAATGCTCCTGCTACCTTTCAGAGGGTTGTCTTGGCTATTTTATATGATTTGACCAATGATTGTGTGGAAGTCTACATGGATGACTTCACGGTATATGGGGATGATTTCCAACATGCATTGGATAATTTGAAGAAGGTACTAGTTAGATGTAGAGAGACCAACCTCTCACTCAGTCATGAAAAATCAAGAATGATGCTTACTGAAGGAATCATTATAGGTCACCATATCTCCAGTATCAGAATAAGAGTGGACCCTGCCAAAATCGACATTATTTCCCAAATTAAGATCCCTAGTTCACTAAAGGAAATCATAAGTTTCTTAGGGCATGTCGACTACTATATGAGGTTTATTCAAAATTTTACAAACCTAGCAGCCCCCCTTTTCAAACTGTTAACAAAAGATGCTGAATTTTGTTGGGATGAGCAATGCCAAATATCTTTCGAAATCTTAAAAACAAAACTCTCAAGTGCTCCTGCTTTGAGAGGTCCAAACTGGTCTCTTCCTTTCCATATATGTACAGATGCCTCAGATACCTCTTTGGGAGCCGTATTAGGACAAAGGGAAGGATAGATTCCTTATGCTATATACTTTGTTAGTAAGAACCTCTCACTTGCTGAAGAAAACTATATTGCCACAGAGAAAGAATTCTTATTAGTAGTACATGCCATCAACAAGTTTAGAAACTATATAACAGGATACAAATTGTTTGTGCACACAAATCACTCAACTATTAGATTTCTATTGAATAAACCTGTTACAAATGCTAGAATAACTAGATGGCTCTTGTTACTACAAGAATTTAATATCACTATTATAGATAGTCCTGGAAGAGATAACTTGGTTGCTAATTTTCTGTCTAGGCTTATCCATACAGGTGAGAATACTCCAGTAGATGATGATTTTCCGGATGAGAATTTATTTGCTATTTCTACTTTCACCCTTTGGTATGCATATATAGCCAACTATTTGGTAACCAACAAGCTGCCTCAAGGTATGACATCTAGAGAAAAATAGAGAATCATTCAGCTAAGTGCCAATTATATGTGGCATGAAGATACCATATACCGAATAGGAGCTGATTTGGTAATCAAAAGATGTTTCCGGGAAGACGAAATGCAAGATATCTTCAAAGCCTGTCATGACAGCCCATGTGGTGGCCACTTTGCTGGTAAAAGGACAGCTTACAAAAGCTTACAATCTGGCTATTATTGGCTGACCATTTTTAAATATGCAAAGAAATACGTGGCCAGCTGCGATGATTTCCAAAGAATGGGAAGACCTACATCAGTCGATGAAATGCCACTCCAAGACCAAGAAGTAATTGAACCCTTTGAAAAATGGGCCTTAGACTTTGTAGGACCTATCAATCCCATGTCCCGGAAGAAAATGTACATATTAGTTTGCACAGACTATGTAACAAAATGGGTAGAAGCCAAGGCCCTGTATTCAGTCAATGAGCAATCTATTGTAGATTTTCTCTTTGAGGAATTTTTCACTCGCTTCGAGGTACCTCGAGAAATAGTCACGGATCAAGGAACACAATTCAGCTCAAATTTGGTTAAGGCCCTTACCAAACAATACAAAATCAGACACATAAAGTCTTCACCCTATCACCCCCAAGCCATTGGCCAAGTAGAATCGACCAACAAAGTGATAGAGGCCATCCTCACTAAGACTGTTCAGCTGCATCACAAAGACTGGGATGATAGGTTTCCTAAGGCCTTGTGGGCCTATAGGACAGCCTGGAGAAATAAAAAAGTCCATACACCATATCAGTTGGTATATGGGAAGCATGTACTATTGCCCATAGAGTTTTAGGTAAAGACCTTTAGAACTGCCATGCAATTAGGAATGGACCTGAATGAAGCTAAAAAACAGAGGTTATTACAATTGAACGAGCTTGATGAGATAAGGAAAGATGCCCTACAAAGACCCACCCTGATACAAGAACAAAGGACCAAATGGCATGACAAGTACATTAAACAGAAGTCCTTCCAGCCAAGTGATTGGACCCTCCTCTATGATAATAGATTTAAAAATTTCAAAGGCAAATTGTCTACCAGATGGATGGGGCCCTATGAGGTTGATACAGTATATGACAATGGTGCAGTAAGGATAAAAACTATTTATGAAAAACAGACTTCCTTTGTTGTAAATGGACATCGGTTGAAGTTCTATCACAAACTGTTGTCAAAGAAGGATTTCATCAAAAACGTTCTTCAGACTGCCGAAATGCAACTGGTAAGCGAGAGGGTTTTCCCTCCTGCTGACCTACCATAGTAAGTTCAAATTGTATAAATTCTTTTTCTGTACATAGGTGTATCGTGAGATGAATTTTTTCTTTATTTTCATTAACAAAGACAAAAGAAAATTGGTGGTGTTCCCATGTAGATAAACAAATAAGGAGGATAGCTACCAGAAAGAGTTTTCTTTAAGTTTTTCAGACTCTTTAAAATTGAAAACACCGGCGAGAAGGAACTGACCCGAGCTCGATAAAAATCCACGGGACAGTGTAGAGAGTTTCCTTTAAGTTTTTTAGACTCTATAAAACTGAAAATACCGGCGAGCATTAACTAATCTGGGCTCGATAAAAATCCACAGAAAAGTAGTAGTTAGGATTATTATCATATTGTAATACAAGAGGAAATGCTAGCAAAAGTGTGGTCACCTTGGTTCCAGAAGAAAAGGAGTTCTTTCATCTCAGTTACTGGTCATTACAGAGTACCCCCCTATTATAAATCTTTCCTGCATCATATCTATAAACTTTGGCAACTACATGATTTTTCAGACAGATTTGACCATAGAACACCAAGTATTTCTGTAAATCACTGTCACAAGAATCAATATCAAGTTTCTTAAGCTCAAGAAAGTTAATTTTTGTGCTTATATGATCATCTTGCCGTGTCTATACGATACCATATCCTATTCTGTATAAAATAAGGGGCCATGAGGTATTCTGGTACCAATTGCAATTTTACACACAGGTGATCCTGTACCAACTACAATCTTGCACACAGGTGATCAGACACTTAGGTGATCCCATATCAATTGCAAATTCTTCACACAGGTGATTTAGTACTTAAATGATCTAGTACTGGTAAAAATATGATGGGTAACTTTCATCATGTTTCTAAGTCGCTGTCAAATTATTAGTGCGAGGACATACATATTCTACATTTTTTTCGTATTATTTAAAGGAATTAGACTACATATGTGTTTAGAACATATGATTTCTCTTGGATCTTGACGTACCCCTATTTTTTCATGAATCTCTGTAGAAACCTTAGCTCCCACACCGTAATAAGAAAGTGTCCTACGAAACAACAAAAACGCAAAAACACGATGTCTTTTATCGGATCAAACTCCCACTGTCTGTCTGATAAAGAAACCCCATGATTAGTTGTCATACTATATGAGATGACGTGAACCATGAATCTCAACATATCAAGTAATGATCCCAGTTGATTTCATATACATAAGTCCCGATCATAATGACCACTTCCTTTCGTAAATGTCGTCCGCCACCAAGCTTCCCACGAATCTGGAAACTGTTAGTAGATCCGACTTATCTCGCCATATCATCATGAGGATCGACATGACCATTGTAATCTACACTTCTATTCATAAATGATCCTCTGGATGGCTCCGCCATCCAGATGAGCATTATTTACCCTTGTTACCATACTATCTACAGACGCCCTATACCTTCGTATCCCATATGTGTTTCTCCCAATCGATACTCTATCATCCGGTACTCATCCTCAACCTTCTGTCTGTGCCTTATCCACCCAAAAGAACTTCTTAAAATAGTATGGGGGTCGATAGACATGAGCCAATATTTCAAATATACAAAGAAAACACAGAATATTAGGCTTGTAAGAAAAAATATGAACAGGCAGGTTGGGTACCATTCTTGGAGAAATTCAAAGGCCATCATGAAGGAATTTCTCTCGGCTTTGCACAAACATATGATGGAGAGAATGTGCAGCTTGGGGATGTGAAGTTAAAAATTACAGAGGCTACTATAGCAGAGGCTACAAGTCTCCCGATGGTTGGAGAAAGATACTTCAAAAGAGTAATCGTGGACAAAAATATCTATCAGCAATTCCTCAAACCAGAATATCACGATGCCGATTGGACCAAAGGCATCCCTCGTAGCTATATCAAAGAAAAGTACCGGACAATTCTTATAAGTCTGCATATATGCCATGACCTTAATTTATCATTTAAATATTTAGTCACATTTTGAGAGAGGACCACAGCTAAATTTCCCCCATTTTTTATGGATGAGTCTAATGAAAATGGCAAGAGGGGTGAGGTCAATTTCTAAGAAGCCCGAGACCAGTCTTCATCATCATTATTTAATCAAACTTATGGTTGTTCATGCTCTAAAAACACAAGGGGGTAGTTGGAAACAGTTTCTCCAACAGATTTTCGCTCAAGAGGAAGCTAAGTCGGTCGAGACACAGGAGGCAGAGGCACACAGTGAAAGCTCAAGCAGAAAAGAAAAGGAAGATATGGCATTAGAAGGCAAAGAAGACACTGCTGTGCCCAACTTCTCTCAACTCATTGAGAAATCAGTGACATAAAAGTCTGTCGTGGGAGAGCCTGTTATATCAATAAAGAAGACAACCACTCCATTCCAGAGAGTAAGCTCTACTTCGGTTCAAAGGGGTAAAAAATGAAAGGAGGGCTTAGGACCCTGTGATCAATCAGATATCGTTCCCCAAAAAATTATGGAAATGCCATCGGAACTTTCCAGTCAAATAGAAGAGACCCCTGACTTCCAGTTAAAAAGCAAGAAAAAGTCTGCACCAGCTGAAGCGTCTAGCTAAGTCCTATGCCCTAAGAACCAACAGTCACAGAATAAGAAACAAAAAAAGAAGATGGATCAACAGAGGATTTTACTAGAGCCAACTGTAAAACCCTCTCCAAAATCCCCTAAAGAATTGAAAAGTATTTTTGAAGTTACTCTGCCTTCCTAGAGTTCAGTTGGTGGCTTGAAGGGGACTGCAAATGTGACAAGTAAAAATAGAAAGAAACTAGAAAGAAAAGAGGTACAAGTTTCAGAACCCACACCTCAATCCTCTCAGTTAGGAATATGAGTTGGCCAGCAGAAGCAAACCCTAGAAGTTACAGTTCAAGCCCGTAATATAAAGGTGTCGTCAACACAAGAAGTATAGGTGTCCAGGTCTATCCCTATTAGTAAATCAAAGAAAAGGAAGCTGTTTGAATAAACTCCTACCCCTGTCAGAAAGTCTAAGAAAGCCTCACCACCCATACGTAGGACCACCAGAAGTATGGCTAAATGGGAGACAATTCCAAATATACCTTCTCCTCAAAGAGAACCTATGGATATTCCAAGTTCTCTAAACAAAGAGAGTGGATGGGGAGATGCCACAAGCGAAAAAGAAGGATTGATAACAATAAGTGAGATGGAAGGGTTGGTAACAGAGACTTTGATGGATTTGAGGAAGGGGGAAGAGGCTCAAACGGTGGTCACTTAGGAAGTATTTACAACGAGTCCAAGCAAATCTTTGAGCAGGAAAAAGATGATGATAAAGGTTCCGAGGAGTCTGAGGAAAGAAAAAGAGGCTCGAGAGATGGTGGCCAAAGAATTACTCATACCAAGTCCAGAACAATCCCTGAATGAACCAAAATTGTTAATGGAAATTGAGAGATTGAAACAAGAAATTGAAGAATACAAAATATTGGACAAACATATCAAGGCAGAGAATGCAGAATTTGTAATGTCCCCACTTTGGGACATCATCACAGGGCAGAGACTTATGATGACCAGAGTAGCCGGATGGATGTTATAGCGAATACAGGGGTATTTGAGAGGAATTGTGGGGTCCAGTTGGCATTTATCATCATATTACATCATCATGAGCCATTCCACACAGGTTGGCTTTGGTTTCATTCCATTCCGACGATTTCCATGATTTTGACTATTTTGAGCTATAAGTGAATTAAAATCACTGAAGAGAGCATTTTGGGCACATTACTTGGAGGAACCTCTCAGTGTAATAGCTCATTGGAATTGAGAGGAGTAACACTACAAGATGGGATGGCTAGAAGTGATTTTCAGTGGCCAGGGAAGCCACAAGGAGAGATAAGGAGCTTTTCAAAGGTAAAAAGGTTAATTAATTAATTAAAGTGATTTAATTAATTAATTAATTAAATATTAATAAAATGAAAGTCACTTTGGAGGGACAAGGTAAGCCAAAAAGTATAAAGGAAAGGCAAGGGC
>ML794401.1:56456-94772 GCA_009831015.1 Picea engelmannii
TTGTTTATATTCTGATCATGTGTCACCGTATTTATGATGTCATGGGTTTGCATTTATATGTATTAGGTGATGTTGTTAATTTCTTATTTGTTATTTCCTATTGCACTTCGCTGTTCATAGACGTAACGAAGGGGGTCGTTACACCTTGATGAGAATTATAGATGTCAAAGTGGAAAGCAATTGATAAAGATGGATCATTGATATGATGCATAGATGAAGATGGATCAATGAGTTTTCATTGATACATGATGATGCATAGTTTGTTTGATGAAAATATGACTCATTATTGTCTTATCATGATTGATAAGGTGCACAAATGGATGAACTCCAAAGTGGTCCCCTTATGGTGAAAGCCTTCACAGGAAGACGCTTTGCGGATTGAGTTATCCTAGAAGAATGGTTGGAGGACCCATTCTTGTATGTGGGATAATGAGATGAACATCAATGAAGTTGTTTGTGAAACTATCCTAGATGGATAGTGTTAGCGACATTACTTTTCTTCGACATCGAGCTGTCCAGGTTTCTAGGTTGCACGAAGATCTATTCTGAGGAAGAGAGAGAGAGGAGGATCTCATGGACACATCAAAGTTTCGTCAATGTCGAAGATCTTGACGAAAAAATTCTCGAAACTTCAGAAACCCTAATTTCTGATGCATACGCGGGCTGTTTGTGTATAGGGTGCGCATACATTGAGGTATACATGGACTGGCTATGTATAGGGTGAGTATGTACGTGGGTTGTCTGAAGACAAGGAGCGTATGATGGACAGAATGGTGAAGACTTGTGTTTGAGCTGGTGGAAATCTCTTGGATGATTAGGCAGGTTCCAGATCTGCATTCTATGGCCTCAGATCTATCACTAAGACATTGGTATGATTACATTATTGTCTTTATGAATACTATTGTTTGATGTGATGGGAATTATTAGGGAATTCTTGGTATGTATTCTATGATGTGGTTCAATTTTGTTGATTTGGTTGATGGAGTGATCAATACTCTTGTGATTCAGTAGTGACATGATTGCTATGGTATACTATATGATTATACATGTTTGAGATAACATTCATATTGATCTATTGTGGAGCATGAGAAAGCTATTTGAGAGCTTGGAGATGTTGTGATTGTCTGTGGGTCAGTTTGGACAGTGGAAGACATAAGAGAAAGTAATTGAATGTTGCAGAGGATCTGAGCATGTGAAGCAAAGAAAAAACCTAGTTGCTCAGAAGCATATTCATGTTGCATTATACACTGGCCGTGTGCACACGAGGGTTGTAGTGAGCAAGGGAGTGTACACACGCGGGCTTCACTACTGATAGGTCATGTACCTGTTGACAAATTGATATATGTTGAGGATTGTTTCCTCATCTTAGTTGGTGCTGAGGGTGTAAGCTGAGTCTTGAATTATAGAGCTGGTGCTCTTGTGGAGTTGTACTCTATTCATTTGTTGCTAATAAACCCCAGATCGTTGTCCATAATAAAAAGAAAAATTGTACATACATCTTGTGTTCTTTGTGTTACTTGTGGTGATGACTTATTGATGATATGTTTTGCTGATATATGCTGCTGATATATGTTCACATCCAACTGGTTATAAATGAAAACAATGGGTAATGAATGAATGTTGAATGTTAACTAAGGAGTTTTATGTGAATAGGGAAGTTTTGGGAAAAAGATCCCCACACTCATTCACCCGCCCCCTCTAAGTGTGGTAGGTGTGTCCAACACACACACACACACACACATATATATATATATCCTAATGATTCTAGTTGAATTAGAAATAATAGGATTCAGTACAATATGTAGGAATTTCCCATCGAGCACCAAGGTTCCTCTCTCAATAGTGAACATAATTTAAAATGATAATCAACTCATGAACTAATAATCTTCCCAACGCCGCAATTCACCTCACACCCTTTTTGCTGCGTAGTGACGACTAAACAAATGCAACGTAACGCCTTTGAGCCATGGATGGTCAGGTTAAGAAACTACTCAACGAACTTCCCTAGGCAACGAGACTAGATTTTTTTTTAAGGAGAAGAGTCTGGACAATATCCAACGAAAGGAGTTTGAGCTACCAAAAAGGTGCACTAGAACAATATTTTTTCAATCAATAAGAAATGAAGCCGGTAGCGTCTGAGGAAAACCCAATTTTTTGTTTTGATATCTGTCTCCCAGGCCATGGGGATCCCTTCTGTCATTTACCCAAAGTCTAAGAAGGTTCACTGTTCTTTTTTGGGAACTACAATATATAAGAATTTCCTGACCGTAATCAGAGTAGGAGACTAAGAATAGTTGCATCTGAGAACAATATCCATTGTAGAGATCTAATTGTTTCAACAATCCCCACTACAAATTCTATATACAGAGCACTAATCGCAACTATAAAAAGAATGCTAACTTAAATTCATAATTACATGTTAAAGACAACAAACAATAAGATTGTATTTGGTAGAATGTTCAAAACTATAAAAATAATGCTAACTTAAATTTATAAGTACATGTTAAAGACAACGAACAATAAGATTACATTTGGTAGCATACATAAACCTTTACCACCAGCCATTCATCAATCCTAGATTCCACAAAAGGCCATCAACAATAGACCAATTCGACATTATTTTTTTTTCCATCACAATTCCATGGAAAGATTCAAAACTTTAATATACATTTAGTCTAAACAATCACAACTTGAAATGTAAATACCGTAACTGACGAAGATAGGTTTGATGATTATCTTTGGAAACTGGTGTTCCCTTTCTTGTTCCGCTTGCTAATCATTGAGACTTCACCAGTACCTCCTAACCAATGCTAGGGTTACTCTTCTTCGCCCTTAGCCCCCTGAGCCACAAAGTGGCCACACATAGGCAAACCAGAAATACTCTAGCTTGAAGCTTACCTCGCAAGGTAGAGCCACCACTCTCTCCCAAGCTTGGTATCCCAACTCTCATAAATAAAACCAGTAAAAAATAATGAGTGAGCATAAATTTACCAATAACCAGTGTGATACCTTTCCCATCTAGACCATTTTATTTATAGGAGTTTATTTACCGACACATCCCCACTTGCACAATTAATTTTCTTTTTAATTAAATAAATTAGAATTATTTCCCCCTTACACTTGTCACCCTCTCCCCAAGTTGCACAAGAAATTCCATATTTACTTTAATTAAAAGTAAATTTCCCTCACATTTCCCAAATGCGCTCCTTAAATCACTCTTTGTTGTCTCTTTATTCCCCATATTCCCATTTAATGATTGACGCCTTACTAAATTTGAGTTGAGTTAAAATAATAGTCTTCTTCTAGTTAGATTAGTGGTACCTAGACTCTGGATTCCTTTCTATGCGTACCCTATTCTCTCATATTTATTTCTTTCTTATTTTAAAAATCCCTTATGATATTTTCTTGCACACATGTGCCTTATATCAAAACTTTAGATATATTTCACCTTTTCTTAATTCTTAACTTTATTTACTTCATTCCTTTTTAATTTAATTTACAATTTAGTTTTAGTCTTCTTACAAAACTTAGACTTAAGATAAATTTCTTCCTTTTTTTTTTTTTTAATAGGCTTAGACTTTTATTAGGATTTTTAATTAATAAATTCCATAATTAATTAATTAATTAAATCCGCCAAGGCCTAAATATTTTTTTCAAGGTTTAATTATTCTCTCAAGGTTTTCTAGGCCACCTAGATTCATTGCCTCAAGTTTTATTCATGCGATGTGCCCTTCAAGACACATCTCTGTGCTCCAAGGGTGCCACTTGCCTTTGATTGGTTTTGGTAGTTGTCCAACCCTTGGAGTCAACACTCCATTCAAGCGACCTTTTGAGAGACTAAGGGATTCTAAGGAATAAGGACTCCACCTTATTGCACACCCCTTAGAATATTCATGAGAGACTATCTCAATCTTCCCTCACGACATCGTGGACCTCTTGAAATAGGTAATCACTATATACAATTAGAGCCATGACGAGAGTGTTAGTAGGCTTTGAGAAGGAAGCTGCCACACCTCTCCCTCAATATTTAGTTTATGTGCATGGCCCCTTTACTCCTTATGTGAGTCGAGTTAGTAAGAATTAGTTAGCCTGCATCCATCGATGAAACACTTTCAATGATCCATATAAAAAATCATAATATAATCGATCATATGTCACATATGCATAAATGAAATACTCAAACCAATAAAGTCCACTCCCAGACTCAATCCGGAGTCCAAGGAGGTCCATTAATGCCATCGACATCCACAATCTATCCAGTGTCCTGCACACTGAGGGAAAACTCATTAATAAAATCTGTCAATACATATATATCAAATAACGTTAAATCACAACCATAAACATCATCATAAAAATCCATAAGAGAAACAAATAACCATGTACTATATCTGGATCACTTGCACACAAGTGTCCTCAAAGAATAAGTCAATAACATGTTCTCGCAAGAGTGGGATGTTATAGGAAATATTAGAGAAAACATATTATGTGAGGGTGGGAGGAAATATCAGAGAAAACATAACATATTATGTGAAGGTGGGGGGAAATATTAGAGAAAATATATGTGAGGGTGGGGGTGGGGGAAATATTAGAGAAAACATATTATGTTTTCTCTAATATTTCTCCCCACCCTCATATGAGGGTGTTTTCGCTAATATCCCCCTCCCCCACCCAAACCATATTATGTATTTGTTCTCTAATATTTCTCCCCACTCTCATATCAGGGTGTTTTCTCTAATATACCCTGCACCCCCACCCCTACCCTTTTATGTTTTCTCTAATATTCCCCCCCACCCCCATTGTTGTGGTAAATTTTCCCCTGTGGATAGGTGAAATCCCCCTTGGATCAAGACCCCTCTTGATCCAAGACAAAATAAAAAAATGGTGAACTACTTTCCTGTTACACCTATCTCGACAATTAGAATGATAAGGAATAGATGAATGAATTACCTTTTTATGAAAATTGTCCTCACTGCTCTAGCCTTTCACCTTGATGTCCAAGTTCCTAGGTGCAAGAAAATACCTACAAAGAAAGAAGAGAAACCTCCTTCTTCCACACTATATTGTTAAGTGAAAATAAACCTATCTATGATGAATTTAACAACAATATACATGCATACACTTGAATGCATAGACATAAGAGAAAGAAGCCAAGTTATGTATTAATGGAAATCCAAAAAAATGGAAGCACTTACAATCTCAAGTTTGACATTGCAATAGCTCCTCCAGGCTCTCCTATCCAACCCCTTGGATCTCAGACAATCACAGGTATGATGCTCTTATTTCTCTCCCTCTTTTACTCAAGCATGGCCTTCATTATATAGGCTTGGAAGCATCACAACCATAGGATAGTTTTGAGGAGGGAATATGCTCAACAAAGTATTTGGCTCAACCAAGAATATTGAACTTTCCTTGATTAGGTAATAGCGCGAATCGGCCCCTTAACCAAATGAGAACTCTTGAAAACCAACTCACAAATAAATGCATGAAGGTTACAAAAACTTCATTCCCCCCCTATAAATGTGCACAGGGATATGATCAAGGGATCATCACTCCCTAGTACACTCTAGGGGAGTGATAATAAAGGGATCATCACTCCTTGTATATGGGCAAGTGAGCGATGAAGCTCAATTAAGACCAAAATCTCAAGGAAAAAGATGAAATTCCATCCTCCAAATATTAGGTTTCTTCTTTAGGATGTATAGGGAGTATGACATACCTTTTCATGGTGATAAATTTTTGAAATTTAAGTGTGACACTTAGTAGAATGTGATACATAAGTGTGACACTTATTAGCGTGACAAATTGACACTTAGTATAATGTGATACATAAGTGATACATAAGTACGACACTTAGTATAATGTGATACATAAGTGATACATAAGTGCAACACTTAATCGAATGCAATACATAAGTGAAACACTTAGTAGTGTGTGAATTTGGTGTGTAACAGATGCCCCCTAAAGTATGAGGTTAAAAGAAAAAATGATGGCTGAAATAATTTACACACCTATGTGCAAAAGGCACTAGAATAGGAGAGCCAAGTGAAAGCTGCAAACAACCATCAAACAATATATATGTATCATCCCTGAGGTAGGAATACCCATGCTCAGAATAAACTTGACTCAAAGCATGGTCATCGACCAATACACTGCAGATCCATGAAAGTAATAATTAAGGATATGACCACCAAAATACAATGTGGATCCATACCTCCCATGGCGTGATCAGATCGTAGCCATGAAAGAATGCACAATAGAGATATGATATTAAAAAACATAGCCACAAAACAATACAAAGTGGATCTATGTGACAACATATAGATCAATGAGAATTCCAGCATGACGACGATAATGGAATATTCTAAGTATTCAAATAGTCTCCATCGCAGCTCGAGTGTCTGAGGAGTTCCCAGAGTCTTCATCTTGATCCTACAATGGTATGAATATAACCATGTGAATAGATGCCATGATTTAAAAAAAGGTAGAAATCGCTTGATTACTCGTCATTGATCTATACCGTTAACAAGTTCGAAGGAAATAACCAATGATGACAATGACTCCCAAGGTACCCTATCACATTCCAGTGAATGTGAATAAATAAGATGAAGTGAAACATTCATGGAATCATTCGATCAGAGGTCAATGATGTAAACATATTAGATAAAGTGAGGAGAGATACCATTGAGGCATGCATGATCCAAGGTACTAAATGGTTTCTAATTCTAATTCTTGGATAACGTGTTGAAGTCGATAGGAACATAATATTCAAAGGAGGGCCATGATGTATTCTATCATCGACACAAAACTGACTTAGGAAAGTGATGTAAGATGATGGATCAAATGAGCATAAAATTATATGAGTATGAAGGTTGGTAATACTGCAAATTGGTTGGTTTGGGATGAAACTTCCCTTAAACATTGTGAGGCACGACACATGACTTGGAAATATTGACTCGAGTCAGAGATAAACCAAAGCATAGTGACGATAACTAGGGAACTCTTCGAGTGAGACGAAGGAGTATAATGACTCATAGGATTGACATGAATAAGAGACAAGAAAATTACCCAACTCTAAGAAAAGACACAAACATGTGCCATATTCAAGGGTGACAACAAACAACTTCCATAACGCTTTCCAAAACTTGACCCATTTCTCTCAAATTCCCCCCCCCTCCCCCACCATGAATGACGAGCACCTATTTTTTTTTTAACGATATTGAGGAGGGTAACATATTCTTGGTATAACTCATCTTAGAAGAGTCCCTCATCACATGTTTAACGAACCTGAAGAAGGAGGGGTTCGGTCTCATATGGGTCCTTCATTGTATAATTTTACTATCCCAGAGAAGACAAACTCGTGGTCTTTTAACATTTAGAGATTCTGAAAAGAACTTAAATAATACTATAAGGTTGTTCTTTTTCATAAATTTAGTCTCCCAAGATCAAAAAAGTATAAAACAATACAAGGGAGAACTCTTCTAGTCGAAGTTGAATAGAGTAATCCTTTTTCATAATTAGTCCATTCGGTCTGAAAAAGGGTTAAACTTACACCAAATAGATGCCCTTTAAAGTCCTTTTAATGAGTGTGAAATGAAACAAGTTCGCTCGACAATATTTTCATGTTTAGAGAGTCTAAAAAGAACTTAAAGGAGACTCCAAAGAGTTGATTTTTTTTTGAGATTGAAACAATGAATGAAACTGTGCTCGTAATGTCTGCTTCATTTTTACACAAGATTGAAACAAAGAATGAAACTATGCTCGGGGTGTTTGCTTCATTTTTACATGAGATTGAAATAAATAATGAAAATATGCTTAGGGTTGGTTTCATTTTTAAACGAGATTGAAACCGAAAATGAAAATTTGCTTGGGGTTGGTTTCATTTTTACACGATCTTGAAACCATCAAATGAAACTTTGCTTGGGGTTTTGGTTTTATTTTTATACGATATTGAAACCAAAAATGAAATATGCTCGGGTGATACCCATTAACGGGTTTTGTTCCCAACATGATGTCCATAGGTTGGTACTTTCCCCCCAGCATGATCAATGGAAGCTAGCAACTTAACTCCAACATGATGTCCAGAGGCTAGAGACATGCCCCCCGAGCTTCGTTTCATCTGTTGACTCTTATTTTTCACTCGAAATGACTCCTGGATACTAATAGGAATAGGTTCACTAGAGAGGGAGGAAAAAAGAGTATCAACTGACATAGGAAAATCAAAGGAAGGTTTAGGTACAAGATGTAGTGGAAGACTCAACTTAATTGGAGGGGGATCTGTTTCATCTTTTAATGAGCTTGACATGGATAATGAACTATGCTCATGGTTATCTATTTCATTTTTTAATGATATTGACACATAAAATGAACTATGATCATGGGTATCTGTTTAATGTTTTAACGAGATTGAAACAGAGAACAAACTATGCTCATGTGGGTATGTTTCATTTTTTAACGAGATGGACATAGACAATGAAATATTCTCATGAACCTTTACCATGGCTTCCAAGAGGTGTTCATCATATGGAAGAATAATTCTTTGGAAGGAATACATGTCAAGAGATTCACTCAGATCAATAGGGGGGAGAACATGTTCCAATGTCCCTAGCGAGGGACTTACCATGTCAATTGTAGGAACTAAATCCAAAAAGATGAACATATAGTGAGAGGCTGCTTCTCATTATAAATTGAAGGCATGCTAGATAATGCCACACAATTGACCTATGGAGGGTGAGAAACCTCTTGAATGTAAGTAACATTAAGGGAAGTTGGAAGATCAACAGTCATACAATGACCAGGACTAACAAATGAAAGTTGTTCGATGGTCATTATGCCTCTATAATGGGGAAAATGCATCACTTGAAAGGGTGTGGACACTATAGCTTTCATAGCATAGACATAGTCTCACCCAAGAAGAAAATTAAAATACAAAGGGCCTATGAATACCATGACATCGATAGAGAAAGTTTTCCCTCCTAAGGTGATGGGAAGCTGAGGAAGGATCCCTAAAGGTTCGTTAGGTCTTCTAGTAAAATCAAGTAGATGATTAGTGGATAGAACACACTCAGGAGAACCTAAATATTTCCAAGAAATTGAGGATAAAATAATAACAAAGTCCCTTTCATCTATGATAGTGCAATATATGTACTTATCAACACTTGCACAATTATGTGGAAAGGGATAATTGAAGGAATACAAGGTTCTACTAGACTATTCCAATAAAATGAAATGACCTTAGTACTTAGAGGGGGTTCAGTTGAAACAGATGGGATGTCCCCTCATCCAAAACACTCTGAACTGACAAAGAAAACATAATTGATATTCAAGTCACTCTCCAAAAGAAGAGTGGAATCAACTGAATATCAAATCATATTTATCACTTCATCAACTAGAGTTTGGGTAGGGGAGGACTCTTGAGAAGCAATTGAAGGTTGTTGCTAGGAAACAACATTATCTTCCAACAATTATGAAACCTCCTCTATATGAGGGAGATGGTAATTACGATGATTTTCGTTTTATAACTTTCAAGGAAACTTGACTTTTCCTTTTTTAACCCCAACCTTATTATCACTGATCGATGAACCATGAATAGCATGAACTACATAGGATGGTGACACTGATTTTTAGGAACCCTGAGACCACACTTCTAAAACCTTCATAATACCAGAGAAATGGTTAATAAGGTGAACACCCTTACAAATCCTGTAAAGGAACTTGGGTTTGTGACCTATGTTCTTAGGCTGATCACCAATCGTTGAGACTTCACTAGTACCTCCCAGTCAATTCTAGGGGTACTCTTTTTCCCTCTTAGCCCCCCGAGCCACAAAGGGGCCACACACATGCAAACCAGAAATATTCTAGCTCCAAGCTTTTCTCACAAGGTAGAGTCACCACTCTCTCCCAAGCTTGGTATCCCAATTCTCACAAGTAAAAAAAGTAAAAAATAATTCGACAGCATAACTTTACCAATAACCAGTGTGATCCCATGTATCATATTCCCCATAAGGGTGAAGAAAAGCGAGAATGAGCGCGGCCGCAACTGAGGAAACCCTAATCCCTCAACAGTACGTAGCATACACCAACAACTATAGTCCCGACGCGGTGCACACCCTGTAGCACAACCCAAGCTAGGTTCCACTGACGCTTCACAATGGGAATGGAGGGGGGGGGGACAACCCCCCTCGTACAACAACGTAGCCGCAAATGATAGATCTGACGCTCAGGCGAAGCGACCAGCCTTTGAACCTCCAAAACAAATCCGCGAGGAGCTTCTGGCCAGGGAACACGGCCTCCGGAAGGACATGGACACAGGAGTTGAGGCAGGAACCTCCCAAACTAAGCCACACAAAGGATGGGAACCAGGTAAATGTATACCCCAGCTCGAAAAGGCACCAAGATATCTCATTAGCTCCACCAAGGTAGGAGAACATACAGAGTTCATGAAAGAACACACACTCATAGGGAAGTTTTTAGGGTTATGGCCTACAAAACGGGATCTCCACAAATGGATCAAGCACTGGTGGAACCCTAAAGGGGATTATGAGGTTCAGCTCAGCTCCAAGGGATTCTTCACAATAATCCTGTATAACCTAGAGGACAAGGACATGATCTTTGAAAATGGTCCATACTTCTTTAACTCAGCCGGGCTCTTTCTACGCTTCTGGACTGAAAGATTCAGCGTCGACAGAGAAGAATTTACCATGGCCCTAGTGTGGATCCGCTTATACTCTTTACCAAAAGAGTTCTGGTTAGAAGAAATTATGATGGGTATAGGTAATACCCTCGGGTAGTATGTGAAAGCATCGGAAGCCACCAGGCATAGGAAGTACACCTCCTATGCCAGAATCTGTGTCTACATGAATATCTCTAAAGCACTCCCCGGATCAGTCACTCTGGAATACCAAGACGAGGACTGGCAGCAAACCCTGGACTATGAACACATTCCTTTTCACTGCAGACGCTGCCATGAGCATGACCACCTCTTCAGGGAATGCCCCCTCACAAAAATACCTGCCAAAGCAAGCGAGCCCGCACAAAAGGATGGATTCACTGCGGTCACATCCAAGAAGCGAAATCCACCAAAAAGATAGATCCAAGAGCAGAAGAAGAATGTCGAAACAAGAAACTCCTACGAAATCCTGAAGCACCTGCCAGAGGAGGAAGAAGTTCAAGAACCACTCAAAAATTAGAAGCAATCACAGGACAATGCATCAACTCCAACTCCACTGCCCCAAATCCAGGAAGTGCACACGGAGGACAGGGGTGAAGGAGATGGGGACACCCCAATGCAGCTGGATGAAAGGGATCTCGTCGGCATAGATCTGGAAAAGCTAGAAGAAGCCCTGAACCAGAAAAACCTGCAAACCCTTTCTGAAGAATAGCTACACAAGGTGCACAAAGTATTCCTCAATTCCTCAGTGGGCTCCTCTGCACGGCTAGGTATAGCCTCAGACTCACAACCCAGCTCAAAGAAAATTCCTCGAGAAAATAAAAGAAGAGGGCGGAAAACAGCACAACAATTGATCAAGGAAGCGGGCAACCTTCTGATAAAATCTGGACAGATCCAAAATATCTCGGAGGTATACCTCCAAACCCCAACATTAACTCAATGATGAAAATCCTTACCTGGAACATCAGAGGACTAAATGGCAGGTCCAAACAAAGGACCCTCCGAGAATGCATAAAAGCCGAGAAACCAGATATGCTCCTATTACAAGAAACCAAATGTGCAGGAACAGAAGCTGAAATCATTTTTTAGGGCATCTGGAGAGACTGTAAATTCACTTCTACAGACGCCACATGCGCCTCAGGAGGATTAGCCATCCTCTGGAACCCTGCTAGCATAAGTGTCTACAACCCCTTTTCAACGGTAGGCACGATTACGACGAGCTTCCAAATCATTGGCTCGAACCAGGAGGGGCACATCACGAATGTCTACGGCCCCCAAAGTCAGCAGGACAAAGATAAACTCATGCAAAGGCTAAAGATCATCAAAACCTTGGTGTCCACATGCAACAGGATACTTGGAGGAGACTTCAATATGATCCTCACGCTAGAGGAAAAAACGGGAGGCACCAAAAAGCTGGAGCAAGACAGCGGTAAGTTTAAAACCCTCATAGATCATCTCAAATTAGTAGATATAGAGAGTAGCAATGGCACTTTCACTTGGTCGAATCGCATATCGGGAGCCCATCACATAGCCTGTCGGCTGGATCGTTTCCTGGTCTCAGAATAACTAATGGAGTCGGGCTCACAACTGGAAAACCTCATCATACCCAGAGCTGGATCAGATCAATGGCCGCTGGTCCTCAGCATGAATATTCAAGACACACCCAAATTCAAGCCATTTCGCTTTGAGAAATTTTGGCTCCTTCATCCGGACTTCCAGCACCTAGCCAAGGAATGGTGGTCGCAGGTAGAAATAAATCATGGCTCAAGCATATATAGATTCCAGCAAAGACTCAAAAATTTCAAGATGCTGCTGAAGCAATGGAATAAGAACAGCTTTGGGAACATCTTCCAAAGCATTCAAAGCATAGAAAGACAGCTGGAGGAGATCGAGAAAATCTTCATTTCAGGCACCAGAACTGTCGATCTCATGACGGAGGAAGGAAAGCTCCGAGAGAAACTGGAAGAACGAAGAAAACAGGAAGAGATTCTATGGAAGCAAAAATCCCGCGTGCAGTGGCTGAAAAAAGGGAAGAGGAACACCAAATTCTTCCACAGGACAACGATGCATCGCAGACATGTCAACATGATCACACACCTAGAAGATGACCAAGGTAACATAGTCAGGGAGCACGCTCAGATAGAGGCCGAGCTCGTCCACTTCTATCGAGACCTTCTAACCGAAACCCAGGAGGACAAAACCGAAGCCATTCAAAGAATTACAAGACATATTCCGAACCTAGTAACCCCGCAGCAAAATGCCACCCTCACAAGGCCTATCACTCAGGAAGAAGTGGACCAGGCTGTAAGAGATATGCCCCCAGGCAAAGCCCCAGGCCCCGATGGCTTCACCACAGACTTCTTCCATCACTGCTGGGACCTGGTAAAAAGGGATGTATGGGAAGTAGTTGAGGAGTCCAGAGTTTCAGGCATGGTTCTCCCAGCTCTAAATGCTACCTTCCTCGCCCTCATTCCTAAAGAAGACAGAGTCACCAACCCAAAGAATTTCAGACCCATTGCTCTTTGCAACGTAATCTACAAAATCATCACAAAGGTTATAGACAACAGGTTGAATCCCATACTGCCACACGTCATCTCCAACGAACAGGCCGGGTACGTGGAAGGAAGGCAAATCACGGACAACATCATTCTGGCGCATGAAGTTATCCACTCTCTCAAAACCTCCAAAACTCCAGGTATGTTAATTAAATTGGACCTTTCCAAAGCATTTGACAGAGCCAGTTGGAAATATCTCAAAGCTGTCCTTCACTCCTTTGGTTTTGATCAAAGTTGGGTCAGCTGGATCCTCAATCTCACCTCCTCCACTTTCTTTTCCATTTTAGTCAATGGCGTTCCATCTGGGCCCTTCTCTCCCTCTCGAGGAATCCGACAAGGCGACCCCCTTTCACCCTTCCTTTTTGTGCTCATGGCAGAAGGTTTGGGCAGATCCATCTCGGCGACAATCACAGATGGGTCCCTCAAAGGTATACCTCTTCACAATCTTCACCCAGCCCTCTCCCACAGTCAGTTCATCGACGACACGCTCCTTCTCAACTCCCCCTTGGCAAAGGAATCCCTCTCTCTTAACACCATCCTCTCCGACTTCACGGAAGCCTCAGGCATGTCCCTGAACCTGGAAAAATCCAAGCTTTATTTCTTCAATACCCCTGTTCCGGTTCAAGTTCATATTTCCAGACTCCTCGGCATACCAAGGAGCTCCCTTCTATCCAACTACCTAGGCATTCCCCTCACGAGTGCCGCTGCTAAATCTATCTCCTAGGAAAGCCTCATCCTTTCCATCTCCAATAGACTAAGTAACTGGACCTTCAGACCCCTCAATTTAGCCTCCCGGATCGTCCTCCTTAAGTGGGTCCTGCAGGCCCTCCCCACCTATCTCTTCACAGTCTTAGCAGCTCCTAGGCATGTCATAAAATCCATTAAAACTCTTCAGCGTAATTTCCTCTGGCATGGCCACCAGCCAAACAAAAAGTGGGCCCTGGTAAGCTGGGAAAAAATCTGCATGCCTAAAAGTCAAGGCGGTTTAGGTCTACGAGATCCGGGGAAACTCAACCAAGTTATGGGAGCCAAAATATGGTGGCGCTGGCTGAAAGAGCCTGCATCAACCTGGGCGCGCATGTGGAGGCTCAAATACGCTCCACTAACACCTGATAATCAACTGATTAGGCACAACACCAGGTTCCAAGGATCCAACATTTGGAACATCGCTTGGAACAACTGCACCTTAATTCAGAACCACATCTTCTGGGAGATCAGGGATGGGGAGAGTGCCTTGCTCTGGAAAGACTCTTGGCAACAATTCAAGCCGTTGAATGCTCTAGAAGACATAGCTGCGCTTCAAGAAGCCATTGATCCGCACGCCTCTCTGCACATCAAGGACCTATGGAAACCGCAAGGGGAACACCTGCACTAGCGTCAATGGAAACTCTCTCATCAAGACCTTGGCGTTCCTAATCACTTCAACCTGGGAAGCTGGCACAACCAAGCCAATAAACGCAAGATCCCAGTTAGAGGAGGGGCATACATTTTGAGATGGGGATATTCCACCGCTTGAACCTTCACGATCAAGGAAGCCTACAACATACACAGTCACCCCCATGTAGCAAATAAAGAGGCCATCTGGAATAAGGTATGGAATTCATCTCTCTGGCCTAAGGTGTCCACTTTCCTATGGCTCATAGTGCACAATAGAGCTCTCACTTGGGATAACCTCAGGAAGAGAGGCTTCATTGGACCCTCCATATTCGTGCTCTACCATCAGCAGGAAGAAACCAAGGAACATCTCTTCAATGGATGCTGCTACAGTCAAAGTGTCTGGGATCAAAGTGCACAAATCATGCGTAAGTCTGGGCAACACCGAGGCAGCATAAATGACACAATCGAGCACTGGGATAGAAGCCCATACGAAAGCATTCTCCTAAATCACATATGGCATCTCTTACCTGGATTCATCCTCTGGCAGCTCTGGCAGGAAAGAAACAAAAGAATCTTTCACTCGCAAGCCTCCCCACCAGCGGCCACTTGGGAGACTATTAGGACGCTAATCAAGGAAACCATCAGATGCCGTCCCTGGAGTCTGGAAGACCTAAAAAGCACACCAGCTGAGCAATGTATCTTCCAACACTGGAAACCCCTCCCCTCCATCCATCAAGTCAGATGGATCAATAAACCGACCCACGCCAGTCCCACCACCTGGTCCCCCCGCACAATCATTTCATAAAAATCAATTTTGATGGAGCAGCTAAAGGCAACTCGGGATTAGCCGGGTGGGGCGCAGTAGCCAGAGATTTGGAAGGAAAGCTTCTAGGATTGTTCACAGGCTTCTTAGGAGAAACGACAAATAATGTGGCAGAGCTAACAGGCTCATTAAGAGGACTACAGGCTACACTGGAAAGAGGCCACCGCAACATAGTCCTGGAAGGCGACTCATAGGTTGTCATTCACCTAATTACCAGGATTCTGCATGGGAGTGTGCCTTCCAAGATCTCACCAAGTTGGCGACTCTCAGGACTCTTAGAAGATTTCAAAAACCTCCCCACTCCAGCTCTCAGCATCGTGCCTTCTCATGTGAAGAGAGAGGCCAACAGAGTAGCAGACAGTCTAGCAAACGAAGCAGTGGACAAGGAATATGATTACTCCAGCTGGATGGATGAATCCCCAAACCACTCAGACGTGTTCCTAAGATGCCACGTCTTAGCCAACAGGGATCTACTCCCCTCAGATGGGGTGCCACGCGCTCAAATGAGGACACGCGGGAGGCTGCCGAGACGCCAATTTATGGCATCAACCGACGCCGTCCCACCGAGGATTAATTGATATATGGCTCACACCATCCACTTTAAGGTGACGAGCCCTCTCGCACGCGAGAGCGGTACCAGGCAGCAGAGCACTATCGACTTAGCGTTAATGGCGATTGCAAGTGAAGTTCTGCGCGTTTTTATGGTGATAAGAGACAGGGGAGAGGAGTATTACTCTCATGCAGAGCTCATTCTGTTTGTGCAGTATTGCCGACCCCAGGCTAGGACCATAAAGGAAGAAGCCGACCTACAACTCTAGCCCCTCCCCATACCCAGCCCTCCAAGGATTGTCATCATGCCCAGGCTCAGAGGCAAGTCGCGCCGGGGGGCAGCCTGGTACAGGGCTCAATCCAGGCGAAAGTGCATCCAACATTTTGAGAAAGCTCTCACACTGGCATCCATTAGATGGAAGAGAAGGAAACGGTTGCCTCCCATGGAAATCGTTGAGGAAATTAGCCTCGAGGAGGAAATGCAAAGTCTCCCTCCCATTGTACACTCGGAAGCGCGCAGGACACAGCCCGAAGCACCCCTGGAGAGATGCAGCATCGCAGAAGAGAACCTATATCCACCCTGCATAGTGGAAGAGGAAGAACCACCCGAAGATACCAAGGAACGGGTGGAGGATAAAAGGCCACCGCCTCGACCACAGGGAGACTCCAGCGCATGCACAACAAAGCACTCAAGTCTGAGGACTTCTGGTGACTGGGAAAGGAAGGACCATGCCACCATCTCAGACCTCTGGCACCTACCACTCGTCTTTGAGCTTCGTAGCATGCTCGATGACCTGACCTTTTGTATAGCGAGGATGGATAACCGTATAGACATGCTCTTTGCAGCACTCTCCAAGAATGCGCCGAAGAAGCAGTGCCCAACATGCGCACAGGAATACTCGATTCCAGTAGGATGGCGTCGGGCGAGTTACAAGCGAGTGAGCACAAGTGCACAATTCAGCAAGGGTTCTGGTTAGCAGTTTTCTTTGTCATTTCGGTCTAGTTCGTCAGTAGCAGTTCCCTTATGTTTAGACATGATCACTTTTTTGAAACTTAAAGGCACTGCTGCCCTGGTTTCCCTCGGGCAGGGAATGCAACTGTATTTTTTGTTACTTGAATCACACATGGTCCAGGGAACCCAACTGTCCTGGTTTCCTACTCAGGTAGGACAGCTGGTGTTTCCACCCGTCACTGTATACTCTGGCTTTTTGATAATATAACAGGCTCCACCGGTTTATTTAAAAAAAAAAAATTAACCAGTGTGATCCCTTTCCCATCTAGACCAATTTCTTTATAGGAGTTTCCTTATTGACACATCCCCACTTGTGCAATTAATTTTATTTTTAATTAAATAAATTAGAATTATTTCCCCCTTACACTTGTCACCCTCTCCCCAAGTTGCACAAGAAATTTTATATTTTACTTTAATTAAAATTCAAATTCCCTTGCATTTCCCAAATGTGCTCCTTAAATCACTCCTAGTTGTCTCTGTATTCTCCATATTCCCATTTACTGACTGACACCTTACTAAATATAAGTTGATTTAAAATAGGAGTCTTCCTCTAGTTAGACTAGTGGTAGCTAGACTTTGGATTCCTTTCTATGCGTACCCTATTTTCTCATCTTTATTTCTTTCTTAGTTTAAAACTCCCTTTTAATATTATCTTGCACACATGTGAATTATATCAAAACTTTAGATATATTTCACCTTTTCTTAATTCTTAACTTGATTTACTTCACTCCTTTTTAATTTAATTTATAATTTAGTTTTAGTCTTCTTACAAAACTTAGACTTAGGCTAAATTTCTTCCTCCTTTTTTTTGAATAGGGTTAGTATTTTATTGGGATTTTTAATTAATAAATTCCATCTTTAATTAATTAATTAAATCCGGTAAGGCCTAAATATTTTTTTTCAAGGTTTAATTATTCTCTCAAGGTTTTCTAGGCCACGTAGATTCATTGACTCAAGTTTTATTCATGCGAGGTACCCTTCAAGATGAAACTATGTGCTCCAAGGGTGCCACTTGTCTTTGAATGGTTTTAGTAGTTGTCCAACCCTTGGAGTCAACACTCCATTCATGCAACCTTGTGAGAGACTAAGGGCTTCTAAGTAATAAGGACTTCACTTTATTGCACGCCTCTTAGAATATTTGTGAGCGATTGCCTCAGTTTTCCCTCACGACATCATGGACTTCTCGAACTAGGTAATTGTTAACCTATCGAGCCACGATGAGAGTGATAGTAGGCTGTGATAGGGATGGTGCCACACCTCTCCCTCAATATCTAGTTTATGTGCATGACCCCTTTACTCTTTATGTGAGTCAGATTAGCAATCATTCACGAGCCTTCATCCATCGACAAAACATTGTCAATGATCCATATACAAAATCATAATATAATAGATCATATGTCATATATGCATAAATGAAATAATCAAACCAATATAGTCTACTCCATGACTCAATCCAGATTCCAAGGAGGTCCATTGATGCCATCGACATCCACAATCTATCAAGTGTCCTGCACACTCAGGGAAAACTTGTCAATAAACTCTGTCAATACATATATATCAAATAAAGTTAAATCAAAACCACCAACATCATCATACAAATCCATAATAATAATAATAATAAACATGTACTATATTTGGATCACTTGCACGCAAGTGTCATCAAAGAATAAGTCAATAACATGTGCTTGAAAGAGTGGGATGTTACATACACCCCCTCTTGTTTGAAACTTCATCCCGAAGTTGTATAGTATATAAAATGAAGAAATAAATGTATCTGACAAGATCTATATGTGTAATCTATCAAATAAGTAAGGTGTTGAATAAGGTTGGTTGTCATTGATGTCAACCCTTGAAGAAAGCTTGGTAGCACAAAGGTTTGGATAATGGACCCAAGTTTGTTTTATGTAAAGATGAATCTTTATTGTCTTGTCATGGTTGATAATAAGTAAAAATGGATGAACTCCAAAGTGGTCCCCTTATGGTTAAATCCCTCACGGGAAGACGCTTTGCGGATTGAGTTATCCTAGAAGTATGGTTAGAGAACCCATGTTTATTTGTGGAATAATGAGATTAAGGTAAGTGAATTTGTTAGTGAAAATATCCTATATGGATATTTTTTGTCATGCCATTTCTTGTGGTATGTGGAACGTAACATAACTCCTCATGGTTAGAGAGTTATGACCATGAGAAGTTGGAGAACCAAAGTTTAGGTAATGGACCCAAGTTTGTTTGATGGATAATGGTATGAGTTTTGATATATTTTTAGGTAATACTACTCTATATGAATAGTACATGTCATTCCATTTCTGGTGGTATGTGGAATATCACATAACTCCTCAGGTTTTGAGAGTTATGACCTTACGAAGTTGGAGGACCCTCATATGTCATCTAGAAGCCTCAAAAGGTCAAAGTAGTCAAAGTGGTTTAAGAGATTTTAGAAAGTAAATAATAAAGTGAAGTGATGAGTGTACTATAATTCAAAGTGAAAACAAAATATATTATTTAAATAATAAATTTAATGGAGAAATCAGAAGTGGGTTAACCCTAAAATAAGGAAAGTGGGCAAAGTGACCTAGAAGATGCTTTTAAGGAAGCTACTTGGAGAGTATACATAAGAGGCAAGGCTCTCTCATTTTAGATCACACTTGAGAATATTGAATATCTATAGGTGTCTAAGGTAACCAAAGGATATCTAAGACAAAGTTATGAGGGAAGGTGAAGAAAACAAGGCCATAATTCAAGGAATGATAAATTCTTTTGATAATGCTTTCTAAGGTATGTTATTTACATGTCATCTCACCATTTTCACAATAACGTTTCTTCTAGAATGATTCAGAGCGTGACTTTTCAATGACATTGAGGAAACATATCCAAGAATCTGTGTTAAAAAATTTAGCTTGTGGGTCGTTGTATTTTTGGAGTTACATGCCATGGAAAATATAGTTTGTGGCTAGTCCTGAAACTAGTCTAAAACAAGTGTTTCGGGTAAAAAAGCCATAAATTAATCATAAAAAATCAAAATTCCATAAGAAAAAATGTATTGGTTGGATTAAAGTCTTTATTATGCTGTGTAATAGTTTCAGATCGATTCAACAAATATTCCATGCGGGACACACCTTACAAGGTTGCTCTATAGAATAAGCCAGAATTCAACAAGGTATGCCATTTTTTCTATAACGCCTTTTCTGAGAGGTTCCAAGTAGTGACACCTGGAGGAATTGCATAAAACTCTCTGAAGAACATGTTAGAAAAACAGGACCATAGAGTAATAAAATAAAACAAATGCGGAAACAAAACACAAAAGATACACAATACAAGAGAGACACAGATTTACATGGTTCACCCAGAGTGGGCTACGTCCACTAGAGAAATTTCCAAGTCCTTCCTTTATTATTATCCAACAAATGAAGGGATACAACCTACAACTAAACCCACTGTAACTTCCTCTTCTTTCTCTCACAGTCTCCTCTCTTAGAATACAATATTCGCCATCAACCATAGCTGCAATACATTTCCCTCATAAAAGAGGGTTTCCTTCTAGGGAAAAAAACCCTAACATAATCTCTACCGCTAGATCTACGACCTTATAATGAAATTTCCAGATTTACAATGACCCTGGACCCCGCAGAGGGGGTACCCCCCCTCTGCACTCCCCCGCGTGGAAGAGTGTACATACTTCTGGGGTGTAAATACTTCATGGGGTATAAACACAGCTGAAAGAAAGGACCTCTAAATCAGGAAGATAATCAGGCTCCACAACCAACAGAACATTGTGTATCAGTTTCAGATATTTATTCATTATAGGTACAAATTTATCATTATTTCAAGTTAGGTTGTTGACTAATCCAAAACTAGTCATGTGAGACTAAAGAAAAGTTTCATGAAAATGATAGTCTCTTATAATTAAAGTTAAGGAAGGTTTGCAGGTATGTGATCATATACACCAGGTCTATTACAAAGTTACAAATCATATTTGGATGATGAAATTGATGAGGGATTTTGGTTAAGGTAGATGTTGGGTACATGGTTGAGACAAGTAGTTGATGAGTTGGCACATACATGAGTTGTATAGTTGATGATGTTGGTACATATTGATGAGTCATGGTTGATGAGTAGTTGAAACATGATTGGTACATACTTGGTACATTGTTGGTTGCACTTTTTTATGGTACATGTTGATTACAAGTTGTTTGGTACAGGTTGGTGCATGGTTGATGCACTTGTTTATGGTACAGGTTGATTATAGGTTGAGGTACAAGTTGATGCATGATTTATGCATGGTTCAGGCTTATTGGTACATGTTTACAACGATATATCTTACAGTGATACTGTGACAATGGTTCCATCATTCTACTTCTACTTCAGGGCAGTTGGACGGGGCAAGGACAGGTGGTTGTAGCCACCTTTCGGTTGTAGCCGGAGAACATAGGAGGTTGTAGCCTCCTTCTGGTTGTAGCCATAGAATTGGGAAGTTGGAGCTTCCCTCAGGTTGTAGCCTGAGAGACTAGGGGGTTGGATCCTTCTTCTAGTTGCAGATGGAAAACAAAGGAAGTTGGTGCTTCCAATGAATGTAATTCTTCAAGGCATGTAAGAGAAAGTATTCCATGGTTTTCTCCTGCTTTGGGTTTCCACGTAAAATGTTGGTGCACTATGTATGTGTATGATTCTTCATTTTTTCATTGCTCATTATTGGATGATAATTCTACATTGATATAAGTATGTTTTTTGGAGCATAAGGATGAAGACATATATACAAGCACAAGGATTTGAAATTTGGAAATCAATTGTAGATGGATACACAACACCAACAGTTCCACCAACAAATGAAAAAGAAGTGAAACCCAGTCAGAATAATTCCAAAGCCACAAATGCACTTCTGAATGTTCTCAGTGAAACAATATTCACCAAAGTTGCACATTGTAGATCCGCTAAAGAGATTTGGGACAATCTTCAAAATATTTATGAAGGAGATTCAAAATTCGAAGCAACAAAGCTTCAAACTTATAGAGGTCAGTTCAAACAACTAAAGATGAAGAAAGATGAGAATATTTCAGCCTACTTCTTACGAGTTGATGAAACAATGAATGAAATCATAGGATTGAGAGAAGAAATCGGAGAATCTGTCATTGTTCAAAAGGTACTAATATCTCTTCCTATAAGATTTGACCCTAAGATATCAACACTAGAAGAAATATTAGATCTAAACTCAATAATCATGGAACAACTGCATGGAATCTTCACAACATATGAAATGAGAACTGAACAAGAAAATCCAGATGTAAAAGAAGTAGCTTTCAAAGCATCCAAAAGATCAAAGAAAAAGGAAAAGAAACAAGAAGAACATAGAAACAACAGTGACGTCTCATAAGATGATGAAGAAGTGGACAACTTCATCAAAAGACTGAACAAGGGAACCATTGGTAGGTATAGAGGTAAGCTTCCTTTAATTTGTTTTAATTGTGATGGTATTGGTCATTTTTCTAACAAATGTCCTAATAAGAAAAAGAGAAATGATGAAGGTTACTCAAAAGGAAAACAAACAAATAAAGGCAAAAAAACTACAAAGAAAGTTTTCAAGAAAAGATTATGTACCAAAGAAGACATCTCATCATCAGATGAAGATGAAGTTAGTGACAATGAGACAGGAAGAGTTCTATCCATGGCAATAGAAGAATCTGATAAAGAAGACTCCGAAGAAGAATATGAATAAGCGAAATAAGAATATGAAGAATTCAAAGAAGAAATTGAAGAGGCAGAAGTTGACTACTGAGAAGAATTGATGTGTGCCATAGAAGTTATCATAAGAGAAAATAAGAAAAACAAGAAGCTACAAGCGGAACTAGACAAGAAATAAGACACTCAAGAACTATAGCAAATGATCACAAATTTGAATGTTCAAATAGAAGAAGATAAAATAATTGAAGAAGAACTGAAAGAACAACTAGAATAAAAAGATAGGATCATTGGAAATTTGGAAGCAAAGATTGTGACATTAAGAAAGGATATTCAAAAGAAAAATATGCAAAATAGCTCAAAAGTTTTGGATGACATTATCAATAGTAAAAAATCTCATCTTGACCAGTCTAGACTTGGATACAGTTAGACACAAAAGAGATCAAGCTCCATAACAACAAATCAAGAAACATATCCAAAAATCTATGCAAAAACAATCAAAGGGGATAGGAAGATATACAAGAAAGATTACAGAGACACTCCTCCACAAAGAAGATTCAGATTTTAGAATCAACAATAGACAGACAGGCCTCTAGAATAATAAGGATTCATAAGAGCACCTCCTTTCAGAAGATCTTCAACTCCCAAGTATCAAACTATATTTTTTGGTTTATGTTATGCATGTAATAATTTTGGACATAAAGCTGTGAATTGCAGAGCTAACAACAAGAAAATAAACAACTTTGAAAGTCATACACAAAAGGGTTATCTAAGAAGGCCTAGTGAAATACTAAGAAGAAATTACAATAGGTTTGAATCTTTGAGAACTGAAGTGGAATGTTACAAATGTAACAACTTTGGACACATGGCCAAATATTGTAGAATGACAGCCCCTCCTAGAGAACCACAACAAAATAACAATAGTCACAGATAGGAACCTTAGAAAAGGACATGGATAAGAAAGCATAATCAATATAGCAATGAAGAATGCACATTCTCTCTACAAGCTAAGCATAAGAAACGTGGTTGGTATGTTGACAATGGTTGTTCAAAACACATGACAGGTGATAGAGACAAGTTTCTTACACTAAGAAAGAAAAGAGATGGATCAGTCTCCTTTGGAAATGATGATTCAACTAAAATCGTTGGAAAATGCACAATCATAATTGGGAACAAGAATACAAAGGCAAAAAATGTTCTACTAGTAGAATATATGAAACATAATCTTCTAAGTGTGAGTCAAATGTGTGACCAAGGTCATAAAGTTACTTTCAATTCACAAAAGTGCGAGATAAGAAAAAAAGGTTCAGAAAAATTGATTGCTACAGTTGCAAGAACTTCAAGCAACATATATGTGTTAAAGTGAAATTGGAAATGAAAAGTGTTGTCTAGGAAAGGAAGATGAAATTTGGCTATGGAATAGAACAATGGGTCACATAAAATTTGATAACCTTGTCAAAGTCAACAAAAGAGAAGCAGTCAGAGAAATGCCCCAGATCATGAAACTAACCAACACTTTATGCAAACATTGTCAACAAGGAAAGCAAACAAAGACCAGGTTCAAATCAAAGGAATATTCAACGACAAGACAAATGGAAATTGTGCACACTGATCTAGTTGGACCAACTACAACAAAGGGTTTAAAAGGTGAGAAATACTTTATGTTATTAGTTGATGATTATACAAGAATGAATGCAATTTTCTTTCTCAAGAATAAGTTAGAATATTTTGAAAACTTTAAGATCTACAATGAAATGGTTGAAAATAAAATGGATTCAAAAATCAAATGCTTGAGATCTGATAATGGAGGAGAGTTCACTTCAAAGGAATTTATGGACTATTGCAACAGTCATGGAATAAAAAGACAATTCTTCGTTGCTAGGACACTTCAATAGAATGGAATTGTTGAAAGAAAGAACAAAACAATACAGGAAATGGCTCGAACAATGCTAATGGTTTCCAAATTGACAGATATATTTTGGACACAGGAAGTGCATACAACAGTTCACATTCAAAATAGAGTAATTCTAAAAAACAACACTAACAAAACTCCCTACGAGCTATGGAAAGGAAGACCAACAAATGTGAAGCACTTCAAATATTTTGGAAGCAAATGCTACATCAAAAGAGAAGATGGTAGAATGGGAAAGTTTGACTCTTGTGTGGACAAACGAGTGCTTTTTGGTTACTCAAGTACAATGAAAGAATACAAGGGTTAAAATCTGAGATTGAACAAAGTTGTGGAAAACATCAATGTAACAATTGATGAAACAGGCAGACCAGAATCAAAGGAAGAAGAAAATGAATCAATGGAACATCGTTTTGAAAAGGAAGCAGAAGATGAAAAACAAGTATAAGAGGAAGATGAAGAAAATATGATAGAAACAGAAGAGCAAGTTCATCAAGTGTCTCCAAGGACACCTAGCAGACGAGTACAAAAGAATCATCCTTCAGATTAGATTATCAGAAACAAAGATGCAGGAGTTGATACTAGAAGAAGAATTTGTTAACCAGAACAAACACACCTAATACTCTTATCTACAATTGAACCAAGTTGTTTTGAAAAAGTCAACAAGGATAGATTTTGGAATAAGGCCATGGACAAAGAATTGGATCAAATAGAGGAAAATGACACTTGGGATTTGGTTCCAAGACCAAAGAATAATAATGTGATTCACGCAAAATGGGTTTTCAGGAATAAATTGAATGAATATGGACAGGTTACAAGGAACAAAGCTATATTGGTATGTAAAGGATATGCACAGATTGAAGGAATCGACTTTGAAGAGACATTTTCCCAAGTTTCCAGAAAGGAAGCAATCTGTTTGTTTTTAGCTTATGCATGCTCCAAAAATATTAAAGTGTATCAGATGGACGTAAAATCAACATTTCTGAATGGGGAACTTGAAGAAGAAGTCTACATTGAACAACCAGAAGGATTTTAGTTGTCAGAGAATGTAGACTATGTGTGCAAATTAAAGAAGGCCTTGTATGGTCTAAAACAGGCTCCTAGAGCATGTTACTTTAGAATGGATAAATATCTACTATAATTCAAAGTGAATACAAAAGAAATTATTTAAATAATAAATTTAATGGAGAAATTAGAAGTGGGTTAACCCTAAAATAAGGAAAGTGGGCAAAGTGACCTAGAAGATGTTTTTAAGGAAGCTACTTGAAGAGTATAAATAAGAGGCAAGGCTCTCTCATTTTAGATCACACTTGAGCATATTGAGTATATATAGGTGTCTGAGGTAAACAAAGGATATCTAAGCCAAATTTCTGAGGGAAGGTGAAGAAAAGAAGGTCAGAATTCAAGGAAGGATAAATTCTTTTGATGATGCTTTCTAAGGTATGTTATTTACAAGTTATCGCACCATTTTTGCAATAAATGTTTTTATAGAATGCTTCATACCATGCAATTTCTATTCCATTGAGGAAACATGTTGGCCCTTGACCAAGTTTGAGGATCCTTGGTCATGTTTGACCTACTTTGGGACTTTGACAAGCTGTCGAAGATGGAGCGCAAGTCAAAGCAAATATTGTGGGATCTCAACCCCTTTTTAGGGATTTTTGGGTTTTGGGCTTATGTAACAGGAATGGGGATATCGGCCCATGGATTTACCCATGTTTAGGCCCATTTTTTAATGTATAAATAAGTATCTAGGCGATGTAAGAAGAGGCCAGAGTGATAAGTTCTAGAGTTCGATCTATGTGATCGAAGTAGGGACAAGTATGTGATGCTAACTGATAAGTTTTAATTGCTAAGTGCAAGTGGTAATTGTAATTTCTTTTTGTATATTATTTGAAACTTACAAATCTAAGTGCAAGTGATTGTAAGAGACTACGAAAGGATTTGTGCTGTAACTCAGAGAAGGAGGATCTAGTGAGGTGCACAGATCTCCTGTCCTCTGCGGAGTAAGATATCATGGATCTGTGCATGTAGAAGATTGATAAATGGAGTAAAGGAGAAGATTTGGTGGACATATCCCCAGGGTGGGGGTGAACCACGTATATCTTGTTTTGTGGTTTCTATGTGCTTTATGGTTGTTCTCTTGTCTATGTGATTGAATGCTTAGTACACTGATGTATGCTTAGAAGAATCTAATATGGTTTCTTAGTGCTGAACAATGTGAACAAATACTAGATCCAATCTATGTTTGTATGCTTAGTACTTGAATCTAATGGATCTGTATAAATACTGCGATGATTTTTTGTTAGGGTTTAGCTGTGCTGTAAAATAAGGCTGAGTATTAATGAACTATAACTTCTAAGTGATATGTTAAAGTGTTACAATCACAGATCTGTGTCCCAGCTAAGGTTGCAGACACTGGAGTCCTACAACCACCCTTGCCTCTACCTCGGGTGAGACTTCCTCTTCTTCGCAGGTGTTGCCGAAAGGGACGGTAGTTAGGGATTTTTTGGTGCGTTGTTGTAGCATTGAACCCTGGGTCTATCCTTGTACCAACAAATGATTCCGATCTAGTGAGGTGCTTAGTTCTCCTATCCTCTACAGAGTAATATATCATGGCTTGGTGCATGTAGAATATTGACATAAAGAAATAAAGAAGAAGAGTTGGTGGAGGTATCCCTAGGGTGGGGGTGAACCACGTATATCTTGCATTGTGGTTTCTATGTGCTTTATCATTGTTTTCTTTTCTATGTGATTGAATGATTAGTGCACTGATGTATGCTTAGAAGAATCTAATATGGTATATTAGTGTTGAATAATGTGAATAAATGATATATCTGATCTATGTTTGTATTCTTAGTACTTGAATCTAGTGGATCTGTATAAATACTGTGTTGATATGTTGTGAGGGTTTAGTTGCACTATAAACGAAGGCTAAATATTAATAAAATGTAATTGCTAAGTGTTATGTTAAGGTGTTACAATCACAGATCTATGTCCCAGATAAGGTTGCAAACACTGGAGTCCTGCAACCACCCATGCCTCTACCTTGGGTGAGACTTCATCTGATTCACAGGTGTTGCTGAAAGGGCTGATAGTTAGGGTTTTGTTGGTGCGTTGTTGTAAGCATTGAACCCTGGGTTTTCACCTATGCCAACAAATGGTTCTATTGTTGGGACTAAAACTGTGATTGTTGGGAACTGAAGGAAAGAAAGAAAGATCTGTGCATAGATCTGTTGCCTTATTGCGTAGTATTATACTTGATCTGAAAAGCTCTATGCTAAGAAGAAAAGTCAGATCCGAAGAAAAGAGGTAATATCTCGAAGCTTTGTTCTTTGATAAAGGTAAGAATAGTGAAACGTTTTAGACCTGGAAGCATTGTGCTCTGCTGAAAATAAGATTAGTGGAAAGTTTCGTTTCAAGAGTAGGGATCTAGGTATGCTTGATAAATTTTATCCTAGTCTGAAAAATAGGGCACAACTAGAAGAGAGAAGGTTTGATATGAGTATATTTGATAGAAATAATGAAATATATGTTATTCCTATGCATAGAAACAATGTTTGGACTAACAAATGGATGCAGGATCCCATAAAGAATTTTTTGCAGTTTAGCTACTATGATCCTAGTGCGCGGTATAGGAAAGGATGTGGATCATTTAAGACTGGGACATCTTGCTAAGGAATGACCTAGAAAAATACCTAGTTGTCTTTGTTGTAAAGCTATGGACCATGAAGTCTTAAATTTCCCTAGAATGATTGCTATGCTTGACAGAATGAATATGAGAGAAGAAAACCTTGAGGAATATCACGCAACTGAGACCATGGAAGAACCCCAAACAAAATCAGAGACTGTACTACTGCAAATGAAAGAAACCCTAAATGATCACAAAGATATCAACTTATTAGATATCTTCAAAGAAAAAGAATGCATACAAGAAAGAATAAGAGACTTCGACATAGACTATGTTCTGGAAAAGGAAACACAGGTAAATATCATGACAAAAAGAACTTGGGAAGCTTTAGGAAAGCCTGATACAATTCCTTCATTGGGAGGAATAGGGCTATTTAGGGGAAAAATAATAAGCCTATGTGGAATACTCACCTAGGTATCTATGAGTTCTCATGGAGCTTCGACAGAGGAAGATTTTGAGATTGTTAGATTGAGAGAAACGCTCCATTTACTATGTTGTTAGGAAAAACTTGGATCGATAAAGATCAAACCAGAAGAAAATAAGAGAAGGCCCGAGAAAAGAAAAAGTAGGAATTAAAAGAGTTCATGACTAGGAGGATAACACACTTGATTGCATAACAAGAGAACACATCGAAGCTACTTAGAACCAGAAACTTGGATCATGAAGTTGAAAGAACACAAGAATATTCACAGATGAGTAGAGAACCTACCCTAGATAGAGAAGCAATATTACTCTCTAATCCTATGAAAGAATCTCAATAGTGCGAAGCTGCTATGCCAAAAGAAGACAAGAATCAGAATGGAAAGAGGAATACTGAGACAAAGATCACCAGGAAGAAGGATAGAAAACTCAGTAAGAAGAGAGCAAAGATTGAAAAGTTATAGAAGGGCTGAGAGGGAATTTCACGGAAGGAAGATTTGCAAAATTGGAACTTCGTCGAGATATCAGAATAGCGTCCTATGGCACTTTGCCATGGCGAAGCGATATGACTGTTGTAAGAATTATAACTATTGGACTAACATTCCAGAATGGTTAGAACAACAATTATGACCAGAAATATTGCCATCGGACCGTTGGGACTGCACCGCAATGGACAAAACTGCATTAATGGAAAAATTCTTATCCATTGGAGAGATCTGTTACATCGTGTCTACTTAGTCTGTCAACTATTGCATCGAGAATTTTTTTTCGAATTGTATCAGAGCTAACAAGAGAACCCATTTCCACCACGCTGTGCTTAGTGAAATTGACACCGACTCTATTTCTTTGAGAACTCATCCATCCACCCGAGTTTTCCGATCGAGAGCATGCATGTCAAATGAGCTCATCGCCGTGGAGAAGTCATTCGAGGAAGTTTCAATTGATCTGATGGACGAGAAAGTGATGTCCACAGTAGTTCCAAATTCATCGAGGCAAGGAGTGCAAGCCTCTCCATCAACTTCTCACAAATTTGGACCATCCCAACCAGAAATAGAGAAGAGAACCAACCAAAGAGATGATCTAGCAAAAACAAAGTTAATCCCGACCATCTTACCCGACTACATCCCACCTCTGGCTGGCGTGGTGAGTCATGACAGTGTACCAATGGAATTTGATTACACCATGGTTACTGCGTAACTCCTGAAAGGGATACATGTAGTCAGAACACAACAAGATAAGATCACGACGTTGAAGTTCAAACACTTCAACCTAGGTGACCGAAAGAATTACAACATGCTTTCTCCTTACAAGTATCTAACTAGGAAGAAGGGGAAGAACTCGAAAATAATCCTCCAGCCATGGAATATGAACCTCGCACAGTCCACTCTATTGAATGTGATGAAGATCCCACACTTTGGAAGGCACCAGGAGGTTAACGCGCGTGTTAATCTCCTGCTCTCATGTTACCATGGCAGCTATCTATGGCTAGATAGACACATCACAGTTGATCTGATGCTGATCCATAGGATCACCGGATTAAGCATGCAAGGAACTGACCCGCAAGACTTGTACCCAAGGAAGGCTTCCGACCATGCCCTGGCATAGATAATTAAGGACACTTATGGTGATGTATAAAATGGAACATGAGGCTACAAGGTAGCTTCCATCCAGAATGGAACAGTGTGCCTGACATGATAGTTGATCGTAGGGAAGATACTAAGGAAGAAACGACCTACACAAGTCACATAATTCGTTGTTGACCTACACAAGTCACATAATTCATTGTTGACCTAGCCGAGAAATGTGTAGAAGGACACCAGATGAATTGGGCGAAGTTCTTGGTCATCCAATTGGAATTAGACTGTTGCAAAGCTCAAGATCAGGGCTATGAGTTCCACTTTCGCTGGCTCCTGATCCTCATCATATTTACCGCTTGGGAAATACTGGAAGGTGCGACCTTCCCAGACATTGAGCCGTTCGAACCGCTCGCTGCAAATTTCACCACACTTTGGTACTCGAGTGATATGGAAACACAGTGGCAGTCGAATGTGGTCTTTCATACCTACTATATCCAACTAAAGAGGGCTATTGAAGCTATCCCTCTCATGATGCTAAACACCCTGCATCGATTCCAGCTCCTCTTGAAGTTCCACATAGATCGACACTTCACTTATATCTATGCACACACAGATGAGCACAAAGAAGAGATTCAATCATACTATAATCTCACAGAGGAGGACCTTGAAGAGATCACCAAGGACTACTCTGCAGAACTCCTCATCCTTGTAGACCCCACAGAAATGTCAGTCCCTGAACTAATCGACAACCTTGAGACCACTCATGAAGCAAAGGATCTTCCTGGACCCAGCAGAAGGAAGAAGACCGAAGAGGTCCAAAACTTGTGCAGCACATCAGAAGGAACTGCTTCGGTATCACCTGGACGAAGGGGTGATGACAAAGTAGAATAAACAAAGGGAAAATAAAACCAGCAGAAGCAAGGAAAAGTAACACCTCCTAGGGACCCCGCTAATGAGGCTGATCCCTTGAAGAAAAGGAAGGTTTCTCCCATGAAACCCACTTTCCGAAAGAAATCCAGAGAAACCTTGACTAAGATGTAGATTGTGTTCACTGTAGATGACTTCGACTTTATCATCGTAGCTGTAGAAGATGCCTCACAGGACATCTTACAAAAACATGAATCCAAGTAGGAGGAGATGTATGATAGAATTGAGGTTGAAATCAGAGGGGTACAACAAACCCTCCAATCCAACCGTGCAGTATCCACTATGCCCCCATGATCAGAAGAGTTGGGAGATGAGCCTGCCCAACTCCGCAGACTAGATGATGTGATCGAAGCTCGCCTTCGTCGCACATAGGAAGAAACCGAAAAGGCCACAGAGGCCCTAAATCAAGTTCAAAAATTAGTCATAGATCAACGCCGAGTTGCACAACAAGAGAAGGCTTCCCTCCAAACTAAGTTTGAATAAGATAAAGCACAGATCCGACAAGAGAAAGAGCAGTTGCTCGTAGAGCAAGTGGGAGTAAAAGAAGCAGTCAGCAGAGCACTTCGCTCTATGACAGGCTTAGAGAAAAAGGAGGAAGACCCAGGGGAACATCAAGTAGAGAATCTTATGGAAGCTATCCAACAAATTCAACAGAGAATCTCATACCTCAAGCTACGAAAAGTGTCAAGTACCCTGCAAGACATGCGAGATCAAAGAGAAGCCACTGCTTGGAGTGTAGTTGAGAGGATCAGAGAAATCACTCTCGAATGCAAAAAACTAAGTGCTTGTAGTGCACAAAATTATGAGCTACTCACTAAAGAGACTGAGCTAAAGGCACTGGAGTCACAACTCCAGGAGGCAAAGAAACAAGAAACAATAGTACAAGCGCAGTTGAATCTCCTGTCAGCAATTGAAAGGATGAAGCGATCCCAAGAACAATGCACTACTCAAAAATAGGTCCACACCATTCAGAGAAAAATCATGGAAGTGACTCAATGTGTCCAACCAGTCCAGGATGAAGCTTGCCAACTGTTTGAGGAGATTGAAGCCTGAGGCACAGAGTTGGAACAAGTAGTTGCTGCAGTCGAACAACGTTTAGAGGGACCTATCAGCGAAGCAGTCATCCAAGAGTTCCTCGAGAAGGAGGCCTTGGTGCAACAACATGTCGAAGCAGCTCGAGTTAAGATCGAGGATTTTGAAGCACAACTACCCAAAACAGAGTGACTTAGGATGAGTCAAAGGTGAGTGTTGGGGGCCTATTGGCCCTTGACCAAGTTTGAGGATCCTTAGTCATGTTTGACCTACTTTTGGGACATCAATAGGCTGTTGAAGATGGAGCACAACTCGAAGCAGAGATTGAGAGATCTCAACCCCTTTTTAGGGATTTTTGGGTTTTCGGCTTATGTAACGGGAATGGGCATATCAACCCATGGGTTTACACATGTTTAGGCCCATTTTGTAATGTATAAATAAGTAGCCAGGCGATCTAAGAAGAGGCAAGAGTGCTAATTACTAGAGTTCGATCTATGTGATTGAAAGAGGGACAAGTATGTGATGCTAATTGCTAAGTGTTAATTTCTAAGTGCAAGTGGTAATTGTAATTTCTTTGTGCATACTGTCTGAGGCTTGCAGAGCTAAGCACAAGAGATTGTAAGAGACTGTTGAAGGCTTTGTGATGTAACTCAAGGAAGGAGGATCTAGCGAGTTTCTGAAATCTCCTTTCCTCAACGGAGTAAGATATCATGGCTCGGTGCATGTGGAATATTGACAAAAAGAAATAAAGAAGAAGAGTTGGTGGACGTAGCCCCAGGGTGGGGGTGAACCACGTATATCCTGCGTTAGGGTTGGTATGTGCTTTATGATTGTTTGCTTGTGATTGAATGCTTAATGCACTGATGTATTCTTAGAATAATCTAATATGGTAGCTTATTCCTGAATAATGTGAATAAATTCTAGATCTGATCTATGCTTGTATGCTTAGTACTTGAATCTAGTGGATTTGTATAAATATTGCGCTGATCTATTGTTAGGGTTTAGCTGCGCTGTAAAATAAGGCTGAATATTAATGAATTGTAACTGCTAAGTGCTATGTTAATGTGTTACAATCACATATCTGTGTCCCATCTAAGGTTGCAGACACTAGAATCCTACAACCACCCCTGCCTCTACCTCGGGTGAGACTTCATCTTCTTCGCAGGTGTTGCCGAAAGGGACGGTAGTTAGGGTTTTGTTGGTGTGATATTGTAAACGTTGAACCCTAGGTCTACCCCTATGCCAAAAGAACATATCCAAGTATCTTTGGTAAAACATTCAGCGTGTGGGTTGTTTTATTTTTGGAGTTACACACCGTGGAAAATAGGGTTTGTGGCTAGTCCCAAAACTAGTCTAAAATAGGCGTTTCGAGTAAAAACGTCATAACTTCTTAATAACAGATCCAAATTCCATAAGAAAAAAATGTATTGGTTAGATTTTATTCGGTAGTATTCCATGTAACAATTTCATATCGATTCAACAAATATTCCATGCGGGGAACACTCTACAAGGTCGCTCTCTAGAATAAGCCATAATTCAGCGAGGTATACCATTTTTTCTATAAATCATTTTTTGAGAGATTCCAAGTAGTGAAACCTGGAGAAATTTCATAAAACACACTGAAGAACACTGTGTATAATTTTCAGATCTTTATTCATTACAGTTGCAAAGTTATTATTACTTCAAGTTAGGGTTGTTGACTAATCCAAAACTAGTCATGTGAGACTAAAGAAAAGTTTCAAGAAAATGATAGTCTCTTGTTGTTAAAGTTAAGGAAGTTTTGCTGGTATGTGGTCATATACACGAGGTCTATTACATAGTTACAAATCATATTTGGATTATTAAATTGATGAGGGATTTTGGTTAAGGTACATGTTGGGTACATGGTTGAGACAAGTAGTTGATAAGTTGGCACATACATGAGGTGTATAGTTGATGATGTTGGTACATATTGATGAGTCATGGTTGATGAGTAGTTGACACATGATTGGTAAATACTTGGTACATGGTTGGTTTCACTTGTTTATGGTACAATTTTATTACAGGTTGTTTGGTATAGGTTAGTGCATGGTTTATGCACTTGTTTATGGTACAGGTTGATTACATGTTGAGGTACAGGTTGATGCATGGCTGATGCATGGTTAAAGTTTATTGGTACATGTTTACAACGATATATCTCATAGTTATAGTGTGACAGTGGTTCCATTATTCTACTTCTACTTCTACTTCAGGGCGGTTGGACAAGGAAAGGACATGTGGTTGTAGCCGGAGAACATAGGGGGTTGTAGCCTCCTTCTGGTTGTAGCCATAGAATTAGGGAGTTGGATCTTCCCTCAGGTTGTAGCTTGAGAAAATAGGGGGTTGGAACCTCCTTCTAGTTGCAACTAAAAAAAAAAGGAAGTTGGTGCTTCCAATGAATGTAATTCTTCAAGACATATAAGAAAAAACATTTCGTGGTTTTCTCCCATTTGGGTTTCCACATAAAACACTGGTGTATTGTGTATGTGTATGATTGTTCATTTGTTCATTACTCATTATTGGATGATAATTTTATATTGATATAACACTTGGATTATTTGTTTTATAAATGATTATAATTTCTCTATTACTGATTCAGCCCCCCTCTCAATAATCAAATGTAAGGAAACTATAGACACATGTCATATGCATCCTACCATGTAGCCGAGTGTGGACTATAATTTTCCAACTGGACCTTGACCTGATCGACTATTTGATGCCATTGTTGTCGAATGTGATGGTCCATAATGCGGATTGGCTCCACCGTGAGTGCACCCTCATCCGACGCCTGGAATGAACTCATGTCAATCACATGTGTAGGATCATTAACATAATGTCTCAAAATAGATACATGAAAAAAATCATGCATACATCTTAAAGAATCAGGAAAGGCTAGTCGATAAGCCATGGGTCCTTTCTTTTCCACTACCTTGAAAGGCCCCAGAAGCCTAGGAGAGAGTTTTTCACCTCTTCTGAACTTGATCAAACTCTTGTGTGGTTTCACCCATAAGAAAACTCAGTTGCCAACTTCATAATTGTGGTCAACGCGATGTACATCAATATAACTCTTCTATCAATCTTGCGCTTCTTTAATCTTTTAACTTATCATTTTCATTTTTTCTTCCATTTCTTGGATCACTTCTAGTCCCACCATGACCCTATCCTCAAGTCGATCCCAACTCAATGGCATCCGACATGGTTTCCCATAAAGAAACTCAAATGGTTGCATCTTACTGGTACTTTGATAGTTGTTGTTGTATGCAAATGCTACCAGTGGTAATAACTCTTCCCAACATTTGTGTTGGTCCATTACATACATACAAAAAATATCTTCCAAAATTTGGTTCGTTCTTTCTGTCTGCCCATATTTGTCAGGGTGATACGTTGTACTAAAGTTCAGTTGTGTCCCAAAGGCCTCTTGGAAACTAGTCCAAAATATTCCTGTAAACACCGATCCTCTATCATATATGATCCCTTTTTGTATGCCATGTAATCTAAGAATATCACCAACAAAAACTCTAGCTATGTCTCACACATGATACATCGTATGTACAGTGATAAAGTGGGAACTCTTTGTTAGAGTGTCAGTTACCACGAAAATTGAATTGTGTTTCCTTAGTGTCAGTGGAAATACAACTATAAAGTCCATCGAAATGACCTCCCATTTCGATTCTAGAATAGCATGTGGCTATAGTAACCCTGCCGGATGTCTATGTGTAGCGTTCACTTGATCACATTCTAGGCATTTCTCCACGTAACTAACTATGTCAGCTTTCATTCCTTTCCAAAGTAATAAACGCTTAAGGTCCGCCTCCATCTTCGTGACTCCAGGATGAGCCATGTACACTGTGTGATGTGCTTCACTTAAGATCAAATTTCTTAATTCGTCATTAGGCGGTACACAAATTTTGTTGTTATACCTCAATAGTCCATCATTGTCCAATGTATATCCTTCAAAACTTGGTACCATCATGGTGTCTCATCTAGTATTTTCCTTAACTTCCTTGTACCATTCATCGTTGATTTATATTATTTAGAATCGTTTCTCGAAGATTCGTCTGAAGAGGTATTACCAAGAATATGTGTCATCTCCAACTCAATGCATCGGGCACTTTGTTCACCGTACCATTTATGTAAGTAATCTCGAAGTTGTATTCGCTAAGTAGTTCTGACCAACACCTCCATTGTGGATTCAAGTCACTCTACATAAATATGTACTGCAATCCACAATGATCTATATTTAATTCGAATTTCCATCCAATCAGACAGTGTCTCCAAACTCTCAAGGAATATACAATTGCCAATAACTCCAAATCATGCGTTGGGTAGTTCTCCTCATGCTTTCTTAATTTCCTTGAGATGTAAGCGATCACTCGATCGTCTTGCATTAGTACTCCGCCTAAACCTTCCTTGGATGTGTTCGTGCACACTAATAATTTTGTGTCCATGTCGGGGATGTTCAGTATCAACATTGCGTCAACAACTCCTTGAGCCTTTGAAATTCTTTTGCGCATTTCTCACTCCATATAAACTTTTTTTTCTTTCTTTTTCTTTTCCGTGATCGGATTTTCTATCTTCGAAAAACCTTCAATGAACCATCGGTAATATCTGGATAAACCCATAAAGATGTGTACTTTATGTACATTTATCGGTGTATGCCATTCCATAATAGATTATACTTTCACTGTATCCACCGCGCTACCTTCACCATATATAACATTCCCTAAGTAATGAATCTTCGATTGTTAAAAAGAACATTTCGACAGTTTCCCGTATATTGTTTTTTATCGTAAACACTGTAGTACTAAGCTTAACTATTTGTCATGCTCTTCTTTCATCCAAGAATAAATCAATATGTCATCAATAAATACTTGAACAAACTTTACCAAGTATTCGCAATGTAAGTTTTAAACCTGCGAAGTAAAGCAATGCATATAGATTCTTAAGCAATACATAAATTAATCAATGGCTCATACACAAAGTACACAGAGATTTTATACCGGAAACCCTCAACCGGGAAAACCTTTCTTATTTTTATTATATCGAATTTCACCATTCGCCATACAATATATAAAATGTTTTTAGGTATTCCGTAGATACCAAAACCCTAATCCCTTAATCCAGGATTAATTTACAAATCCGCTAAAAATAGCAAAAACCGCCCAAATTTTTTTTTTTGGGGCGTTGTGCGTAACCAGGGGGGGCATACCTGCCCCCCCCCCCGGGACCCCCCTAGGAAAGAGCCTAGAGCACATGGAAGATATCTAGGTGAAGGGATTGTCAGACGCAGTTGTCATATCTGACACACCCACACACACACACACATGCAAATAATATAACACATACCCAACATTCTCCCACTTGTTGTTTTCTTTGCGTCTAGGGGTCCAGGGGATTATATAGTCAATAATACAGGGCAGCAGTGCCCATTGTTACTCTACACCAGGAGAACCTTTCTATGCTCACAGTCTTTGTCAATGAATCTGCAACATTCTTCAAAGTGTCAACCTTTTCCAGCAACACCTTATTTTCCTCAACCATGTCTCTCACAAAGTGATACTGAACATCAATATGCTTTGTCTTCGAATGATAAGCTGGGTTCTTTATCAGGAATATTTCACTCTGACTGTAACAGTCTAATCTCACTACTTGTTGTACCAACCCAATACCTGTACACAATCTTTGTAACCATACTGCTTCCTTTCTTGCATGAGTAGCTGCCATGTATTCAACTTCTGTAGTTGAGAGTGCCACTACAACCTGTATTTTGCTCATCCAATTGATTGCTCCTCCAAATAGGTTAAACACATACCCACTTGTAGATATTTTTCAATCCAAATCTCCAGCCTAGTGTGCATCAACAAAGCCATGTATGTCCACCACTCTGTCCAATCCCGGTCTTCCTTGGTAGCACAATACATAACTGGTGGTGCCACAAAGATACCTGAAGACCCTCTTTACTGTTGTCCAATGCTCCTTCCCTGGTTTTGACATATACCTGCTCAAAACTCCCAATGCATGTGCAATGTCCGGTCTAGTACAAACCATTGCATACATCAAACTGCCAACTGCACTGGCATATGGAAC
>ML794401.1:97180-107510 GCA_009831015.1 Picea engelmannii
CATAGAATCTCCATCTTCCATCCTAAGATGATACAACTTCTTTCGAAGAAACAACTTGTTTACCAGGGACTTTGATTGATACAAATTCCCTAACTTATCCCATAGTTCCTTGGCTGTAGATTCTCCTAAGACATTCAACAACATAGAATCTGCCAGGCAGAGTCGAATAGTACTCCTTGCTCTTCTGTCTAACTTGTCCCAATCTTCCTTCGACATACCAGTAACTGGTGTACTATTAGTTTGTGTACTGGTAGGTTGTGTACTAGTAGCCAGTGTGCTTGTAGATGGTGTACTAGTAGGCTATGTACTAGGATCCATAGTGATCCATTGTTCTTTGTCTATAAGAAGGTCCTCCATCTTGAGCTTCCATAGCTCAAAGTTTTTACCGTTGAACTTATTTATCTCGATTCTAGATGAGCTCGTCATTCCTCTTTCTTTACTCGAATCTCCACTTGCAAAAGCTCCCACTAAACCCAGGTTTATCACAGACCCAAGATAAACTTGATCTATCAAGACCAAGCCAAACCCTCAGCAACAAAGGCGTCCCTCTGAAGCCAAAAATGAGCTCTGATACCACATGTAAGTTTTAAACCTGTGAAGTAAAGCAATGCATATAGATTCTTAAGCAATACAAAAATTAATCAATGGCTCATACACAAAGTACATAGAGATTTTATACTGGCAACCCTCAACTGGGAAAACCTTTCTTATTTTTATTATATCGAATTTCACCATTCGCCAAACAATATATACAATGTTTTTAGGTATTCTGTAGATACCAAAACCCTAATCCCTTAATCCGACATTAATTTACAAATCCGCTAAAAATAGCAAAAATCGCCCAAAAAAAAAATTTCGAGGTGTTGTGCGTAACCAGGGGGGGGAGCATACCTACCCCCCCTGGGACCCCCCTAGGAAAGTGCCCGATGCACATGGAAGAGCTTTAGGTGAAGGGATTGTTAGACACGTTTGTCGTATCTGACGCACCCACACACACACACATGCAAAGAATATAACACATACCCAACACGCAGAACACCATGTTCATCAAACTCATGAATACCCCAGGGGAATTTGTTAGTCCAAATTGTAAAATGGTAAACTCATAGTGTCTAAACCTTGTCTTGAATGTGGTCTTAGGAATATGTTCCTCCTTAATTCGTAACTGGCGATATCCTGATCTTAATTCAATCTTTGAAAACACTGCCACGTCTTTCATTTGATCAAACACATCATCTATTCTTGGCAACAAATATTGGTTCTTGATTGTCTCCTTTTTTAATTGACAATAGTCAATACAAAGTCTCCATGATCCATCCTTCTTTGTTATGAAAATAATAGGTGCATCCCAAGGTGACACACTTGGACATATAAGTCCCAAGTCCAACAATTCCTTCAATTTCATTTTCAACTCCTGTAACTTAGGTGTTGACATTCAACAAGGCATTCTTTCTATCGGTTCAGTTCCAGGTTTCAAGTCGATTGTAAACTCCAACTCTCTTTTGGGTGGAAAACCTGGTAACTCTTCTAGAAACACATCAACAAACTCTCATACTACAATAAGGTTTTCTAATCCTTCTTCCTCGCCATTTTTGTTTAGCGCTAAGATTGCATATAACTTACATCCTTTGTGCATGCTCTTTTGTAGTTGTAGGGAAGAAATGAACCTCAAGGACACTCCCTGGTTTCTTCCTATAATCACTCTTCTCTATCCCACATCATCTATCAATATTAACAATTTCATATTACAGTTGAGTATCACATCGTGAGATTCCAATGAGTCCATATCGATCATTATGTCATAAGATTCTAAGATCATGACATATAGGCTGGCCTTCATTACAAAATATCCCAAGTCAATGCTACATTCTATGAACTTTCCTCCAACCTTGTGTTTGGAACCTGATGTTATTTTTACATGTCTAAAATCGTCCTGCTCGATTGCCTTTACATTAATTGTCTTTAGTGCTACACTAGAAATAAATCTGTATGTAGCACCTAGATCTATCAAAATACTAAAAGTTTGGTCAGCGATTGTACCTGACATCTTGAGCAAAGTGGACTGGTGCTTGACCTGGCTGTTATTCAACGCTAAATGAATCCTGTGGGCCTTGCCCAAATCTCCCATTGTAGTGTGTCCTATTGATCTGATCACTCTGGCCTTCTCAGTCAGACTGTCTCAATGGTAATGTGGCTCTCCACATGTCCAACATCCGGTCTCTAGTCCAATACTCCTGGTCCCTAAAGTAGAAGATGATGGCCTTCCAGCCTGAGATCCTGGTCTATTTTTCTAAATAGGACTAAATTGTTGCTACTGTGGGTGAAGCTACTTCTGATGCAATGGTCCTTTGTAGGGATTCATTTGTTGAGGATTCAGTCATCATGATGTCGTAAACATGGGTCATTTAGACGTATTTCAATACCCTGATATATGTATGGTTGTGGTATGATGTTGTTGCGCTCTTGATGTCATTTGTCCAGTTGGTCTTGCATGAGTCCTTCCCTAACCCTCACTGGTTAGCTCTTCCTCAGCTATGAGGGCCTTATGGACTACATTGTGCAACGTTCGAGGCATTATGATCCTCAACTTTGCACAAATTTTGATGTTAAGGACGAACAAAAACTTGTTGACCTTTATCTTTTCTGTGTTCAGGTGTGGGGCATACCAAAGTAGCTCCATAAATATGGATTCATACTCTGACATCATACAACCACATTGTCATATGGCATTGAACTCATTGAACTAACACTCAATTAACTCCTCTGAAAAACACCTCTCCCGGAACTGCTCCTCAAACAGTTCCTATGACACGTCTTTAACGACCATGTTTAATTGAGGTAGGAGTGTCTTCCACCATAGAAGAGCGCTCCCCTTCATCTAAAAGACTACCATGCACACCTTCATGTTGGAGGTGTAGTAACGAAGTGCAAATCACATCGCCATGTTCTCCAACCATGCATCAATGACTGAGCCATCCATGACACCTATGAGCTCGAGAAACTTCACCTTATTGAGTTTTCTGTGAATACTACTACTACTAGCTGAAGCGCATTGTGAACCCTCATTGGGTATAGGCGCTCTAGCCTCATCTCTATCTAATCAGTTAATCAAGGCCTCTGACATCTTATGAAAGGACCTCATCAAATCAACCACATCCCCCACATCAACCTGCTCCTATCCAATGCACTATTCTCCTCCTTTGGGGTTAGACCCATCTGGTGTGGATGCAACTAGAGGCATCACACCTCTTCCCCTAGCACCACGTTGTCTACCACCACAACACCCTCTAACCATGATTACTTGCATGGAGATATATCGAATTTTAATTAGTTATAATTTTATTAATCATTCGCTTAATACAGTGGAAGGCGTAATGATCCCAAGTTGTAGGGTTGAATACACTTTGATACCATATGTAACAACCCCTTCATTATGATAATGAATAGCGATGAATAAAAGGTAATTTCTTTTTTCTTTGCATTAGGAAATTAAAATCATCACCATATAACTAATAACATCACAAACGACACATCATCATAATTAATAACGACACAAAATCAACACATTAACATAATTAAATGAAACACATGATCAACACATAAACATAAGTAGCAAAACAATTCATCACATCACGATAAACTGAAGCAAAATACTAATAAATGATCAACCATGTCACTGAATATTAAAAGAACTACCCACCCAACCTATCCTGCAAGGTTAGGACCTCCAAGACACATAAGAAACACTCAAGTTCAAGATTCATCTGATTTATTTTGACCATTTAAGGTCTAAGGATTGGTGACTGTTCTAAGGAACATGGATGTATCTAATTCTCTTATCCAATCCTAGTATAACCATCAATTCTAGAATTTCAACATCAATAATTTAGAAATAAAACTCTTGCTCAAGAATCGAACAATTCAATATAGTATGATCTAATTATCTATAACGCCATCCAGGTATGAATGACTACATTAGGTAGATCAATAAACTTCAAATTGAAACATAACCATCATAATTAAATTTATAATCCCATAATCAATTCTCATATAATGAGGACAATTTCGCAACATATAAATCAAATCCTTCATCACTAGTACTATAGTTTTTCCATTACTCTGCAATATATAGTGATTCTACCAATGTTATAATAAATTCAATTCTAGTGCATCAACAATATATAATCGGATTAATTAAACCTACCAACTACACCTCAAAATCCTATAATTCTAACTAGCATGAACTAGAACTAGGGATTTACACTTATATCCACATGTTAAATATATCCAATAATTATAATAATGAAAGGTTCACTTATTATAATTTATTCTCTCATGATTTATATGATAAACTAAAGAATATAAATAGCCTCTTTTGGAAGGTACTATTATATTTTATTCCATACAAGCTTATGATATGCCAACTTTATTATGTGTGGTGATAAGTCAAGATGATCCTCTTAAACCATGTACACATTGGGAGGAGTTATTACATAATTCACACTATGTATATGATGTCAATAAACATATCCTCATGGTATAAAAATATAGTGTAATATATGTTCCCTTAAAGTTTCCCATGTTTGTTATATAATGGCTATATAAGTCCATTTACAAGCGTGATTTCTCAAATAGTTGAGAGTCATTATAAGCAAGGAACTAAAAAACCAATCCAGGATATCTAATCTCATGAATTCCCACACATAAAAGGTAATGTATCATTAAAGGAGCTAGTCTTATTGAAAATATGTGGTCTGCAAAATATTTCCTCATAATATATAATCGATGATGCAAGGGTAAAGTATTTCTTTATAAGGCATATAAGCAATTGTTTTAAAATAAGTTATTCTTCCAAATTGTTTACGAAATAAATTTATTCCCAACTACAATCCCATCAAAATTATACAACAATTGACGTGTTTGGCCACGGTCATAAATTTAAAACCTTATCTTTGAGTATACCTAATAAAAGAGTAATCACCAACCCAACCTGAATACTCTAGGTGCCAAGGGAGATCCCATTAGTGAGATGTTACACAGACCTTTGGTCTGATAAAGGTTCTACCACCCAACCCATAGGAATACGCCCAAAATTACACATTGATCGGTGAGATGACAAAGGTCCATAGAGATACAATTCAAAATAAAAAGGGGATCTACACAAAAGGTGGGTTCGGGTCCAAGTTCTAGTCCAACCCAACCATAATCATCATGCAAGTGCCAACACACAAGCACCAAGGGTGTGAAATCGAGTACCCACATTACCCGACAACCACACAACTTCCTCATGGAATTTTAAATCAATGGATCTTTTACCCACATCGCTCGCGTAGGTTGGGGTGTTGACTAGTGAACAACAATCATGTTGGTAAAGAAAAAATCCCTTTCAATTAAATGCAGAGAAAGTATTCGACGCCATGAACACATGCTGAGAGGAGAGGAGCACACACTAAAATTTAATGCCATTGCACTCTCCCAACAAAATTTGAAATTTTAATTTCATAATGGTTCAAGAAGCTCATTGATGGGACAAGTTTCCATCCTGTACATGGAGTTTTTTCCCAGTTAAGAAAACAAGTTGCATATATATATATATATATATATATATATATATATATATATATATATATATATCCTAACGATTCCAGTTGAATCAGACATAATAAGATTCAATACAATACACAAGAATTTCCCATTGAGTACCAAGGTTTCTCTCTCAATAGTGAACATAATTTAAAACAATAATCAACTCATGAACCAGGAATCTGCCCAAGGTCGCAATTCGCGTCACAACCTTTTTTCTGCATAATGACGACTAAAAAAATGCAACATAATTCCTTTGAGCCATGGATAGTCAGGTTAAGAAACTACCCAATGAAGTTCCCTGGGAAACGAGACTAGGCTTTTTTTTAAAGGAGAAGAGTCTGGACTAGATCCAATGGAAGGAGTTTGAGCTACCAGAAAGGTGCACTAGAACAAGAATTTTTCAATCAAATAGGAATGAAGCCAGTAGTGTTTTCTTCTCTTATGGATTTTTATGATCATGTTGATGGTTGTGATTTAATGTTATTTTATATATATGTATTGACAAGTTTTCCCTGAGTGTGCAGGATACTTGATAGATTGTGGATATCGATGGCATCAATGGACCTCCTTGGACTCTGGATTGAGTCAGGGAGTGGACTGTATTGGTTTGAGCATTTCATTTATGCATATGTGACATATGCTCGATTATATTATGATTTTGTATATGGATCATTGACATTGTTTCGTCGATGGATGTAGGCTGATGAATGATTTCTAATTTGACTCACATAAGGAGTAAAGGGGCCATGAACCTAAACTAGATATTGAGGGAGAGGTGTTCCAGTGTCCTTCTCACAGCCTACTAGCACTCCCGTCGTGGCTCGAATTGTAGGATAGTGATTACCTAGTTCAAGAGGTCCACGATGTCGTGAGGGAATATTGAGACAATCTCTCATGAAGTGTTGGCCCTTGACCAAGTTTTGAGGATCCTTAGTCAGGTTTGACCTATTTTTGGGACTTCGACAAGCTGTCGAAGGATGAGCACAAGACAAAGCAGAGATTGCGGGATCTTGGCCCCTTTTAGGGCCCTTTTTGGGATTCAAGATTATGTAATGGGTATGGGGATGTTGGCCCATGGGTTTACCCATGATTAGGACTATTTTGTAATGTATATATAGAAGCTATGCGATGTAAGAAATGTGTGTGTGTGTGTGTGCTAAGTGCTAGAGTTCGATCTATGTGATCGAAAGTGCTAAGTGTTGAGTAGAGATTTCTTTTGTGCATACTGTATGAGGCTTGCAAAGCTTAGTGCAAGAAAGTGTATGAGATTGAGAAGAGCCTTAGTGCTGTAACCTAGCCCGGGGAAGGACGATATAGCGAGGTTCACAAATCTCATGTCCTCTGCGAAGTAGGTTTTTTTTGGCTCTGTTCATGTCACTACTACATATGGGCGGATTATTCCATGAAAATGTTCCACGCTTCCACTAGTTTCATATTTGTTTTAAACAGGGCAGGATTTTCGTCGCTATTGCCACGAACGTTCATCGCAATATCGATGGAAATATTAATTTAACTTAGTCAGGATTTTCATCGCTATAACAACAAACTTTCGTGGCAATAGCGATGAAAATTTTGTCTATCTCATTTGTCGGTGTTAATGGCTAGTTGACTATTTTATCTATATATACGTGACTTTAAGAGACTTTGCGACACAATTGTTATAGTTGCAACACTTATCTTGGCTTTTGTTTGAGCTATTTATTTTTTCCGTCACCCACTGGTTGAACAAATCCAATTCTCGATCTACATAGCTCGGATTTTGAACTGGCAAGTTTAGTTTGTTATTTATTTATTTTTATTTTTTTTACTGGGGGAATCGACAACTCGCGGTTCTCGTACTCGCATGACACGGGGTCGATCCCCAGGCGGCTACCACTATAACCCTAGGTGCAACCACCCAGCCTGCAAGAATGGCGCACGAGTAAGTTCGGGTGAGAATCGAACATGAGACTTCATTTTACAAATTTCCTTCCATTTACACGACACTTTCCAATCCGTCTACACCCGTGCGGGCAGTTTGTTATTTTTTATTGATGTACTCATTTAACTTGTATTTTCTTTTTCAAATGTCCAAATTGCATTTAGCTTGTTTTTTCCTTGATAATATATTTATATAATATGTGTAGTTATACCATATTTCATGTCTTTGGTTTTTGGATATAGTTAGTATATTCTATGGAAAAGGATACGTGGATTCCATAATATTCTAGTTTTATGGAAACCACATACCCTTTTCCCTTCAATTGTAGCTATAATCTCTCTCTCTTTTCATTGATAAAGATATGGAATTTCTCTTGAAACTCAACCCTAATCAGCAAAATGATAGTAATTGATTGCTATATTCTCTGCTTTAGCAGGGACTAATAAGATACATAAACACTAACCCTAAACTTATGTTAGGTGTATATGTCGTTATTATATAAAGAAAACAATTGTACACATATGACCTTACTATAAAGATGCTATCTATGTTGTCATGATGTTGATCAACTACACATATGATCACCTTATTATAAAGATGTAGGTCACTGTAAATAAACATATCATAATCGAAAGGAGTAGCCAAAATATAAAAATTTGACAACTTAATGTTTGGTATGGTGTAGGTAAGACAATTACTTGTTAGGACAAGGATTTGTCACAATGAACGAAAATGACATGAAGCTTGCTCGGTTAAGAGAGGCATTAGAGGTGAGGGGTGATGGAAAATGTTATTTCCCTTGCTATGATTGCATAGGCTTGCAAAATAGAAGACTTTTAATAACAACAGTCCAAAAACATTGTAGAGAGAAGGGGAACACTGAAGGGGGTTATGAATATCATCCCTTGGTAAGAGGATTCAATATTTAATGTATTCTCTGTAATAATTAGTATGTCATGAATTTTAGTAATATTTCTTATCAGGATTTTTGTATTTTCTATACACACTAACTTTTCTATGTTGTTTTTTAAATATATAGACGATGCCCCCAAAGTGTCGACCTCCAGAAAGTTATTTGTCAAGTACTAGCATAAATACTACTTTACATGGAGATGAACTTCGAGATTAGAATATTGAAGCTGTTGATTAAGTTATTAATGATGATATGGATGGAGATAACGTTAGTGATTCAAATCAGGAAAATGAGATACATAGATTGATCCAAGACACGTTTTCTCCAATGGATGAGGACAACCAAGATGATAGTCATGATGTTTATCCTCTACTCGAGAAGTCACGTAAACCTCTTTATGAAGGCTCAACAATAAATCTTGTATCTACTATATTGTTGTTGGTGAACCTGAAGGTTTTGAATGGTTTATCAAACACATGTCTCACATAGATACTAAGGTATTTAATTTGTTAATTATTTATGCTTGCATGTTCACAAATACTTAAAAGGTTCAATTTACTCCTATATTTCTATTGTTTTCTAATTTATAAATTAGTGTATTGGATGATATATTGATGATCAATATTGTTTACATTGACTTATTGTTTAGAATTTTGTAGATTGTTAGGTGATGTTCTATCACCGACATCAAATATTTTTCCATGCACATATCGAGAAATATTCGTGATTATGAAAGAAATTGGAATGGACTATCAGGCTATTGATGCATGTCCTAATGATCATATCATATATTATGGAAAATATGCATTAGAAAATGAATTCCCACAATGTCAAATAAGTAGATATCGAAATGATAAAGCATCAAAGAAGGTGTCTCACAAAGTTCTTCGTTATATTCTGATAATTCCACATTTTCAGCGGTTGTTTAGGTGCCAAAGTATAGCATAGTTTATGGATTTCCATGCAAAGAATAGAAGTCGAGATGATGTTATTCGAATGCTTGTAGATGGTTCTGCATTGAACTACATCGAAGAAAAGTGGCCAATTTTTAAAGAAGAACCTTGTACTGTTAGACTTTCGTTGGAAGCTGATGGTGTCAATCCATTTGGAGAGCTTCGTTCTACGTACTCAGTGTGGCCTATTTTTTTTATAAACAATAACCTTCCTCCTTGGATGTCAATCAAGAGAGAGCACACAATATTGGCAATGATTGTTCCAGGTATTTAATTATCTTTTATTTGCTTTAAAGCATGACAAAATATTTCACTTCTTTGTTTCGTGCATGGTAATTATTTATTTTATATATCACGACATCTAGATAAGTATAATTAATCATGCATTAGGTTGAACCAATCAGGTAGGTACCAGGTTAAAGATATGAATGTATATATTGAGCCCCTCATCGATGAGTTGTTGAAGTTATGGGTTGGCATCACTATGTATGACATCTCTAGACCAATAGGGCAAAGACGATTTCATTTCCATGCAATACTATCATGGACAATTCATGATGCTCCCGAGTTAACACATTTTTGTGGTATATTGTTACTTTATTTTTGTGATTTAATATTATATATCTTTTTTGAAAAAATCATGCATTATTTTTAATTGTAACTCTAATTTGATGCTACAATTATTCATATATCTTGTAGGTATTCAAACAAAGGGTAAATTTGCATGCCCAGTTTGTGGTCCTAGGATAAAATCTCGTCGTTCAAGGAGTTTAGCAAAGGAAGTGTTTGATGAGTATAGGCACTTTCTGCGTAAGAACCATAGTTATCGAACTACAGACAAAGCAAATTTCAATGGTAAAGAAGAAAATGGAAAAAAACCACGAAGAATGACACCTCGCCTATGGAAGTTGGAATATATTAGAAATCGTCAAGGTACACAAATTATTTATGTATGAC
>ML794401.1:108660-131333 GCA_009831015.1 Picea engelmannii
CTTGTTTTCCATGTTGCAGTTGAAACATCACAAGGTTATGTGGTGTAATGGTCGTAAATTTCGTATCAAAATGTTGGATGATAAGATGAAAACCTCGGATTGTGGGATAACTGCAGTGTTTAAGGTCACCAACATTTCCTCTATAAGTGACATAAATCTGGAGGAAATTGTGAATAGGTACTATGGCCTTTTGGAGGATATAATTGAGTGTGATTTTAATTCCTTTAATTTTTTTTTGTTTGAGGTTAAATGGTACAGGCTACGGATTCATGAACGTGATCCTGAAAGAACTGTTATTGAGCATGATAATGTATTTACCATGGTTAATACAAGGTCATTTGAACCGGGTACAGAGCCTTATGTTCTTCCAAGTCAATGTGAGCAGGTATTTTACTCAGAGGTACCTGGTAAAGTAGGTTGGTCATACATTGTTAGATATGATCCAAGAAGAAGACCAGAAAAGTACAATCATGTAGCCGAGGATGAAGATAATAATGAGGAAGAAGATCATGATTATGAATATCGGGATTAGGTGGCTCATGTAGTTGATGTGCCAGATGAATCATTTGAAGAGGTTGATCATCCAATTGTAGGAGACGACGATCTCATTAACGATATCGATAACTATAGTAGCGAAAATGACGTTGATGATGATGTTGATAGGAATGAGCCTTTCACCAATATCGATTCTGAACCAGATCCTACTACAGATGTTGAACTGGATGAAGAAGAAGTCTTCTGATATTTAATTCATGTTGAAAAGAAGAGGTATGTGTTTATATCTTTTATATGATATTTATATGTTTTTATATTTTATAATATAGTATATGATACATGTTCTTTATAATTTCAAATTAGGTAATATGGGGAAATTGAGAGTGATNGGCATAATTAGAGCTTCCATGTTCACGTGGTTGCCCCTATTTAGTAGAGAATGGATATTCTCGAAACCAAGAGGAGCTCTGCCTGACTGCGCCTAATCATACCAATGATGTAGTTATGTCCATCATCAATTGTACTTATGAAACATTTGTTAAAACATTGTGAGATTAATTTCAAAAGGAAACTAGGGACCTCAATTAATTCATACTTTCCAACTCTTGTTTCATAAGGGACTTCAATTAATTCATACTTTCCAACTCTTATTTCAATTAAACCCTAAACCCCACCCTTCCCCTTTAGGTGTGTGTTAAAATGCCAGCTTGCCTTGTCTTTCCTTTCCTTTACTTTCCCCATGCCCTCAAATATCCCTCAAATAGACTTTCCCCATTCCCTCAAGTAGCCCTCAAATAGCCTTTACCCATGCCCTCAACACTCGTCATGAAGTCAGGAACCTCAGATTCCCCTAAAGTATGCCCTGTTAGATGTCACTCAAAGTAACTCAAAGTCAACCTTTAGGGTGAAAATACACATACCCCCACCCTTCCCCTTTAGGTGCGTGTAAACATTCCTTTCCATCCATTTGGCCTTTCCTTCCTTGCCCTTCTTAGGTCAGGTAAGCCAAAATATACATACCCCACCCCTTCCCCTTTAGGGGGGCCACTATAATGGCAAGTCATCCTCCTCAAGAGATCCCGGGCCCCTCCATAAAGAGGATGGTCTAGAAACTAGGTACCTCCTTGGAGGAGATCCTCAAGACATCTCGGGCCCCTCCACAAAGAGGATGGCATAATCGCCAGGTACGTCTCTTGAATGCGCTCATCAAGACATCCCAGGTCCCTCCACAAAGAGGAGACACTCCGTACCGGGTACATCCTATTGATGAGCTCAGTTGCCCCTCTATTTAGACCATCAAGATTATTGCTGACCATCAAGGAAACTAGGGACTTCAATTAATTCATTTGTTAAAAAATTGTGTAGGTTAATTTCAAAAGGAATCTAGGGACTTCAATTAATTCATACTTTCCAACTCTTGTTTCATAAGGGAGATATGTTGCGTCTTTATCTTTCTAAATATTCCTATAAAAATATTTCTATATTATTGGAAATAACACTTGAATTGTTTTCTAAGCTCAAATGAGAAGAGAAATGCACCATAAGTGATACACATAAGAAACACACATGATCGATACACGATAAGTGACGCATTGGAGTGATGCCCTAAAGTGACACATAGAAGTGACAATGAACCATATTGATTGACATACATAATAGATGTACCATAACTTGTCACACATAAGCGAGGAACATATTTGATGCACCATAATTGACGACATATTTACACATTGAAGCGATGCACAATAAGTGACACTCTTAAAATACATTATTAAGGGATGCACTCAAGTGATGGACACAATTTGGTACCATAAATTTAATCCTTGTTACCCTATATTTGTAACATTGGAACATTATATGTGACCAATACCCAATAGTAATTCATCCTTTTAAAAAGACTATTCAAGTGCGAAAATCATCATTCTTGTATTTTAACTTCCATTTTGCATTCTTGTATTTAATAAGTCAAGTTTTTCATAACTTTAATCCCATTATCCATTAGGTTTCACCTCAGGATATGGCTAGTTTGGTTTAATGGAAATTGAACTAAATTATTTTCCAACACGGGTTTGGGGTCTAATTGCTTTGGATTATTTTGAGTTATCCCATATGTCTCAAAGATGGAAGGTTGAATCTTTATTTGGTCATTTTAAGTTACACATCTCATCCATCAAAGAAAGATTTGGTAGAAAGAACTGTGAGTGAATGGCAACATGAATCCACCCTATGTCCTTCTCATGTACATGTCAACCTATTAATATAATTTTATTATATCCTAATATGAAAATATATATTATGGGGTGAGTTAATAAGTGGACAAATTCAACTTTTTTGTCTAGTTAATTTTTCTGGTGAGGTAAAATTCTATCCTAATCAACTAAATTTTTTTGTTTTGATGATTTGGGTAGACTTAAAATGTGTTAAAACCCTTGATGACAATGTTCTATGATTAATATTCCTATCAATAACGGGGAACTATGACTTCTGACAATATTCCTAATGGATTTTGGGGAGAATTCCCACTAAAAAAATGAAATTTAAATTCAGTTCAAAATCACATGGCCTGCTGCAAAGGAAATACACACAGTCCACAACCATTATCACTCCAAAGTCCATGCGCGCACACCACAATCCACATCACCACAGTCCACGTGCGCACACCACAGTCCGACCATTATCACTCGCACACAAGAGGATTTGGAGCACGTAGGTTACGATTTGGAGGATGGGAGAAGAAGGAGGGCACATGATTTGAAGAGGAGAAGGGCACATGATTTGCAGAGGCTAGGGCACTGTTGATGGGCGAAAATGAACGCTCGCCAACTGGAAGTGTGGATCCGGTCCGGGGTTGTCGAAATAACCCAAGACGTTTGGGATGATCCACCCTGACGGGTTTAGCGGCTCCATTGTCTGATCTAAGTCCTAGGAAATGAAAGAAAAACTAAACTACGAAAAACTAATCTAAGTGAAAAACAATAATTAAAGCAAACTATAAACGAATCTGAAATAAATATATACAATTTACTGTCTAATACTATAATAATTCTATGAAATTAAACGTTCAACTTATCGACATAATTAGATATTAATCACAAATGTACAATATTTACAGATTACAGATTTTACATGAAAACCTGCTAAAATCATTTGTGAACTGTCCTATGACAACAAAACTATTATTTTTGGATTTTTATAATTTCATGAAAAAGAACTAAAATTATAACTATCTAAGCTGAGCAATTAAAATAATAATCTGTACTATAAATCTAAACTATATATATATATCTATCTAAACTACTCAAATAACAATAATAAACTAACTTGTAATAACGCTTTCCAATTTGTCCTCTGTAAAGAATCTAGTTCAGATGTTCGATGTGAGGAAACCCACACTAGATTCTTTGCAAGCTTCTTGTAAATAGGAAGCAACAATGCTCTTTTGAATATCAATAACAGAACAAACAAGACATAAAATTGACAGCAATCTTATGATTTACAAATCATCACTTTTAGATAAATCTGTGTGCAAAGATCTGTACAAAATGATTCATTTAATGAAGAAGGTAAACCTTTAATTCCTTAAATTGAAACAAAGAAAATGCTGTACTTTTTAAAATAAGGGAGATCAGATATGGACAACACATAAACCAAATCACATCAACCTGCAATGAATCATGATAGCTAAAGTAGTCGATAATTGATTGCAAACTGATATGAAGAAAACTTGAAACAAAAGTTCGATATATTGAAAGCTAAAGCTGTTACAAGACATCAACTTTCATCCTAGTCTGTATCATCATAAATCCATAGTCTTGTTCTCCCAACAGTGATGATGGGTTTCAATACAAAAAATAACAAGTATTTAAAGACCATAGGGTAAAACATCCCTGTGGGAATTATCAAAACAGTTTACAAAAAATCTGGGAACAATCTCCCAAGTCCCTATTTTTTGCCTATGACTAACAACCTATAACAAAACTATATCACAAAAGTATCTCCTAAACTGCCACAGCATGTCCAATTTGTCAATGAAATTCGTAAGTACCTGTAAGTAGACAAGCATACAGAGTTTAGATAATGTTTTATTGATAAAATTGACAAAAATCTAATTTTTAAGACTAACTATAGAATCTTGCGATTCTGTAGCTGGTCTAATTTGAGCACAGAATCGTTTTAAAATCAATTCAAAACTTAACAGAATTATATTCGACTTATTAAACCAAATATTTGATTACTAATTCCAAACAGAGTGAATCATTCATGCCACACCAAACCAAAACTTGTATGCAAATTGAAACAAACGAAATCGTGATTTCTTAACCGAACGGTGACAGGAATCTATACAAGATGTCAAACATTTGTTATTACCAATTGGGAGCAAACAAAATCGATTGACAGTTGGGGAACCAACAAAATCATCTCTTGAACCAATTTAAAAACAGACTATAATCGATTTAGCCAAGTCTTTCATACGAATTCAATAGAGACAAAATATGTCAATCCGAACTTAACATAATCGTTTTTCAAAATAAAAAATAACAGAGCCATATCAAATCTATATTTGATACCAATCCAACTCATACAAGTAATTATGCTAATTCAAGGCACGCAACAATCATTTGCAAATCAAGTCAAACAGGAAAGAATCGAAACAGTTTGGGGCCGACACAATCGTTATGCAAAATCATATCAATCCAAACATAGCCACATGATTTTAGCAAACCAATCTTTTATACAGGTCGAATGCAATCGTAATCCAAATGAAAATATTGATTCAAAACGAAACATAATCGTTTCTGGTAGATCAAAATCAACAGGATTGTTTTGAATTAATTAAAAACAAACAGAACTAATCGACAGCAAACCCAATCGACTACCATGATTGAAACGTGAAAAAATGTTTCAAAGGCAAGCCAAACAGAATCGAAAACAAACCAATCATTTATACTAATATGAGAACAATAAAATCGCATTAACCAAATCATAGTTGTGTCCGAGTTTAGGAAACAAATCTCCTGTACATGATTCATAACGATATCATTATTCGTAAAATGAAAATAGTAGAGTCGTTTTGAATCTATTAAAGACGAACAGAGCTAATTGAAAGCAAACACATTCGGTTATATTAATTCAACCAACAAAATCGATATTGAAGCACATACCTAGGCAGTAAGAAAATGCTTTGATCATGATAACTTTGAATTGACAAAGGCCATTGCTTCCTCTATGTTTCTGAAGACAATTGAACCGGTGGTCTTTTGTTTTTTCTCATTAGTTTGAAGCTTGTCTCTTTCTTTTGACAACACTGCAACTCATTCCTCTAACGATTTGATCTTAGATTGCAACAGGGGAACGTTGGTGTAATAACGTTCAAGCCAGGCATTACATTGAGCACACGGATCGGGCTTTGGCATCACAGGCGAGGGTTCTTTCATGTTACTAGGGGTTTGATTGTGAAGATTAATTCCCGAGTAGTTAGGGTCATTTTTGAGGCACGGAGGTAAGTTGGAAACATAGTCATAGGTTTCCATAGAGTATAGGCCATGAGAATAGGGATATTCCTCGACTAGGAAATGCTCAATATCGGAGTCCGAGTCCTCGCTCAAGACTATTGGCTTTTGGTCGACGTTTTGCTTGGGCTTGTTCTTGGCACATCTGGATATCCATCATGCATTTTTCTTCCCTTTACTGTTCACACCAGTATCACCCTTACCTTTCTTCATCACAAGCTTCTTAGCGGTCTTAGTCTTGTCTTTTTCACATGGGTCGGCCATGGTATCGGGTAGGTCAAGGTCGCGGAAATTCAAGGGTTTGACAGGGGGTAGAAGGATATGAAGTGGCACGGCTGGCCCAACCAGAGTTTCAGTAACCACAACCTTGTCCACTTGGATAGACTCAGGAGTGGCAAAGCCATTCCTTGTCAGGAAGGCTTGCCAACTATCACCACTAAGGCTTAAATGGTGGACGATAATGAGTTTGATCAAGTAGTGATGAAAAAGGCTGCTATCAACCTTCTCACGCTTGAATCTTTTGGACATCTTGTACAGACTACGTAAAAGATAATGTGGCATATTTAGAGGGTAGCCTATAAAATTCATCAATAAATGAAGATGATACAGAAATACCAAGCCATAACGACCTTCACGGTCACAAACTGTTTAATGATTGCCAAAAGATCGTGCCACCTGGGTTTGAGGGTAGCAAGAGACATACCTCTATCACAACTAACAATCTTTCTTGAAATGAATATGAGTGACCACGACACCTCGTCTACTTTGGAGTTTTTGAGCCACCTTTTCCCTATAGCTGGTAGTCCTGTAGTTGAGCTTATGAATTCCTCATTTAGTTCGAGCTGTATGTCTTCGAACTTAGCCCTGTAACCATCGAGGGTGAGGGCAAACTGTTGGGCAACCGAAAGGTTAAAACCCTCAAATTTATGGATAAACACCAGCCAACTGCTATTTTCCAAATCTTCACGGGCATTGTCGAAAAGCAAGAGTGTTTGGCTGCCATTAGCCTTTATACACACCACAGGTTCCATACACAAGAGCACACAGTGAGCTGGGTGAATGGGCAAGGGTTTGGTCAGGGTAAACATAGGATCAAATAGCTCACAGACTTCCCCCAAACCAACAGAGGTGACCCGGGATAGGAGGGAGGCATTAATGCCCGAGTGTGCGAGGGTGGTGGAGCTAGATCAGCCCATGAAAAACTGTCATGTTCAAATGTACAACTGACGACACATATGGTGATTCAAATCACTATTGCAATGTGTTAAAATCAAATGCCATTGAAACAATTAATGAAAACTATGGTGAGTCGACCCAAATCTTTTACACGAGCAATAGTATTTGCATGGTTTTTTTTTAAATCAAAACAATTGTTTCGGAAACCACACTAAGGGTTCGATCATAACAAATATATGTTGTATGAAATGATCGCGCCAAGGGTCTAATCCATAATGTCAATGTGTTTTCATGAAACCAATGTGCCAAGGAAATCGATGAAAGACTATAAAACATCAAACCACCAATGTATTAAGGACTCAATGACACTCATTATAATATCATCACAATCTTATAAAAATGAAATCATATTAACAACAAAAGAATTCCAAATGAGTAAAGATTTTTATGTCTTGCCAACTGTGTGACTATAATTAAATTGGAAATGCAATGAACATATAGACAAGAGTGACCATAATAATCTAGTGGCGATTTTAATGCTATTGACGTGACTTCGAAATCAAAATTTTCATGCTTGCAGTCTTGAAAACGAGAACAAAGACAGGTGTGCAATTGCGTGAAATAATAGTGTTGTTTTATTTAAAGATTGCGGTGAGAATCAAGGGTTCCAAAACACTTGGGTAGGCATCTTATTGAGATAGGATACATTGAGAAATGGTTGCCAACAATGGTGACACACTGGTAGAAGTAGTTATCTCTGCCAAAAGAACAAATTCAGATTATGATAATGAGAAAAATTCTAACTCAAAAATAACAACCAGAAAATCATTTAAACATCATCATTAATCAAATATTCCAGCAGTGTTTAAAGGATGAAAACTGATAATAGTCTTAAGAAAAGCGAGCCACAATATTAAAGATAAAATCACCAATACTATTGACAGAGCCACTGCTGCCAGCAGGCATCCATAGCCTCGACAGGGTTTCCATTTAACCCACTCTAACATCCGTATCCTGCCAAGAAGTTCTAGATCAGAATAAAGGACATTTTAAGGTCAAGAGGTTTCATATTTATGAATTTTCATATACCCGACATTGCTTCGCTGCCAGTGGGCTTGTTCAGTATCCCGACGAAGTTGTCTTGGCGTCATGCATGCATTTACCCGCTGCTAGCAGACCTGTTTAGCATCCTGGTGGGTTTACAAGCACTTCCCACAGCTCTTTCATGATTTAATTTTGGTTTTTAAAGTTGTATGATTGAGCGGGGTGACGCTGAAAATCATGATATTTTAAACATATTTTTACAGATCTCAACAGATTTTTTTTTTTTTTTAGAACTGTCCTTCATTAAGATCCAGAGATAGTTTTACAAAACCGACCTTCGAAAGCAGGGAGACATCTTCTAAGTTATTCCCTTAAGGATTAGGGACAGCGTAAGAAGATAATGGATGATCGTGACAGGCTTTACTCATAGATTGAAATCTGTTAACTTTTTTCAAACAACAATCTTTTCTCAAAACATAAGTAAATTTCAGAAGTACACAATTGATGTTTACACAAAATTTTTCAGCAGTCATTTCAGTGAAAAAATTTTCTTTTTTCTTTGTCTGAACAGTTCGAAATGCAGGTATGTGTATTTCAAAAATAAAAACTGATAAGCGCAAGGAAAAAAAAAACCAAAATAGTAAAAGAAAAGCAAACAAAAGAAGAATATTTACATAGTATACAAAGGGTTGTCATCAAGCGAAATATCTTTTCAGAGCTTGGCCATTCACCGGATAGGTGTTAGGCTCTCCCTCTATATTCTGTAACCGGAAAGAGCTGGGACCCAATTTCTCAGCAATTAAAAATGGTCCAAGCCATAAGTTCTAAAATTTCATGTGTTCTCCCTTCCCCTCATGCGGTTTGTCCCACTTCAAAACAAGGTCACCGACTTCGAAGTTCCTATCAGAGGCAGAGTTAGAATCAAACTAGCTTTTGACTACTAGTTGATGCCGATCTAACTTACGTTTAGCTTGAGCTCTTACCTCTTCTAGTTTCATTAAAGCATTAATTCAGTTTTCCAAAGGGGGACAATCCTCTTCCTGTATTTTCTGTGATAGTTGTAGTGAGGGAAGAAGAATGTGTGGTGGCAGAATTTCTTCCCTGCCATAGACGAGAAAGAAGGGAGAATTACCTACAATAGTCTTTGGTGTTACCCTATCATCCCAGATTGCGTTTAAGAGTGCGTTATGCCAGTTTTTGTGATTCTCAGATACTGTTCTCTTGATGATTTTAATCAAATTCGTATTTGTTGATTCTGCCAATCCATTGCCCTGGGGGTAGTAGCTAGCAGAATACTTCAATTTAATTCTTTTTTCTAAAGCAAACTCGCTCATCTTAAGAGACGAAAAATAAGAAGCTTTATCGAATACTAAACAGTCAGGGATACCAAAACGAGTGATAATATTGGAATTTAAAAAGGCGATTGCCTGACTGGTATTCATAGTTCTTAATGCAGCAGCTTCGGACCACCTGGTGAAATAATCTATGGCTGTTATGATAAAATTATGCTGCTGTGAGGATGGCGGATTGATTGGACCTATAATATCAAGGCCCCACTGCTGAAAAGGGGAGTCTACTGAAACGGGTTGCAGAGGAAAGGCTGATTTTTGTATCCGCCCAGATGCTTTTTGACAAATAATACACTTACGGCACAAGTCATGGGTGTCTCTAAAAAGTGTGGGCCAGTAATAACTGGCTCTCAAGACTTTGTGGGAAGTTGTGTCACCACCAAAATTCCCACCAGCTTCTCCTACGTGCAACTCTAGCAAGACTTTTTTTGCTTCGTCTTTTTCAAGACAACGCATTAGTATGCCATCAAAATTTTGATGAAACAGAATACCATTAACCAAATGAAAGGACGTAGACTTTAATCTTAACGCTCTTCTCTTAGTGAGATCCAGGTGACGGGGGGTTGACCCATGTTCAAGACAGAATTGTATATCATCATACCATGGACTGACAGAGTTTTGTGCACAACAGATTGCATTTTGATTGTGCTGTCCTATGTTTGACATATCGTTCTCTTCTTGTTGTCCTGCTGCTGAATCAATAACTAACTTGCATAACCCTTGGCCTCTCACTATCTGAGCTGGGGTAATTTCTATGTCATACTCTTGCAAGGAAGTAACCCAGTTCGCTCTTTTTTCGCCTAACTCTTTCTGCACTAACAGATTCCTGACGGCTGGGTAAGGGATAATAATTTTCATCCTAGATTTCAAAAGATAGGACTGGAAGTGCTTGACTACCTTGAAAACAACGTAGGCTTGCTGATCTACTGCTGGGTAATTAAGTTCCGTGCCTTTGAAAGAAGAGCTCATAAAGGCAATGGGAACTTCATTGTTTTCAGGGTTCTTTTGAGTTAGGACGACAGCGTAGTTTACCTTGTTCTACTGCGAATATAGATTTTTTAGGATTTAAGGAAATGTCGTATTTACGACATCGCTGTAGAATGGCTCTTAAATGAGATAGATGATCGATTTTGTTTTTTGAAAATACAGTAACATCATCTAAGTAAACTACGATGGACTGGTTGATTAAGCCTCGAAAATCAATGTCCATCGCTCTCTAGAAAGTGGCACCGACATTAATCAATCCAAAGGGCATTTTTCGATAAGTGTAGGTGCCCCATGGAGTGCGGAAGGTAGTTTTAAGTTCGTCTGGAGGAGACATCAGGACTTGGTTGTACCTTGAGAAACCATCCAATAATGATAGCCTCTCAGAACCAGATACCTTTTGCAGGATCTGTTCCATGGGTGGGACAGGATAGTTGTCTTTATCAGACGCTCTATTAAGGTTTCAGAAATCGACGCAAAGTCGGATTTCCCCACTTTTCTTCTGGACAGGGACAAGGTTAGAAACCCATTGAGTGTGCCTAACTCGGAAAATTATCTTAGCATTTAGGAGTTTATTCAATTCTTTTTTAACGTTCGGTTCGAGCTTAGGGTGCATTTTTCTTAATTTTTGTTGAAAGGGTAAGGTTTGGGGTTTCATAGGAATGACGTGTTGTATGATGTTAGGATCGAAAGTTTTAAGGTCATCATACATCCACGCAAAGACATCTTTAAATTATTTAAACAATTTAATAAATGCAGCTTTTTCTTGTTGAGAACACCCCAACCCTAAATTAATGCACTGCGGATTGTCATTAGTTCCTAAGTTTACCTTTTCATACAATAACGAGGAACTATTGGTTTTACAGTTGACCGATTTTTTGAATTTATCTTGAAGATCGTAAAACTTCTCTAATCTAACTACAGATTTAGGGATCGAATTTACCATGTCCGATGAAGATTCAGGAGTTCTCGGATCTGGTATTACTGTAAAATCGCACAAATTGTCGTCGTGAGTGCATTCATCAATCAACGCGCCTTGAAAGTTTCTTCCATATGCAGGAAGCTAATGATTTGCTGATCGTTGTCAAAGACTCTCCAGTTCGTGATGTTGTTGGGAATGGATGGCCTGAACAACAATTTGATGGAGAAAGCATTTGGAGACAAGCCTTCTACAGGAAAGAGTTTGGAAGCTACGTTAGCTAATAGATCAGCTCCAGAATTATTCAATATAGGAATAGAATTTATATTGAAAGCAGAAAATTTATTCATTAAATTAGATACCTCAGATTGGTAGCTTTTAAGATGTGGAGACAGACAGTGGATAGAATCTCTTACCTTTCTAGCCATGATTTCAGAGTCGCCAAAGACAGTCAAGTTTTGAATGTTCATGTCTAAAGCTTTTCTGAGGCCCTACAGCAAAGCCTCATATTCTGCTGTGTTATTAGTACATTCAAATTCTAAACTACATGCAATCAAGGTTTTGTTACCTGTCAGATCGATAATAACGTAGCCTGCACCTGCTCCTTCCTTGGACTTTGACCCGTCAAAATAAAGAGACCAAATTTGAATTTTATCGGGTGCATGAGACCATTGTGTAGAAGCTAATTCTTGCACATATGCTACAATATCAGACTACTGTTCTAGGTTAATGATAGCCGAAGTCTCAGCCATGAAATTGCCGAAGAAGGTATCCATCCCTTGTATTTCGGGTGAATCAGCAGAAGGTGTAAATGGTTCGTTAGGATCATTCAAATATGTGACTGTGAGCTTTAGGTAGCGTTCATGATTTACTTTGATATTGTTGGGCTTGCCGTTATTTGGAAGCCACAGGTGAGACCAATCTGTTGCGAAATAGCCGTGTAGTTGCTCCGACCAGTCCCTTCTTAAAAACAGACCATACACTTCTGGAATATCCACATCAATAATATCAATGACTTGATGAAATTTGGGGTTAGACGATAATCTTATAAGCACATTTCTTAATTCTCCTATGACCTTAACACTAGTTCGATCAAGCTGTATGATTTTTAAAGTGGATGGTTCAACTTTAGCATTAATCTTCTGACACACAAACCATGACATCACATTGGATGATGCTCCTGAGTCTACCATACAATTGTGCACATTTCTATTAAAGATTTCGAAAGTTAACAAAAATGGAGGTACATTTCTATGAGTACTAAGTGTGGAAGCTTGTGGTTTTTTACTCGCAATCTCTAAAGCTAATTTATCTACATTATTTACAGGAAGGATTCCTTTATCATGAGGATCAAGATTATTCTTAGTGGAATTCTTCTGCGGAACTTTTTTCTGAACAACCTTGTTTGAATTACCATTCTTGCGATTCTCTGCAATATTTTGTAACATTTTTTGTAGCAGAAACGAAAATTTTAATAACTCATAAACATAAATGTTAGCCCTTAACTTTTTTAGGTCTTCAACTAAATCATAGTCTAAGTTGGGGTTTACATGACTCTGTTTAGTCTCAGCTGGTTTAGATTGCTTTGGGGGCAAAGTCGTAGTGTTTTCGGAAGGAGGTTTGTTTGCTGTCTTACTCCTAGTATTGTAGGGATGGACTGTCTCGAAGTTAGCTTGAAAAATGCTATCTGAGAAGTGTCCAAAAATGTTCAGAGAAGATTCTTCTTCTTGAACTGTCTGTTGTTCAACAACCTCCTCAGGAATCTCAGGAGGCATTAAGTTATCCTGGGCTTCTAGAATTGTTTGAAGGGCGTATTGCAGACTTTCTAGATTAAGGCCCTCGGTATTTGGATTAGGTCGGTTGGTGGGAAAATACTTCTTGAATGTGGGTTTGTAAGGCCCTTTGCTCGAAGAAGATTCTTCGGCCATCCTTTTCAAATCTACAACTTGATTTGATAGTTTTTGAACGACTTTAGTTAGGTTTTCTAAATCCAAGCTTTTAGGTTGTGTCTTATTTTGAGCAGGTCGAGGGAGGATCTCGATCTTCTTTTTGGAAGATGAACTAGTTTCTGTTTTGTTGCTAGTAGTGTCTTTTAGACTAAGAATGTGTTTTTCAATTTGGCTGGCCTCTTCGAAGGCCTCTAACAACATGGATTTCTTTGATCGTTTTACCCAAATGGATATACTTTGATGCAAGGCTTTAGTATAGTATGCTATGATAAGATTCTCGGCGGGCATTGAGTCCGTAGGGATTCGGTTTTTTAGTGTTAAGAATCTTTGATTAAAGTCTTTAATTTTCTCTTTTGGGTTCATTTTTAAGCTAGAAAGCTCCATAACTAGAACTTCTGGAGACTTATCGTCTCCGAAATTTTCCAGAAAGCAAGATTCAAATTTCTCCCATGACACGATGGTATGGGGTTGCTAGGCAAAGTACAAGGTAGATGCATTGCCCTCGAAAGTATAGGGGAACAACCTACAGACTACGTCTTCATGCTCGACATTACGGAGTCTAATGGATAACATAAACTTTTTAATGTGGTCTTCAACAATCTGTTTAGAGTCAGGTTCAAAATTGGGAAGCCACTTCTCTGGATGTTTGGGTAAGGGATGCTGAGGCCCAGGTATGGCTACTGCATCCTGGTCGAGCCAAGGTCTGGCAGGATTATTCTGGTTGGCCATTGGTGTAGGCAGTGTGGAAGGCTGAGAAGGGGAACTTCCTTCGTCAGAAGAGTCTTCTCTAGAAGAAGAAGGAGATGATGGAGGTGGTGAGGGTGGTATTCCAGTTCCTCCTACAGCAGGAGTGAGGATTAGATCTGTAGGGTTTAAACTGAGGTTAGTGCCTCCAAGTTGTTCTCTGATGTCAGAGAAGTCTAAAGGTTGGTCCAAAGGTCGATTTGGTTGCCTCAAACGGGCGAAGGCACTATGTGTTCTTAAGAGAGATTGGCGGACAATTTCTTGTACGTCACCACCTGTAGGATTTGGGGTTACTGGTTCAACAATGATCCGTAGATCGACGTTTGATGTGGTTTTTGTTTGAGGGGGGATGTTGTCATTTAAATGACTTCTTGTCACTATAGGTGAGCGGTTAGGTGGTGGAGGAGTCTTATGACCGCCTCGTGCCATTAATAAATTTCAGGCCCTCCTTCTAGCGCCATTTGTTGACAGGCAAAAATGAACGCTCACCAACTGGAAGAGTGGATCCGGTCTGGGGTTGTCTAAATAACCCAAGCCATTTGGGATGATCCACCCTGATGTGTTTAGCGGCTCCGTTGGCCGATCTAAGTCCTAGGAAGCGAAAGAAAAACTAAACTAAGAAAAACTAATCTAAGTGAAAAACAATAATTAAAGCAAACTATAAATGAATCTGAAATAAATATATACAATTTACTGTCTAATACTATAATAATTCTAAAAAATTAAACGTTCAACTTATCGACAAAATTAGATCTTAATCACAAATGTACAATATTTACAGATTACATATTTTACATGAAAACCTGCTAAAATCATTTGTGAACTGTCCTATGACAACAAAACTATTATTTTTGGATTTTTATAATTTCATGAAAAAGAACTAAAATTATAACTATCTAAGCTGAGCAATTAAAATAATAATCTGTACTATAAATCTGAACTATATATATATCTATCTAAACTACTCAAATAACACTAATAAACTAACTTGTAATAATGCTTTCCAATTTGTCCTGTGTAAAGAATCTAGTTCAGCTGTTCGATGGGAGGAAACCCACATTAGATTCTCTGCAAGCTTCTTATAAACAGGAAGCAACGGTGCTCTTTTGAATATCAATAACAGAACAAACAAGACATAAAATTGACAACAATCTTATGATTTACAAATCATCGCTTTTAGATAAATCTGTGTGCAAAGATCTGTACAAAATGATTCATTTAACGAAGAAGGTAAACCTTTAATTCCTTAAATTGAAACAAAGCAAATGCTATACTTTTTAAAATAAGGGAGATCAGATATGGACAACACATAAACCAAATCACATCAACCTGCAATGAATCATGATAGCTAAATTAGTTGATAATTGATTGCAAACTGATATGAAGAAAACTTGAAACAAAAGTTTGATATATTGAAAGCTAAAGTTGTTACAAGACATCAACTTTCATCCCAGTCTGTATCATCATAAATCCATAGTCTTATTATCTCAACAGTGATGATGGGTTTCAATACAAAAAATAACAAGTATTTAAAGACCACAGGGTAAAACATCCTTGTGGGAATTATCAAAACAATTTACAAAAAATCTGGGAACAATCTCCCAAGTCCCTATTTTTTGCCTATGACTAACAACCTATAACAAAACTATATCACAAAAGTATCTCCTAAACTGCCACAACATGTCCAATTTGTCAATGAAATTCGTAAGTACATGTAAGTAGACAAGCATACAGAAGTTTAGATAATGTTTTATTGATAAAATTGACAAAAATCTAATTTTTAAGACTAACTACAGAATCTTGCGGTTCTATAGCTGGTCTAATTTGAGCAAAGAATCATTTTAAAATCAATTCAAAACTTAAAAGAATTATATTCGACTTATTAAACCAAATGTTTAATTACTAATTCCAAACAGAGTGAATCATTCATGCCACACCAAACCAAAACTTGTATGCAAATTGAAACAAACGAAATCGTGATTTCTTAACCGAACGGTGACAAGAATCTATACAAGATGTCAAATGTTTGTTATTACCAATTGGGAGCAAACATAATCGATTGACAGTTGGGGAACCAACGAAATCATCTCTTGAACCAATTTAAAAACAGACTATAATTGATTTATCCAAGTCTTTCATACAAATTCAATAGAGACAAAATATGTCAATCTGAACTTAACATAATCATTTTTCAAAATCAAAACTAACAGAGCCGTATCAAATCTATCTTTGATACCAATCCAACTCATACAAGTAATTATGCTAATTCAAGGCAAGCAACAATCGTTTGCAAATCAAATCAAACAGGAAAGAATCGAAACAGTTTGGGGCCAACACAATCGTTATGCAAAATCGTATCAATCAAAACATAGCCACATGATTTTAGCAAACCAATCTTTTATACAGGTCGAATGCAATCATAATCCAAACGAAAATATTTATTCAAAACGAAACAGAATCGTTTCTGGTAAATCGAAATTAAAAGGATTGTTTTGAATTAATTAAAAACAAACAGAACTAATTGAAAGCAAACCCAATCGACTACCATGATTGAAACATGCAATTTTTTTTCAAAGGCAAACCAAATAGAATCGAAAACAAACCAATCATTTATACTAATCTGAGAACAATAAAATCGCATTAACCAAATCATAGTTGTGCCCGAGTTTAGAAAACAAATCTCCTGTACATGATTCATAACGATATGATTATTGGTAAAACAAAAATAGCAGAGTCGTTTTGAATCTATTAAAGATGAGCATAGCTAATTGAAAGCAAACCCATTCGGTTATATTAATTCAACCAACAAAATCAATATTGAAGCACATACCTGGGCAGTAAGAAAATGCTTCGATCATGATAACTTTGAATTGACAAAGGCCGTTGCTGCCTCGACGTTTCTGAAGACAATTGAACCGGTGGTCTTTTGTTTTTTCTCATTGGTTTGAAGCCTGTCTCTTTATTTTGACAGCACTGCAACTCGTTCCTCTAACGATTTGATCTTAGATTGCAACAGGGGAACGTCGGTGTAATAACGTTCAATCCAGGCATTACATTGAGCACACGGATCGGGCTTTGGCATCACAGGCGAGGGTTCTTTCATGTTACTAGGGATTTTATTGTGAAGCTTGATTCTTGGGTAGTTAGGGTCGTTTTTGAGGCACGGAGGTAAGTTGGAAACATAGTCATAGGTTTCCATAGAGCATAGGCTGTGAGAATAGGGATATTCCTCAGCTAGGAAACGCTCAATATTGGAGTCTGAGTCCTCGCTCAAGACTATTGGCTTTTGGTCGACGTTTTGCTTGGGCTTGTTCCTGGCACATCTGGATATCCATCGTGCATTTTTCTTCCCTTTACTTTTCACACTAGTATCACTGTTACCTTTCTTCCTCACAACCTTCTTAGCGGTCTTAGTCTTGTCTTTTTCACATGGGTCGGCCATGGTATCGGGTAGGTCAAGGTCGGGGAAATTCGAGGGTTTGTCAGGGGGTAGAAGGATATGAAGTGGCACGGCTGGCCCAACCAGAGTTTCAGTAACCACAACCTTGTCCACTTGGACAGACTCGGGAGTGACAAAGCCATTCCTTGTCAGGAAGGCTTTCCAACTATCACCACTAAGGCTTAAATGGTGGACGATAATGAGTTTGATCAAGTAGTGATGAAAAAGGCTGCTATCAGCCTTCTCATGCTTGAATCTTTTGGACATATTTTACAGACTACGTAAAAGATAATGTGAATATTCAGAGGGTAACCTATAAAATTCATCAATAACCGAAGATGATACAGAAATACCAAGCCATAAAGACCTTCACGGTCACAAACTGTTTAACGATTTCCAAAAGATCATTCCACCTGGGTTTGAGGGTAGCAAGAGGCATACCTCTATCACAGCTAACAATCTTTTTTGATATGAATAGGAGCGACCATGACACCTCGTCTACTTTGGAGTTTTTGAACCACCTTTGCCTTGTAGCTGGTAGTCCTGTAGCTGAGCTTATGAATTCCTCATTTAGTTCAAGTTATATGTCTCCGACCTTAGCCCTGTAACTGTCGAAGGTGAGGGCGAACTGTTGGGCAACTGAAAGGTTAAAACCCTCAAATTTATGGATAAACACCAGCCAGCCGTTATTTTCCAAATCTTCACGGGCATTGTTGAAAAGCAAGAGTGTTTGGTTGCCATTAGGCTCTATACACACCACAGGTGCCATAGACGAGAGCACACAGTGAGCCGGGTGAATGGGCAAGGGTTTGTTCAGGGTAAATGCAGGATCGAATAGCTCACAGACTTTCCCGAAACCAACGTGGTGACGTGGGATAGGAGGGAGGCATTAATGCCCGAGTGTGCGAGGGTGGTGGAGCTAGATTAGCCCATGCAAAACTGTCATGTCCAAATGTACAACCGACAGTGCATATGGTGATTCAAAACACTATTGGAATTTGTTAAAATCAAATGCCATTGAAACAATTAATGAAAACTATGGTGAGTCGACCCAAATCTTTTACACGAGCAATAGTATTTGCATGGTTTTTTTTTAAATCAAAACAATTGTTTTGGAAACAACACCAAGGGTTCGATCATAACAAATATATGTTGTATGAAATGATCGTTCCAAGGGTCTAATCCATAATGTCAATGTGTTTTCATGAAACCAATGTGCCAAGGAAATCGATGAAAGACTATAAAACATCAAACCACCGATGTCTTAAGGACTCAATGACACTCATTATAATATCATCACAATCTTATAAAAATGAAATCATATTAACAACAAAAGAATTCCAAATGAGTAAAGATTTTGGTGTCTTGCCAACTGTGCGACTATAATTAAATTGGAAATGCAATGAACATATAGACAAGAGTGACCATAATAATCCAATGGCGATTTTAATGTTATTGACGTGACTTCGAAATCAAAATTTTCACGCTTGCAGTCGTGAAAACAAGAGCAAAGACAAGTGTGCAAATGCGCGAAATAATAGTGTTGTTTTATTTAAAGATTGCAGTGAGAATCAAGGGTTCCGAAACACTTGGGTAGGTAGCTTATAGAGATAGGATAAAAAGAGAAATGGCTGCCAATAGGCACATGATTTGCAGAGGAGGGTGGAACATGTTTTTGCATCAGAGGAGGGCACACGGCCGGAGGAAATGGTATGACCTCTTTCTCCTATCTCTTGACTTCCTGACCTCTTTCCCTTGATTTCAATGTCATCTAAACACAACATTTCTCTTATCCCTCGGGACTTTTAGAAATATTTGGAAGACAATAGAAGTGAAATAAACGGAAAAAAGAATATAATGTCCTTGTATAACTTTCTCTCAAAATGTGTAGAACTCAATCCAATGCATTTGCAATTGGTAAGCATTCTCCAACAACCAACTAAATTTTTAGTTTGTTCTATGTAGTGGTATTCAATGGACTCTTATCTCAACCAAAAGGTAACGAGAATGTAAATATGTGTTTGCAACTAAGTTTTATTGGCCAATCACTAAATATTCTCACAAAAGTAGTTTTATACAACCCTCTAATTCTCATAAGATTTCTCAAGACCAAAATGCCAATGATAATATTAATTTCCAATGATAGCTTATCCTATGATAGTTATTCTATGCAAGTTTTGATGCAAATTGAACTCAACTCAATGGCCATTCCTCCTTTGAAATAAACATATCTTGTGTCACATGGTTTTATTTTCCCAACAAGATGCCACATGATGGTATTTCTTCCCACATAATGACATAATGAACATACCTTTTATTACCAATAGTTAGTAGCGCTATGGCCTTTCTTCCCATAGTAGTGACAAACAAGGATGTATTGTTTGATGCAAACCTTTTTGTCTTATTCTCCTTCTTGCCTCTGTCGATTGGATTTATTCTTCTTTTGAGTCACTGTAAAGGATACGTTTTTGAGCTCTTCTCATCACTACCCTTCTTTGATCCACCACAAGAAGGCCGAGGTAGTAGTGGGATACCACCTTCATCAACTGAAACTTTTTCTGTTGATGAGAAGGCCAATTATTCTACATCCTTTGGCTTCACAAATGTGGTCTTATTGTTTGTGGAATTTTGATTTCCACCATTGAAACCTAGTTCTTTGTAATATCCCATTATCAACCCTTTGAACTTGATCTTGCTTATATTGTAATTATGTTTTTCATTACTATGATTTTCTTCATGTTGTATGGTAAAGTTAACATGAGATTTTAAAGACATATAAATATGATCAATTTGAATTTAATGAAAGGTTCCAAGGATTATTGGTTGGAGAAAACACTGATGGAGCTATGAGTCCACCAGAGGGGAAATGTAAAGGGGTTTAAGGGGGGAATTGACCTAAGTCTCATGGTCACTACTATATCCTATGTACAATCTCTTTCATGTGATTTTCATAGAAACGTTCTATCCTAATATTTATGACAATACAATTATGACTCTACTGCAACTCGCTATAACTCTGCTGCAACACTTTCTGTAACTCTGTTGCAACTCACTATAACTATGTTGTAACTCTACTGCAACACTATGCTATAACTGTACTTTCTCCTTCGAATTTTGTGTTGTTACTCCATTTGCTGTTACTCACTATTACTTTGTTGCAACTCACTATAACTCTGCTGCAACACTTTCTGTAACTCTGCTGCAACTCACTATAACTATGCTGTAACTCTGCTGCAACACTACGCTGTAACTGTACTTTCTCCTTAGAATTTTGTGTTGTTACTCCACTTGTTGTTACTCACTATTACTCTACTGCAACTCGCTATAGCTCTGCTGCAACACTTTTTGTAACTCTGCTGCAACTCAATATAACTATGTTGTAACTCTGCTGCAACACTATGCTGTAACTGTACTTTCTTCTTTGAATTTTGTGTTGTTACTCCACTTGTTGTTACTCACTATTACTCTACTGCAACTCGCTATAACTCTGATATCCCTCATACTCTGCATCAATGTTTGGGCCTGGGTTGAATGTTATGGCTCTCTAAATTTTTCATTTTTACCGAATTTGTGCACTTTTGTGACTGGTACAATCAACCATGGAGACCAATTTCTGTCATATTTAGTAGAAAATATATCAATAACTAAGAAAAACTCAACTCAATGGACATTCCTCCTTTGAAATAAACATATCTTGTGTCACATGGTTTTATTTTCCCAACAAGATCCCACCTGATGGTATTTCTTCCCACATAATGAACATACCTTTTATTACCAATAGTTAGTAGTGCTATGGCCTTTCTTCCCATAGTAGTGAAAAACAAGGATGTATTGTTTGATTCAAACCTTTTGGTCTTATTCTCCTTCTTGCCTCTGTCGATTGGATTTCTTCTTCTTTTGAGTCATGGTAAAGGATATGTTTTTTATCTCTTCTCATCACTACCCTTATTTGATCCACCACAAGAAGGTCGAGGTAGTAGTGGGATACCACCTTCATCGAATGAAACTTTTTTTGTTGATGAGCAGGCCAATTATTCTACATCCTTTGGCTTCACAAATGTGGTCTTATTGTTTGTGGAATTTTAATTTCCACCACTGAAACCTAGGTCTTTGTAATATCCCATTATTAACCCTTTGAACTTGATCTTGCTTATATTGTAATTATGTTTTTCATTACTATGATTTTCTTCATGTTGTAAGGTAAACTTAACATGTGATTTGACATATAAACATGATCAATTTGAATTTAATGAAAGGTTCCAAGGCTTATTGGTCGGAGAAAACACCGATGGAGCTATGAGTCCACCAGAGGGGAAATGTAAAGGGGTTTAAGGGGGGAATTGACCTATGTCTCATGGTCACTATTATATCCTATGTACAATCTTTTTCATGTGATTTTCATAGAAACGTTCTATCCTAATATTTATGACAATACAATTATGACTCTGCTGCAACTCGCTATAACTCTGCTGCAACACTTTTTGTAACTCTGCTGCAACTCACTATAACTATGTTGTAACTCTGCTGCAACACTTTCTGTAACTATGATGCAACTCACTATAACTATGTTGTAACTTTGTTGCAACACTATGCTGTAACTGTACTTTCTCCTTCAAATTTTGTGTTGTTACTTCACTTGCTATTACTCACTATTACTCTATTGCAACTCGCTATAACTATGATATCCCTCATACTCTGAATCAATGTTTGGGTCTGGTTTGGATGTTATGGCTCTCTAAATTTTTCATTTTTACTGAATTTGTGCACTTTTGTGACTAGTACAATCAACCATGGAGACCAAATTCTGTCATATTTAGTAGAAAATATATCAATAACTAAGAAAACCTTTGTAGCAGGTGTAGGTAATAATCATGCTTATGACTACATAGAAACTTTCATATTGGTAAATTGATGTTCTTGCCAATTTCTACATCAATCGATAATTTTCAACATTGCCCTTTTTTGCACTTTCTCGAGACTTGGAATTTTTTTATCTGAAATGGCTCTCTCAAATGGAGCAAAAATAGAAAGTCTTCAATACAACAAAGTCATCTGAATTATCGA
>ML794401.1:147191-175614 GCA_009831015.1 Picea engelmannii
GTTTTCAATTGCAATGAATTGAAAGGTTATACTTGCCTTTTCTAATGTGCATTGAAGAGACACTTCATTCCTAAATAATTTGCTAACCCCATGAATTACCTTGGTTCAATTAAATTACTCTGCTACAACTCGCTATAACTCTGTTGCAACTCACTATAACTATGTTGTAACTCTGCTACAACACTATGCTCTAACTACACTTTCTCCTTCAAATTTTGTGTTGTTACTCCACTTGTTGTTACTCACTATTAATCTGCTGCAACTTGCTATAAATTTGCTGCAACACTTTCTGTAACTCTGCTGCAACTCACTATAACTATGCTATAACTCTGCTGCAACACTATGTTGTAACTGTACTTTCTCCTTCGAATTTTGTGTTGTTACTCATTATTACTCTGCTGCAACTCGCTATAACTCTACTACAACACTTTCTGTAACTCTGTTGCAACTCACTATAACTATGTTGTAACTCTGTTGTAACTTTACTTTCTCCTTTGAATTTTGTGTTGTTACTCCACATGTTGTTACTCACTATTACTCTGTTGCAACTCGCTATAACTCTCTTGCAACACTTTCTGTAACTCTGCTGCAACTCACTATAACTATGCTGTAACTTTGCTGCAACACTATGCTGTAACTGTATTTTCTCCTTCGAATTTTGTGTTGTTACTCCAAGGAGGCTACAATAAACAAGTTCGAGAAATGGTCTTAAGATATCATCCATAAATCTTATAAGTATTGTCATAGTATTGTGTAATATAAATTTCATAATGACTCACTCATGCAATCCATGTGTTTTTTTGAAAGTAATATTCCAAATTATTCTTTGTGTATATTGTCATATTGGTATCCTTACTTCTAATCCAACTTCATGATAACACATGCTTACAATATTTGGTTGATTAGTGCCTTGATTATTTGTAGGGGATATATATATTACAATATTACAATGTAATAGTAATGCCATATTACAATGTAATATGGCATTACCATACTACATTGTAATATGGCATACAATATGGTATACCATATTTCATGTAATTTTTTTTTTAAAACCTAAAGTCATCATCGCAATATCGACGCATGTTTGTCGAAAATATTTTACTATTTTACCACAACCGTCTTTATAGCGACGAAACTTCGTCGCAATTTTCCACGAATATTTGTTGCATATACAACATGTGCATCGTAAATTTGGTTTTGAGATATTTCACTCGTCGATATTACCACGTATTTTCGTCGCAAGTTGTGACGGAATTTTGTCGCACGTTCAATAGCTATGTTGTAAGTTATTGGCTTGGCATAACTTTTCGTCCCAATTGCGACGAAGTTTCATCATAATTGCCACATTTCTTCGTTTTTATTGTGACAATAGTTCGTCATAATTGTGACGATGCATAGGGTTAACCAATATTGAAGGTGGTGACACATGGAGAGCTAATTTATTTGATGTTTCCACACACAATTGGATCATGGATATAGCGATGAAATTATTCTGACGAAAAAAAATGTCGGCTTTTGTGGAAATTGCGACAGATAAGTGTGGAAATATCAACGAAAATCCATCACAAATTTGCTCATATGTACTAGTGTGTAATTGATTGAAGAAGCTAATAAAGAAGATGAAGAATTGGTGGACGTAGCCCCAGGGTGGGGGTGAACCACATACATGATGTGTTTCTCTACTTTGTGCGATGTATTGATGTGTTTATATGTTAACTTGATTAGTGCTTCGATATAGATGAATAGTAGATAGATATGTTAATGCTATGTGCTTAATAATATGGATGAATACTAGATCTAGCCTATGTGGATGTGCTTAGTGCTTGAATATAGTAGATATGGTTAAATAATGCAATGCTCCGTAATTAGGGTTTAACTGTGTTGTAAACTAAGACTGGATATTAATGAACTATAACAACTAAGTGCCATGTTAAGGTGTTATAGTCACAGATCTATGTCCCATCTAAGGTTGCAGACACTGGAGTCCTGCAACCACCCCCGCCTCTACTTTGGGTGAGACTTCATCTACTTCACAAGTGTTTCTAAAAGGGTCAGTAGTTAGGGTTTTGTTGGTGCACTCATGAGCGTGGAACCCTGGTTCTGCCCCTGTGCCAACAAATGGTTATGTTGCCGGGATTGAAACTGTGAATGCTGGGAACTGAGGAAAAATAAGCTCTGTGAGAAGATCCAACCTGAAATTGTGGAAGCTCTGTGCGTAGATCTGTAGCTCTAGTGCGCATTATTATACTCGATCTGTGAAGATCTGTGCTAAGAAAATAAGTTTGATCTGAAGAAAAGAGGTAAGATCTAAATGCTTTGTGCTCTGATAAAGGTAAGAATAGTGAAAAGTTTTAGATTTGGAATATTTGTGCTATGTCGAAGATAATATTAGTGGAAATTTTTGTTTCTAAAGGATGGATCTAGGTATGGTTGATAAGATTTGTCCTAGCTTGAAAACTAGGGCACTGGTAGATGAAAGAAGATTTGATATGAGTAGATCTAATAAGAATAGTGAAATATATGGTATACCTATGCATAGAGAGAATATTTGGACTAACAAATGGATGTAGGATCCTAGAAATAATTTTTTTCAGGTTAGCTACTATGATTCTAGTGCGCAGTACAAGAAATGATGGGGATCATTTAAAAGAAAATGAGGATTAACCCTTTGTTACAGTTGCAGAAGACCGGGACATCTGGCTAAGGAATGCCCTGGTAGAAGATCTAGTTGTCTTTGATATAGAGCTATGGACCATGAAGTATTGGATTTCCCTAGAATGATTGCTAAGGTTGAAAGAATGAATATGAAACAAGAAAACCCTAAGGCAGATCTAGAAACTGACATTATGGCAGAACCCCAGAAAGAATCAGAGAAAGTATTTCTACAGATGAAAGAAACCCTGAATGACCACTGACATATCATCTTATCAGAGATCTTGAAAGAAAAGAAGTGCATTGAATCAAGAATAGGAGACTTTGACATTGACTGTGTTCTGGATGAAGAAACACATGTGAATATCATGACAGAAAGAACTTGGGAACTTTTAGGGGAACCTGCTATGATTCCTTCATTGGGAGAAATAGGATTATTCAGAGGAAAACTAATAACCCTATGTGGAAGACTTACCCATATATCTATGAGTTCTCATGGAACTTCGACAAAGGAATATTTTGAGGTTGTTAAATTAATTGAGAACATCGCTCCATTTACTATGTTACTAGGTAAACCTTGGATCGAGAAGGACCAGACTAGAAGGAAAGAAGAAGAAGTCTTAGAGAAGAAAAAACAAGAATTAAAAGATTTCATGGCTAGGAGGATCATGCAGTTGATTGAAGCATAGGAGAACAGATTGAAGCTACTTAGGACCAGAGACTTGGATGTTGAAATTGCAAGAACACAAGAATATTTGCAGAATACTGATGTACCTATCCCAGATAGCGAAGAAGTATTACCCTTGAATCTTGGGAAACAATCTCAATAGCGCAAAGTTGCTATGCCAAAGTAAGACAAGAATCAGAATGGAAAGAGGAATAAAGATACGAAGCTCACCGGAAAGAAGGCCCAAAAGCTCAGTAAGAAGAGAGAAAAGATAAATTTTTTATAGAAGGTTCTAGAGGGAACTTCGCAAAGGGAAAATTTGCAAAATTGGAACTTCGTTGGGATATCAGAACAACGTCACATGGCACTTCACCATGGTGAATAAATATAGTCATTGGGAACAGTATAACCGTTAGACTGTTACCCCAAATGGGAAGAAAGGCATTTATGGTCAGAAATATCGACACTAGACCATTGGGACCGCGTCATAATGGACAAAACTGAATTAATGAAGGTCTCTTGTCTGTTGGAAAGATCCATTACGTTGTTGTCTACTTATTCCGTCAACTGTTGCACCGAGAACACTTTTGAAAATTGAATAAGGGAGAACTCATTGCTACCACACTGTGATTAGTAAGATCGACACCAGTTCTATTGTTTTGTGCACTCATTCATCCATATGATCTAAGCGTGTATTTTGGACGAGCTTAGGACCATGGAGAAAATTTCCGAAGAAGTTCTCATCGATCTCATGGCCAAGAGAGTAATGTATGAAATTATTCAAGCGTCCTTGATGAGAGGAGTGAAAGCCTCTCCGTTGACCACTCGCGGATCCAGACCATCCCGAGTCATCATAGAAAAGAGAACCAAGCACATAGTTGACATAGAAAATGTGAAGTTGATCCTAACCATATTGCTTTATTACATCCTACCTCTGGCTGGCGCGGTGAGTCGATATAGTGTGCCAAGATATTTTGAGTACACCATGGTTACTACGTACCTCCTGAAGGGGATATGTACAGTAAGAGCATAATAGGACAAGATCGAAGTGTTGAAGTTTAGTGACTTCAACCTCAGAGATCACAAGAACCATATCATGCTCACCCCGTACAAATACTTGACCAATATGAAGGGAAAGAATTCGAAGATAATCCTCTAGTCATGGACGATGAACCTCACGCAGTCCACCCTACTGAATGTAATGAAAATCCCACACTTCGGAAGGTACCAAGAAGTTAACACCTGTGTGAAGCTAATACTTTCATGTTACCATAGTGGCTACTTATGGATAGACCACCGTACCACAGCTGATCCGACGCAGATCCATAGGATCACAAGATTGCGTATGCAAGGACCTGATCTGCAGGACTTCTATACAGGAAAATCCATAGATCACGCACTAGCACATAATATCAAGGATACATACGATGATATTAAGAATGGTATGTGAGGCTACCTTATAGCCTCACGTACCCTTCTCAATATCATCGTATGTATCCTTAATATTATGTGCTAGTGCAGTGCACCTAGCATTTCAGTTAATTGCAGGGAAGCTAGTATGAAAGAACTGACCCATGTAGGTCACAGGCTTTGTTGTTGACCTTGAGGGGATGTGCGTGGAAAGTGTACAAATGAACTGGGTGAAGTACCTAGTTAATCAACTTGAACTGGACTGTCGTGAAGCACATGATCAGGGCTATGAATTTTATTTTAGCTAGCTCCTGATCCTCATCGTGTTTGTTTCTTGGGAAATGCCGAAAGGTGAGACCTACCCGGACATCGATCCATTTGAGCCTCTTGCTTCGATGTTCACCATGCTCTGGTACTTGAGAGATATGAGAAAATAGTGGTATTCGAACAATATTTTTCACACATATTACCTCTAGCTGAAGAGAGCCATCGAACCTGAACCTCACATGACTCTGAACACCCTATAGAGGTTCTGACCCTTGATGAAGTTCTGCACAGATCGCCACTTCATCTACATTATAGCACGAGAAGATGAGCATAAAGAGGAGCTTCATTCATACTACAAGATCATGAAAGATGACCTTGAGGAGATTACTAAGGACTGGTCGACAAACCTCCTGCAGACCCTGCAGAGATGTCTGACCCTGACATGGGTTTTCCCATGCGCCTATTTTGTAATATATATATAGCATTTAGGAGATGTAATAAAGGTGTGTGTGTGTGTGTGTGGTAAGTGCTAGAGTTCGATCTATGTGATTGAAAGTGATAAGTGTTGAGTAGAGATTGATTTTGTGCATACTGTATTAGGCTTGTAGAGCTCAGTGCAAGCGAGTGTAAGAGATTTAGAAGAGGCTTAGTGCTATAACCTAGCTCGGGGAAGGAGGATGTAGCGAGGTGTGCATATATCATATCCTCTACGGAGTAGGGTTTTTGTGGCTTTGTGCATGTAACTGATTGAATATGATAATAAATAAGATAAAGAATTGGTGGATGTAGCCCTAGGGTGGAGGTGCACCATGTACATGCTGTGTTGCTCTACTTTGTGCGATGTATTGATGTGTTTATATGTTAAATTTCTTAGTGCTTCGATATATATGAATTGTATATAGATATGTTAATGCTATGTTCTTAATAGTATAGATGAATACTAGATCTAGACTATGTGGATGTTCTTAGTGCTTGAATATAGTAGATCTAGTTAAATACTTTAGTGCTATGTAATTAGGGTTTAACTGCGCTATAAACTAAGACTGGATATTAATGAACTATAACTGCTAAGTGCCCTATTAAGGTGTTACAGTCACAAATCTGTGTCCTAGCTAAGGTTGCAGACACTGGAGTATTGCAACCACCCCTGCCTCTACCTTGGGTGAGATTTCTTTTGCTTCGCAGTGTTTGAAAACACATGTATTCCAATAGAGGACGAACACCTTCAGTAACCAATCACATAACCAGATCAAAGATCAACACACCGATGTATTTATGTGGTAAAAACCTATGGGGAAACATCCACAGCCCCAACCAACATGGCCACTTGGAGCAGTTTATTAATGCAAAGAAAAATATTAGAGAGAGATTTTACAAGAGATTTTGTCACAATCGATCATCGACAAATGACCCTCCATTCTCTTTAAATAGAGATCATGGACCAATCGGGTGTTAAGCCACAGATCAATGGCCATTAATATCGAGGAGAGTATGAACCGTCATATCATTCTATGTTGGGAACATATCGTGACCATCAGATTTCCTAACTACAAATGAATATTAATGCATACTAAAGAAACACACTAGAAAATACACTTTTACCTAATGACACATTAAACCAAGTAGATATTAACTAACTCCTAAGTGTCTAAATATCCTAACATCCCCCCTTAAGAACATCTTGGGATAGGATTGAAGGATTTATAATAGTGACACAATAGGAGAAGGAAGGAGGCATTAGAATCGATCCCCCTTTAATGACAAATTCTTGAACTCCTAACATAGATCGAAGTTTGGAAATTTTCACTTCTATAAGAGACTTTGTGAAAATGTCTGCAACTTGATCTTCTATAGGGCAAAAGAGAACTTCAATAACTTGATCATGAATGATGGCACAATAACGTTGAACTGGGTATTTGGCGAGCTTGATGGCACTCTCATTGTCACACCAAAGGCTGGTCAGATGTTGGTGCTAGAATCCAAACTTTGAAAGGATCTGTCAAAACCACATGGCTTCATGACTTGCATTTACCACTACTTGGTACTCTTCTTCTACTAAAGAAAGTGCAATATCATGTTGTCTCTTACAGTCCCAAGTGACAACTCCTAAACCAAGGCTGAAAACATAACCTACAGTAGACTTTCGATCATCAGGGTCGCCAACCCAATCTGAATTAGTGAAACCAACCAATTAAGGAGTCCCCCCTGAACTGTAATGTATCCTGGAATGAACTGTACCACAAACATAGTGAAGTATCCTTTTATCTACTTTCCAATGGATTTCATGGGGTGTTTGCATATACTGGGCAACAACACCAACAAAAAAGGAAAGATCAAGACAGGTATGAGTTATGTATAAGAGGTTACCAACTAACTGATGGTACAGGGTCGCATCAAATTCAAGAGAAGTACAAGTGGAAGTAAGCTTGAATCCAGACTGGAAGGGAGAAGGGGTTTGTTTACAATCATCCATGTGAAAGCAAAGAAGAAGGTCACAAGCATACTTAGAATGGAAAAGAAAAATTCCTTCATTGGTTTGCAAAACTTGGAGGCCAAGGAAATAGTGCAAAAAGCCTAAGTCTGTCATTTCAAATTTCTTCTTAAGGATGGTTTTCACATGGTTTAAAAGTTTTGAGTCACTACCATTAAGGATAAGGTCATCAACATAAAGGACAAGGATTATGGGATGGCTTCCTACTTTCTTGGTATAGACATTAGGATTAGAATGGCATCTAGAGAATCCAGTGGAAATAAGAAAGGTGTCCATTTTGGCATACAAAGCTCAGGGAGCTTACTTGAGACCATAAAGAGATTTCCTAAGGTGAAAAACAAGGCTAGATTCATTTTGGACATAGCAAGGAGGTTGTTCCATGTATATTTATTCCTGCAAATCTCCATGCAAGAAGGTGGATTTAACATCCATATGATGGACCTCCCATTTATGTGAGGCAACAAGGGAATGAACAAGGTGGATGGAATTCATTTTGGCTAAAGGGGAAAAGGTTTCATGATAGTCAATTCGTTTAACTTGGGAAAATCCTTTGGAAACTAAACGAGCCTTGTGTCTTTCAACACTTCCATCTGATGCATACTTAGTTCTACAGACCCATTTACATCTGACAAGTTTTCTTCCTTTGAAATACGTACAAGATCCCAAGTATCGTTTTCCATTAAAGAACGATACTCTTCATTCATTGATGTTTCCCAATCTGGATGACCTGAAGCTTCTACAAATGTCTCAGAATCATGATTTTCTAAAACTTGAGACAAAAGAGAAGAGGCTCGCTGGAAGTGTGAACGTGTCTGACGCTGATCTGAAGGATCACCAACAAGATCGCCAATTGCTTCTCATGTTGAATGGACCCATCAAGGAAGAGGTGGAGCTGGTGCTAGTTCAGGTTCAAAGGAGTCATCTGGAGGAGGGTGAGTAGGCGGAGGTGGATTTTCATCCTCACTATCATCATCTGAAGATGAAACTAGATCACAAGAAGACACACACACCAAATATGGCTCATAGGTCGAAGAAGGAACAACCGTCGAATTAGGCTCGCAGGCCAAAGAAGGTGGAGACACCGAATTAGGCTCACAGGCCAAGAGATTTTCATCAAATTTAACATCTCTTCTAATAATAATTTCATTACAATGTGATTGAAGAAGTCTATAACCTTTGACATCTTCAGAATAACCAAAAAATATACACTTCTCACTTTTAGGCTGCAATGCTTTCCTTTTCTCATCAGGAATGTGAGCCCATTCTATACTGCCAAATACATAGAAGTGACTTACATTTAGTTTAATTTTATTCCAAGCTTCTTCTAGTGTTATATTTTTAATATCCTTTGTGGGAGTGTGATTTACTTTGTAATTTGCACAGTTGATGGATTCCACCCAATACTTTAGACTTAATCCCTTAGATTGGATCATACAATTAGCCATTTATTTTAATGTGCAATTCTTTCTCTCAACAACACCATTTTGTTGTGGTGTATATGGAACAATGTGTTGCATTTGGATTCCCTTTTTAGTGCAGTAATTTGTAAAATTATTGTTCACATATCCGCCTCCATTATCTGTTCTTAACCTTCGAATTTGATGTCCAGATTGCTTTTCTACAAGGGTCTTCTAAAAAACTTGTCAAAAACTTCACTCTTAAGTTTTAAGAAGTAAACCCAAGAATGTTTGGAAAAGTCATCAATGAAAGTTAAGAAATACTTGCACCTAGAAAAAGAAGGAGAAGAAAGTGGACCACAAAAATCATTGTGAACAAGCTGCAAAGGACCTGAGGTGTGCCAAGAGGCATGCTTTTCAAAACTATCATGATGATCAAGGATAGTTTGGTGGAGTGTGACATGTAGCAGTAGGTGGTAGGCAATGTAGTCTAGTGTGACGTGTAGCTGGTAGGTGGTATGTATGAGTGGTTTGGTGGTTTTCTTGGAGGGGGGGTTAGGTGGTAAGTGGTAATGATCAAGGGGGGTTCGATTTAACAGGAAGGTGACATGTATGAGGGTCCCACATGGAAAATACCACCATCTCGGATGCCCCCTTATGTGCCTATGTTAGCTAACCTTTCTTGTGAGAAAGGACTCTAGGTGGAGTGTAGTTTCCTTACAAAGTGAAGGAAAATAAAAATATGAAGGCTAGGGCCCTCAAACCATTCATAAAAACCCTTAGAATTTGAAAAAAATGGACTTATGCACAGGTTACAGTTCTGACACATGTACAGAGGGTGCACAATGTGCAGAGTAATGAATCATGTTTCACGCACAGTGCAGAGAGTGTGCATCTGTGGGCCTTGAAATCCACACACTTCCTATCATGCGTCGGGGGAAAAATTTCTAGGTGAAATACTCCTTCATCATCTCTAAATTTTGACTTGGGCAGGTTGGGCTAGGCCAGTTTTGGTACTTTCATGTCAAAAACATCAAAATGAAGTGCTTTGAAGACTTAAATAGGGAGGAATTTGATACCGATCCCCAGTATGGTCGCCAATATGTTGCATTGGTTTTGTCACTTGGGTGAGCAAAAACACAACACTTGCATGCTTAGTTAAGACAACTAAACAAGACAAAAGTTTGTGAGTTGATTAGAGAAACCAAATACACATGAAAACAAATAAATACAACTAAAAAAAACTAAGAAATAAATGTTAGAGAAGCTTGAGAAACCAGAACCATGAAAATAAAAAATGACCAACATATAGCTACCAATGGATCAATACATTTATAGGCTAAACACCATAGAGAAAGGCAGAGACTTATGAGTTTCGTCTTCCTCCTTGGGAGGGCTCTTGAGTTCCCTAATTGAGATCTCTTCTCTTCATACAATGGAAGAAATGACAAATGGTGAAGAAATACAAATGATTATTCCCTCAAGAGGTGAGTGGAATGGCCTATTGCAATGGTGCTTGAAGGATTCAAAGAGAAAAGATGATTCTCAAAGAAGAATTCTTGCAGCATAACAATACCTTGAAGATATTATTTTCTTAGCACACCCATGGATCTTATTTATAGCATCCATTCATGGCAAGATACAATTGGTTCATAGTGTGAACAAGGGTCCTTTTAGGGCACCCTCTAGCCCTTGACCAACCTCCAAACTAGATTTCACTAATATATGAGTGTCAAATTCTGTTGGGGGTTGGACTAGAAGTGGTTAAGGGGCCAAGATCCATAAAAGCATCATTCATAGATGTTCATGACTTTTCTCGTAGACAGTCACAGATCTTGTGCACAGTGCGCTTTGAGGCTTGTGTTAGCTTGTGCATTATGCGTACTTTGATTTTTTGACCCAAGTATATTTTTTTTTCCTTTTGAATGGATTTTGGTGTTGTAGGTGGAATAATTGTTGTTGGCATTGATGTTTTTGTTCAACCATTGTGTGGAATGTTGCAAAAAAAATTTCAGTGATAACAACCCTCGTCAACATTGGTGGAAAAAAATGTGCATGAGGTATGGACTGGTAAGAAACCCTCTCTTGAACATATCAGAGTGTTTGGTTGTGATTCTTATGTACAAGTTCCAAAGGAAAATAGGAGTAAGCTAGATAATAAATATGAAAACTGTATCTTTATTGGTTATAAATATGGTATGAAAGGTTATAAGATTTGGAACCCATAAACTAAGAAGATTGTTTATAATCAAGATGTTTTTTTAAAGAGGTTAAGTATGTTCCCAAACATGAATTCCTACCAAGGAAAGAAGAACCTAATAAAATAGAGTTTGAGTTGCATAATGCAAAATCTGAACCAACACAAGAAGATGAATTAAAATAAGAAGAACCTCATACTCCAATATTGAGGAGATCAATGAAGGAAAGAAGGAAAACAAAAATATATAGTCCACCTCATTTTCATGCTAACTTTTCTTTATTTATTACTAATGATGATCCCAAAACTGTCAAGGAAGCAGTGAATTTAGAGGATAGTAAACTCTGGAAGAAGGCCATGGTTGAAGAGATGGATTCCATGGACAAGAATGCGTCATGGCATCTAGTTGAGTTTCCAATTGGAAGAAAGGCCATTGGCAACAAATGGGTGTTTAAGAAGAAGTTGAATGTAGAAGGATAAGTGGAGAAATACAAATCTTGGTTAGTAGCAAAAGGTTATTCCTAGGTAGAGGGAATTGACTTCGGTGAAATGTTTTCTCATGTTGCCAAGTTAAATTCTATTAGATTTATTTTATTTGTTGTTGTTTCTATTGATTTTGAAATAGAACAGATGGATGTGAAGAAAACATTCTTATGTGGGGATATAAAATAAGAAATATACATGAAGCAATGAAAAGGCTTTGTAGTGAAGGGACATAAAGAGCTAGTCTGCAAGCTAAAGAAGTCACTATATTTTCTGAAGCAATCACTGAGGATGTGGTACCAAAAGTTTGACACATACATCCTTGGAATAGGGTTTGTGAGAAGCAGAATTGATCACCGTGTATATTCCAAGTAGGTTGATAATCACTTCATTTATGTAGTGTTGTATGTCAATGACATGTTGTTGGTAGGAAATAACATGGATATTATCAAGGAGGTGAAATGACAACTATCCTCCAAATTTGACATGAAGGATCTTGGTGCTTCTAACTTCATTATGGGAATGGATATTAAAAGAGATCATGAAAATAGGAAAATTTCGTTGAATTAGAGAAAATATGTTGAGATGATATTGTAGAGGTTTAATATGAAAGAAAGTAAATCAGTTAAGGTTACTATTCCTATAGGTGTAAAGTTATATGCAGATCAACGTCCCAAGACACGGGAAGAGGAACAGGACCTGTCCCATGTTCCATATGCTAGTGTGGTTGGTAGTTTGATGTATGCAATGGTATGTACTAGACCAAACATTTCACATACAGTGGGAGGTTTGAGCAGATATATGTCAAAACCATGGAAGGAGCATTGGACAACAATAAAGAGGGATTTCAGGTATTTGTGTGGCACTTATAGCTATGGATTGTGCTACCAAGGAAGACCATGATTGGACAAAGTGTTGGAAATACATGGGTTTGTTGATATAGACTAGTCTGGAAATATGGATTGCAAAAGATATACAAGTGGGTATGTGTTTAACCTATTTGGAGGAGAAATCAGTTGGATGAGAAAAACACAAGATGTAGTGGCACTCTCAACTATATCATATGAATACATGGTAGCCACTCATGCATGCAAGGAATTATTATGGTTATAGATATTGTGTTAAGGTATTGGGTTGGTACGACAAGTAGTAAGGATAGATTGTGATAGTCAAAGTGCAATATTCTTGACAAAGAACCCAACTTATCATTCAAAGACAAATAATATTGATGTTCAGTATCACTCTGTGAGAGACATGTGCTGCTAAAGAAGGTTGACACTTTGAAAAATGTTGCAGATTCAATGACAAAGTCGGTGAGCTCTGAGAAGTTCTCCTGGTGTAAAGAAAAAATGGGTGTTGTTTCCATTGATTGTTGAATATGTAATCCTATGAACCCATGTATGCAAAGAAAACAACAAGTGGGAGAATTTTGGGTAGGTGCTATATTATTTGAATGTGTGTGGGGGGGTGCATCATATTTGGCGACTGTGTCTGACGATCCCTCGCCCCTTTTCTCTTTTTGGGCATGTGCATCGAGTGCTTTCCTAGGGGGATCCCAGGGGGGGAAGGATTTCCTCCCTAGTTATGTGGATAATTCATCTCCAGGAAGTAGATCGGAGCTGATAGGTTTCAAGACAACACCCCAATTTGTTTTCTTTTTTGGGCGATTTTTTCTATTTTAGCGTTTTTTTGGCTATTTTTAGAAATTTTCTAAATTAATCCTAGATTAAGGGATTATAGTTTTGGTAGATGTGGGATACCTAAAATATAGTATATATTGTATTATGAATGTTGAAATTAATACAATGAAGAGTTGAGAGGTGTGGCACCAAGGAAGGTGGTTTTTCTCCTGGTTAGGGGTTTCCAACATAAATCTCTATGTACTATATGTGTGAGCCATTGATTAATTTTTGTTTTTATTAGAATCTATATATGCATTGATTTACTTCATAGGTTTAAAACTTACACTTAACCTTATAGTTTATACACAACTTAGAGAATTGAATCAATCCAAGTGTTTGGATTTTTGTTATTTGAACCACCAACCATCCACCCTTGTGTACATGTAATGTGGTCCTTTAGGTTAATCTCTCTCTCTCTCTCTCTCTCTCTCTCTCTCTATATATATATATATATATATATATATATATCATGGATTGCTTCACACTTTATAATTATATCTTTCCGTGGAGGATCTTACATCTGAGTTTTGAAAGTTTTCAATCTTGTGGTTGTATCTCAACTCTACCACAAGTATTCAAAACAACCAGATGGTACCCAACTAAGACTAAAACACACAGTGATCATCTATCCAATTTAAATTAGTAGATTCATCTCTAATTTATGTTTAATGTCTGCATGCAAGTTCTTACAATAAGATTTATCTCGTTGTAGCAATTTGCAAATCATATGATTACTGTAACTGTATCTATTCAATGTTCTGTTGTTATAATTCAATCTCCATCATTATCATTCCTCATTTATTAGGGGCAGTCCCAGGATCTGTAGTAGGTTTACTTTATCAGATAAAGGTGGTTGGATATTCAACAACGAACAAACATTGGATGCATCAACATGTTAGCATGTTATTTGATTTCGCTAGTTTCCTAAATATAGAATTTTTCGCTATATAAAACATTTTCTGCTATCAAGTATTTGTTGTTTAATTAGGTAGTTTAATGTTTGATTTCACGGGTGCTTACAGTTAAGAAAATAAACCAAAAGGATTAAGTAATACTTCCTTTTTCCTTATTATTATTGCTAGAATAATCACTCTACATTTGATTTTTGCGAGTTTAGATTAAAACTAGTGTTTAGTACAGATTGTATATAAAGTTATTGATTATAATTTCAGTTAAGTATATTGTACATATGATAACTAGAACTATTTTACAAGTATTAATTAGTTAAACAATAGATATATATTAGATGTATATATATATATATATATATTTTAGCGATTGTTATTTATTAAGTTATTGTATTTTCTTTAGTTATTTTTTCGCTTTCTTTAGGACTTAGATCGGCCAATGGATCCACTAAACCCATCAGAGTGAATTAATCCAAATGGCTTGGGTTAATTAGACAACCCCGAACCGGATTCACTCCTCCAGTTGACGAGCAATCAATTTCGCCCGTCAATGGGGAGGAACTAGCACGAAGCTAATCTCCATTTCAAAAATCGCGACTTGGAGAGTCGATATGCCTCGCAACAAGAATTCACGACATGCGAAATCGCGAAATGTCGAAATGTGAAGGTTTCGGATACCAGGAGTTGGAGTGTCAAAACTATTCACCACAGGAATGCTGAAATGCCAAAATGTCGAATTGTGAAATGAAGAAATCAATGCCAGACCCTGTGCTTGTAATCCAACGATGTTGGATACTTGGAAATATGATCGAAGGGATACTGTTTCTCTTCAAAATTAATTGATCAGTTACAATTTAGTTATCATAACTGAATCATGACTCTTGGACGGTTGGAGAATCAGTGGCTGATGCGTTGTCTTGGAGGTTCACAGTGTAACTGCTAGAAAGGACTGATGGTTTCTGCAAGAGGACTCAAAGAGACTTCAGGGTGATTTCCAGAGAAGATGAAGTGTCTTGAGGCATATTCCAGTGGAATGAAGACTGTTCATAGAGGCTATTGACAGATGTAAGACAGTTGGAGCCTAGAACTGCAACATAGGGAATGAGCTCGACTGTGACAGAGAAGATGAAGAGTCTCGTCTGTTGGAGAGGCTAAGAAATCTCGGCATAACACCCAGTGATGATGGACGCATGGGTTTAACTATCAGAGAAGCAGAAGTGTTGCAATGATGATCAGGTAGAGCACTCGACATGGGGAGAGCATGAAGAAGCATTGTGAATAGAGGATTCATAAGATGCACAGAGAGAATAAATATGCAGAACAGAGAAGAGATGGAGGCTGCTGAAGAGAGGAATTACACACAGGGAAATGGCATGTTGTGGGCAACACTTGAAATACACAGAAGAGGCGTAATTCATAGAATCAAAATAAGATGCAGAGCATAAAGCGCAGCAGAAGCAAAGAAGAGAGATGCATAGCTGAGACAGTAAAATAAGGTTGAGGTGCACTTATAGAGAAAAGAAGAAGATCAGAAAGCACAAGAAGATGCAAGCAAAGAGACACTGATATAGGAGAGAAGAGTAGTGTAGAAGAACAGTGATGAGACTGGTAAGCCATTGATGAACATTATATCACTGTAATAAGTTTCAGTAGAAAAGATTTATATTTCAGGGTGGTAGGGAGGTGCTAGGGAGGACTATTGTCCTCAGAGATTCAAGTGGGTTCTTGAACACAGGGAGTTGTAGCTTCCATGTGGTTGCAGCCAGAGAAACCAGGGTGGCAGGGTGGTGCAAGGGATAACTATTGTTCTCTATTTTACAGGTTGGTGCCTGTGTGACTAGAAGTTGGTGCTTCCATCCAGATGGTGCTAGAACACTTAGGGAGTTGTTTCTTCCTTCTAGTGGGTGCTAGAGAAACTAGGGAGATGGTGCTTCCTTCTAGTGGGTGCTAGAGAAACCAGGGAGTTGGTGCTTTCTTCTAGTGGGTGCTAGAGAAACTAGGGAGTCAGTGCTTCCTTCTAGTGGGTGCTAGAGAATCCAGAGAGTTGGTGCTCTTAGCAAGTAGCAACTTGCAAAACATAGGTTGTAGCCTCATTATGAGTTGGTGCTCATAAGTATGATAATGTATAGAATGTAAAGATTAATTATCATATAAAGAAGAAGAGGTTTTTACCATTTATGGGTTTTCTTAGGAAATATCTGTCTCTATGTATCTCATATGTGTGAATGATGTTTAATGTTCTATTGCTTACTTCCTTGAATTATTGTGATTGTCATTGAGTGCTCTGTAAAGAGTTTAAAATAAACATAAATGTTTAAGCACGGTAACAACTGATTCACCTCCCCCCCCTATCAGTTGTACAACAAAATTTGTATCACAACTACTTTGATATGTTTTCTCAATGGCCTTCATATTTCATGGTCTGAATCATTCTAGAAAAATAGTTATTGCGAAAATGGTGAGATGACCTGTAAATAACATACCTTAGAAAGCATCATCAAAATAATTTATCCTCTCTTGAATTTCAGCCTTATTTACTTCACCTTCCCTCTAAAATTATCCTTATATATCCTTTGGTTACCTCAGTTACTTGTAGATATTCAATATTCTCAAGTGTGATTAAATGAGATACCCTTTCCTCCTATTTATACTTTTATGTAGCTTCCTCAAGGGGTTACATTCTAACCATCTTAAACCACTTTCCTTATTTTAGGGCTAACCCACTTCTAACCACTTGTCCACTTAGTAATTTATCCATTAACTTTATTATTTAAATAATTTATTTTGTATCCACTTTGACTTACAGTACACTCATTGCTTCACTTTATTATCTAAATGATTTCTTCTTTGCAACCACTTTGACAACTTTGACCTTTTGGGGCTTCTAGATGATTCATGAGGGTTCTCCGACTGCACATGGTCATAAGTCTCTAACCGTGAGGAGTTATGTGGTGTTCCACATACCCCTGGAAATGGCATGACATGTACTATCCATCTAGAATAGTCTTACCTTGAAATACATTAAAATTCATACCATTATACATCGAACAAACTTGGGTCCATTTACCAAACCTTTTTGCTACTGGAATTCTATACCGAAATTTCTTCATGGGTTGACATCAATGACAACCAACCCAAATAATAAAAAATCTCCCTATTTGGCATTGATGGAAACACTCTGATGCAATAATGAAGTCATATCACTCATGCTCGCCCTATGACCATATCTCCCTTGGGAACCATGCCTCTGTGCTGTTTCTCCAAGCATTTACCTTTGCATCTGATAAATCTCTCCCCATTTGTCATCAATGGAAAATGTATCTTTCCATCTGGGGTTTCTCCCCCTGATTGAAATCTTCCTGAAACTGATCTCCCAACCTGAACTATCTTCTTTATGGTGCTTCCTTGTGTAAATCTAAGAACATATAAGATAAGCATTTAAAATCATTCGTTTTGGAGTAGAAATTACTCTGAGTCTCTGACGAAGATACTCAAAGGCTTCCCTTGGAAATAGTTTTGTAAAGATGTCTGCCACTTTTTCTTTTGTGCCCACATATTCAACTTTGATGTTCTTATCTGCAACATGTTCCCATAGAAAGTGATACTTGATTGGAATGTGATTCATCTTGGAGTGCATCACTAGGTTCTTTGAGATACTGATGGCACTTGTATTATCACAATATATTGGAATGGGCTCATCATAATCAACCTGTATATCTGTCAAAGTTTGTTTCATCCATAGAACATGTTTACAACATCCAGTTGCTTCAATGTACTCTGCTTCGGCTGTAGATAAAGATACTGATGATTATTTCTTGATTATCCAAGATACTAAACATTCACCCAAGTAGAACATTAATCCACTGGTGCTTCATCGATCATCAATACAACCTACCCAATCTACACTTGTGTAGGCACTAAGTGATAAATCCTTTCCTTTTGGATACCATAATCCAAACTCTTCTTTTCCTTTGAGATATCTAAAAATCCTCTTCATTGCTAAGACATGTGATTCCTTTGGTGTTGCTTGAAATCATGCAACATGTCCAACTTCCTACATTACATCTAGTCTAGATGTTGTCACATATAGTAAGCTACCAATCATTGACCTGTATTTCCTTTGTTCTGTAGACTTGAATCATCATCTTTGATCAACTTGCAACTGGTTTTCATAGGAGTGGTAACTAGTTTGGAATCTTCCATTTCGAACCTCTTTAACATTTCTTTGGTATACCTAGTTTGAGAGATAAAAATTCCTTGGTTTCTTTGACATATTTGAAGACTCAGAAAGAAAGACAGTTTTCCGAGTAATGACATTTCAAATTCATTATGCATATCCTTTGCAAATTTCTGGCTTAACCTACCATCAATACTTCCAAAAATAATATCATCAACATAAACTTCAATTAATAAAATACCATCTTGAGTTACCTTGATGTAGAGGTTGTTGTCTGCACTTCCTTTTATGAACCCTGCCTACTATAAATATTTATCTAGTCTAGAATACTATGATCTAGGAGCTCTTTTTAGACCATGCAAGGCCTTCTTCAATTTACACACATAATCTGCATTCTCTGACAACTGAAATCCTTCCGGTTGTTCAATGTAGAATTATTCTTCAAGTTTACCTTTTATAAAAGATGATTTCACCTCCATCTGATACACTTTAATATTCTTGGAGCATGCATAAGCTAAGAGCAATCAGATTGCTTCCATTCAGACAAATGGGGAAAATGTCTCTTCAAAGTCGATTCCTTCAACCTATGTGTATCCTTTACATACCAATCTAGCTTTGTTCCTTGTAACATGTCCATTTTCATTCAATTTATTTCTGAAAAATCACTTTGTGCCAATCACATTCTTATTCTTTGGTCTTGAAACCAATTCCCAAGTGTCATTCTTCTCTATTTGATCTTATTCTTCATCCATGGCCTTATTCAAGAATTTATCCTTGTTGGGATCTTCAAAACTGTTTGGTTCAATTGTAGATAAGAGTTCTAGGTGCATTTGTTCTGGTGAACGCATTCTTCTTCTAGTCTCAACTCCTGCATCTTTGTTTCCGACAATCTGATCTGAAGGATGATTCTTTTGTACTCGTTTTCTAGGTGTCTTTGGAGGCACTTGTTGAACTTTCTCTTCTACTTCTATCCGGTCTTCTTCATCTTCCTCTTCTACTTCTTCTTCATATTTTTCTTCTTCTTCATAGAGTTGTTCCACTGATTCATTTTATTCTTCCTTTTATTCTCGTCTACCTGTTTCATCAATTGTTACATTGATTCTTTCCACAACTTTGTTTAATTTCAGCTTGCAACACTTGTATGCTTTCCTTGTACTTTAGTAACCAACAAGTAATCCTTTGTCCACATGAGAGTCAAAATTTCCCATTCTTCCATATTCTCTTTTGATGTAGCATTTTCTTCCAAATACTTTGAAGTGCTTCACATTTTCTATTCTTCCTTTCCATAGTGCGTAGGGAGTTTTTTCATTGTTGTTTCTGAGAATTACTCCATTTTGAATGTGAACTATTGTATGCAATGCATGTGTCCAAAAAATATCTATCAATTTGGAATCCATACTCTCATCCACTATCAAATATCTTTCCAAAATTGCTAAGTGTTCTTACGAATCCATCTATGTCCATATTGTCCAAGACTCTGATACACAACTATCCATAATTTTTGACTCATATGTCACTGTACTATCATGAAGTAATACTACAACTGACTAATATATCATAGTGTACTTCTTCTAACTGAATGGATTGAATCAATCTACTCAAACTCTACAAGTTGCTCGAAGGATGGTTCTCTGGTTTGTCTCAGCTACCGCATACACTCCCCATGTCTATTATTCATATTATATGGGAGTCTCTAAGTCAGATGGATTATAAAAATTCCTTCTCTAATGTGTATTCATCATCATCATCTTCATTGGTAGATTCATCATCTCTCTGAGCTCTGACTTATTTTCTTCTGTCTGCGGATTCATCTTTCACTAGAATGCCTGAAAGTACAATCTCTTGAACCCATTCTTTATTTATTTGTCCTTCTTTTCTTTCAGTTATTTTCCAAACATTTATGTATCTAACATCTTTCCTTTTCTCTATAGAATTTTCTTCATCTCGTTTTATTGCCAATCTTGTGATATCTAGGACTTGGTATTGTTTCACTTGTTCTTCATGTTTTATTATCCATACTTTCTTATATATGATATCAATGTTCTATTTCATGGAAGTATCGATCATGCTTCTACAACCACTAGCTATGTGTCCATAGTTATGATATTTGTAACATTCAATATCACGTGGGGCCACATAGATATTTCTTGCTTGAACACTTATTTTATAATCCCTACAATATGCAACCTTATGTCCAAAATTAGTACAATAAAAACAATGACCATAAAAGAAATTTGCATACCTGGGACTGAATGATCTTCTTTGTGGTGTAGTCCTTCTGAATTTCTTCCTTGACTGATCATGATCATGATTGAAGCTTCTTTGTGTCTTGAACATGGATGGTCTTCTTTAATATATATATTCAATAGTTTTTTGAGATTTTGGTTGACCATGAGTCCTTCCTTTGAGTACTTATTCATAATTGTTTCTATTTTCTTCATTCTTCTTTTATAGAAACATAGAGTGATTCTCTTCATTCTCTATAACTGATGTGGATGATTCTGTCTCTTCAACATTCTTGTTGAGCTTGATGATTTTACTTCTCAATGTGACAACTTCTTCTTCAAGTTTCTCAAACTATTATTCTTTCTTCATTATCTAAGACTTCATGACTTCTTCTGTTCTTTTCTCTTCTTCAAGTTGGATTTTTAATGTGATTATTTCTTCTTCAAGTCCTTTCTCTTCTTGAACAAACTCTGCCTCAAGTTGGTTTAGATGGTTATTTATTTCCTTAAGATGGTATGTCAATATATTGCCTTTCATTTCTGCTTCTTCCTTCTGTCCTGCTATGTTGGCTTCCAAATGTTGCTTTTGATATTCAATATTTTCTTCAATCCTTTTGTGTTCTTCTAGCTAAGTTCTTAAGTTCTCAATGACCTATTGGGATTATTAAAAAATGTGAACACTTTCCTTTTGTTTCATCAATTCTTTCTTGAGTGACTTGTTTTCTTATCTCTCTTTTCTTAGTTCATCTAAAGCACTAATCAATTCTGCTTCATAATTGTCTTCTTTTTCAATTATTTTTTCTGTCTCATTTCCTTCATGGCATTTTATTTCAATATGTCTGTTTTTTTCACAATTAAAGAAAAACAACATACCTTTGTTGATTATGTACTCTTCATCTTCTAAAATTGTTTGACATGGTGAACATATTTCTTCTTGATATGTACCTGCCTCTTCTTTGGCATTTTCTGAATCTAGGATGGGTCAAGAATATACATCATGTAACTAATCCCAAAGTTATTTGGTTGATGAAAATTTACCAACATTTTCTCTTACCCGATTAGGTAATCCTTCTTAGATGAAATCCATTGTTATTTTGTTATTGTTCTTCAATTCCTTCTTGGCTGCAATCTTTTCCCTTTTTGAACTATCATATCCTGTATTGACTGATAGCCAAATATATTGCCCCTATTCTTGTAAAAATACTTTCATGCTTTTGCTCCATATCTCATACTTTAACGCATTCTAACCATTAAATAATGGTACTCCATTCTCAGAGTAATCCATGATCTCCTTCTAGTGGTTAAACCGATTTCTGAAGGAACCTTTTCTGATACCAATTGTTGGATTACTGAGAGGGGGGGTGAATTAGTAATAGAGAAATCTAATCCTTTTTAACAAAAAAATGCAAGTGTTATATCAATGTAGCATTATCATCCAATAGTTGCAGAGTAAATAAACAATGAACAAATGAGAAATCATACACATACACAATACACCAGTATTTTTATGCGAAAACCCAAAGCAGGAGAAAACCACATACTGTTTTTTCTTATATGTCTTTAAGAATTACATTCATTGGAAGCACCAAATTCCTTTGTTTTCCATCTGCAACTGGAAGGAGGCTCCAACCCCCTAGTTTCTGAGGCTACAACTCGAGGTAAGTTCCAACTCCTCAATTCTATGGCTACAACTAGATGGAGGCTACAACCCCCTATGTTCTCTAGCTACAACCAGAAGGTGGCTACAGTCACCTGTCCTTTTCCCTTCCAATTGCCTTATCGTAGAAGTAGAATGATGGAACCACTGTCACATTATCATTATGAGACATATTTCTTTAATCCTGTGCCAATCAACCTACACCAAACAACCTGTAACAATTTGTATCAAACAACCTGTAATCAACATGTACCATAAACAAGTGCATCAAACATGCACCAACCTGTACCTCAACCTATACCATCAACGAGTTCATCAACCATGCACCAAATATGTATCAATCATGCATCAAATACACATAAACTGTGACTCATCAATATGTACCAACATCATCAACTATACACCTCATGTATGTACCAACTCATCAACTACTTGTCTCAACCATGTACCCAAAATGTACCTCAACCAAAACACCTCATCAATTTCATCATCCAAATCTGATTTGTAACTCTGTAATAGACCCAGTGTATATGATCACATACCTGCAAACCTTCCTTAACTTTAACAACAAGAGACTAGCATTTTCATTGAACTTTACTTTAGTCTCACATGAATAATTTTGTATTAGTCAACAACCCTAACTTGAAATAATCATAACTATGTACCTGTAATGAGTAAAGATCTAAAAATAGTACACAATTTTCTTCAATGTATTTTATACAAATCCTCTAGGTTTCACTACTTGGAACCTCTCAGAAAATATGTTATAGCAAAAATGACATACCTTGTTGAATTCTGTCTTATTCTAGAGAGCGAACTTGTAAAGCATGCCCCACACATAATATTTGTTGTATGGATATAAAAATGGTACACAAAATGCTAAAGACTGTACTATAACTAATACATTTTGTCTTACTGAATTTGGATATGTTATGAAGAAGTTATAACGTTTTTACCTGAAACACTTGTTTTAGACTAGTTTCAGGACTAGCCACAAACCCTATTTTCCATGAAGTGTAACTCCAAAAATACAATGACCCAAAAGCCAAAATTGTCACCATAGTTACTTGGATATGTTTCCTCAATGACCTCCATATTTCATGGTCTGAATCATTCTATGAATAAAATTTCTTTTGAAAATGGAGAGATGACCTATAAATAACATACCTTAGAAAGCATCATCAAAAGAATTTATCCTCCCTTGAATTTTGGCCTTCTTTACTTCACCTTCCCTCTGAAATTCGCCTTACATATCCTTTGGTTACCTCAGTCACTTTTAGATATTCAAAATTCTCAAGTGTGATTAAATTAGAGACCCTTGCCTCTTATTTATACTTTTTTGTAGCTTCTTCAAGGGGTTACCTTCTAAGCATCTTAAATTAGTTTCCTTATTTTAGGGCTAACCCACTTCTAACCACTTGTCCACTTAGTAATTTCTGCATTAACTTTATAATTTAAATAATTTATTTTCTATCTACTTTGACTTATAGTACACTCATCACTTCACTTTATTATTTAAATGATTTCTTCTTTGCAACCACTTTGACTACTTTGACCTTTTGGGGCTTCTAGATGACTCATGAGGGTTCTCCAACTTCACATGGTCATACATCTCTAACTGTAAGGAGTTATATGACATTCCACATGCCACCATAAATGGCATGACATGTACTATCCATCTAGAATAGTCATGCCTTCAAATATATTAAAACTCATACCATTATACATCAAACAAACTTGGGTCCATTTCTGAAACCTTTGTGCAACTGGAATTCGCTACCAGAATTTCTTCAAGGGTTTACATCAATGAAAACCAACCCAAATAATCAACACTCACAACCCTCTTAGGTTAGGTCGGGTTTTCTGGGTCTTATATGCTCCAGCTCCCCGCTCTTCTATGAGTTCTCTCCTCCTTCTATTACACACAACTGTGCATTCTTTTCAGTAGCTCTCTTCCTCAGAGGCCCGAATTCTTCTCGTTACCTCTCTATATATCTCTATGTGTTTTTTATTGAATGCATGACTTAGGGAGGTTCTCGACCTGTCATTTTGTTTCTTCTATCAAAAGTAAAATTGTGGGTCAATCCTAGGGACCCGTGGTGATCTTTCTTACTTTTCTCTAGTTGATTGTTTCCTATCCCTTATGAAAACCCTCCATACTTCCATTCATTGGGGTTTTTGGTTGTTCAACTACCAACCCCTCCTCATTAACTGACTTGTCTTGTTATCCAGGATAAGGGAAAATAATTTGAATGTTTCCAATTAATATTTCTGCAAGGTGGCTTAGGGTCCTTTAACATAATAGAACCTCTCCTCATTCCACTAGTGATATCATGGCCAGTACTTTAAGGTTTCACCCATCATTCAAATGTAGATGTTTACAATTAAACAACAATACATTTACAATATTTTAAATTCATTGAATCACAGTCATAAATTATGATTAATTACAGGCTATGAGAAACAAGGGTGTTACACTCTCTTTGGAATGTCAATCATCTATGGGCCTTGTTATGTTGAAGTTTTGGATGTAGACTATGGGAATGAAAGAAAGGTGGTAGAAATATTGGTCAAGACATCACTCCTCCACATGGATTATTGTAGGGTGTAGGATGTGGGAGATGACAGAGGAGTCATAGAAGTGCACATCTAGGTTTCTACAAGAAGGGTCCTTCATATGACCTATTACGAACTATAAAACATGGGAAGAAAGTTCATGGAACACCTATCCAAGAACCTGCAAGATGATCCTCAACCAATATTACTGTGAGCTATGGGATGCAAGAATGGATAAACTTTAAAACAAAAGAGAAGTAGTGACTCTTTCCCTAATACTTACATAACTCAAAAAAAATCTTAAATATTAAAAAACTTTAAATACAAAAGACTTTAGAATTGCCACTTAAATAATTAAACATGGTTTAATTATGAATATTTTGAAAAGTTATCACCAAACTTTGTTATACAATGAAGGGAAGAAAAAACAATTCTATGAACCCTAAATCGTTGTACAAAGCTTATGTAGTAGGAAATTATGACTTGTTCCATGGGTTACTAAATAACCTTTATGTTCTTACCTTAAAGGAGGGAAGAGACTATATTAAGAGAAATAAACTAAAATGACAAGATCAAAATAAAATACAATAAGACTCCATTAGTAATAAGACTCCATTAGTAGGTTGTATGGGTCACTAAATACCTAGTGTTTTGTTTTCAAAGGAGGAAAGTGGGTAACTATAAATATTTTTTTGGAGTTTTATAAAAAGTTTGAAAAAAAATCCATAAAATTTTAGCGGGACACCAAATCAATTTTGAGCATAGTGTATTGAAAATGTTACTTAAATTTTGAACATAATGTATTGCAAAATATTACATTAATTGTATATACAACTAATCCAACATTTATTATAATTTACATTTTCTCTCATATTTACCTTACCCCACCCTCATTAATTATGTAAAAAACCAATTCAATATTTTTAATATTTATTAAAGTAATACATAATTAACCTATATTTATATTAATTTGATGTATAAAATAATCAAATAGTAGACAACCCAATAATAAACAACCAAATAATTTAGGAATGGACCCATGATGACTTAACATTGCACTTGGACAATACGATATAAGAAACAAATAGACATTTCACTTATTCCAAATGGGTAGAGTAAAATCAGCAATAATTGAAGGTCCAATATCTACGAAAGTGGATATAAGAGTAAACTCAACCATAATTGAATACAAGGGAAACCACTTATATTTATTGCTTTATCGTGTATAAAGCAAAAATTATCCTGAACTCTATTGACTTTATAAGTTATAATGGAACTTTAGTGTGCATTGAATTTATAAGTCCAATATAAATTCAATATCTACGAAAGTGGATATAAGAGTAAACTCAACCATAATTGAATACAAGGGCAACCACTTATATTTATTGCTTTATCTTGTATAAAGCAAAAATTATCCTGAACTCTATTGACTTTATAAGTTATAATGGAACTTTAGTGTGCATTGAATTTATAAGTAATAATGGTGATTGAGAAAAGACACCACTTGTAACTTTTGGTTTATAATGCACACACAAAAATTATCTTTTATCCTATAATTATCTTTTGGTTTATAATGCACACACAAAAATTATCTTTTATTGAATTTATAAATAGTATTAGAATTTTGTCATGTTATATGTAGTTGAGAAATACATCATTGTAATAATAATTTATGATTATATATATAATAATTTGATAATAAAATTATATATATATTTATGATTATATATGTTGAATAACCATAAATATGTTGAATGTGATGTACATAAAAATAAATTTAATATAAAAATATATAATATGTCTGTGACATTAATAAATTAAAATGGAAAAAGTTTAATGTTCAATATTTGATATCGAAAGTAAATAAATAGCAACTAGATTTTTTAAATGAATAAAGTTGTAAGCACACGCATACATATATCATACCTACAAACCTTTCAACACTAAAAAAAAATCAACCATTGAAATAGATATTGAAATAGATTTGTGTTTTTTTAAAGTATGATAGGTTGAAAGTTAATTCTGTTCTACCTATAAAAACACCCCAAAAGTAAATAACTACTAACCCCCTAGTGAATATCATGTAGTTTCCTTGAAAATATTCTAAATGCACAAGGCAAAATCAACCTCAGGGATACATCACAAAAATTGAGTTTGATTTAGCGAGTAAGACTCCACTGACAAATTCAATTGTCCTTAAGATAATTAATAAACCTATAATTTTGATCATAGTAAAATTTTTATATTGAGTTAGCAAGGTAAAGATAACTAGCTCAAGGATAGAAATACTTGGTCTTTCTTAAGTTTCACATAAAGTGGTGACACAAACTTATTGAAATATGCAAGTGAAAATCAATAAAAAAAGATAAAGGAATCCCTTAATAGGAATAGGAAATCCTCACAATATAATACATCGGGGAATATGTGCTACCAAATGCATTTATCCATGAGGGGATGATTATTTTTAAGAACTTGAGTAGAGATTTATGGATGATTTCCATCTCTTTATCAATATAGCACTTAAATGTCCAAGCATGAAAAGTAGTGAAACCATGAAAAGTAGTGAAAGATGGAGAAGGACATGAGTAAAAAAAATGGGATTTTTTTTTGAAATTAGACATATCAATAGGACAAATCATTGGCCCTGTCAATTGGGTGTGGATTGAGTGGTTGTGAGGAAACGTTGTTACTCTCTGCACCTAGGTTCAAATCTCACTTTGTGACATGTTTTCTTTTAATGGACTAATTTTTAATCAGATATATATGATATATTCATGAGTTGTTGTGTTATGCACCTGGTTTTGTTATATTGAATAGAAACGGGAATATAACATAAATTACCAATAGGAAATCTGAACATAAAGAATATCACACCAAAATGAGACCTTTATTGAAATGGGAACACTGTTCACTTGCCTCTTCAAGGAGGAAACCTCCAGTAGAGAAGCGCTCTATTACAATAATTCTCAAGACAAAGACTTTTCATGCCCTGGAATCCTAATTATACTAAATCTATCTACCAAAAGAGCAATCTAGAGGAAGATCTTTCTAGAAGCGGAAGCTTCTATTAGGTCTTCTTAGATTTGACTTATTCTCCTTATTACTAGGCCTTATTTATTAATATGGACCTTTATTGCATGGAAATTGAAGGGTTAGGGAGGCTAGGTCCCTAACATGCCCTCCCCCTTAAAAAAAACCTTGTCCACAAAGCTTGAGATGAGGAAATTGCTGCATAATAGTAGCCGACTGTTAAGAACCAAATATCAATATAGCATAGAAAAACCTCAGAAAAAATACTCAACGCCTTGAAAAAGAGATAATTTCAGATAATAAGCCTCTTCGAGGGGGTAACCTCTTTTTACCCCACTTAAATGTTCAAGTACAAGATGATTCAAAATGAAAATGTCTCCTTGGTATATATAGGAGACTAGGAGGTATAATTACAACTAATGGCTTAAAGATGACATAAATAAAATAACATTACTAATATAATATGCCACAATTAAGGGGTAATGAGCCAATATTAGGGCTTAACATGCCCCTCCCCTTGAGACAAGTGTTGTCCGCAACGCTTGAGTAACTTTGGATGCTTCTGTATAAAAGACTCATCTTCCCAAGTGGAATCTTCAGTTGGTAGTTTCCTCCATTTAA